>CM059998.1:19580087-19830201 GCA_030463065.1 Aphidoletes aphidimyza | reverse complement strand
TTGTTTACGGTTGTTTATACCATCGCGTGTGTAGCTTGTAGAATGAGTGACTGTCTGGTCTGATTATGCTGAAGGCCTCAAAATCGTGTGAGTGTTCGTGTGTTCGTCGCGTTTTCGGTTACATCGGATAGGACGTGGAGTCTAGCTTTGTGGCTGTTATCGGCGTTTGCTGTATTGTGTGTTTTCGCAGCCGAACGGTTGAGTTGGCTAGGTGGTTGTCGTTCATGGGGTGGGGGGGTTTGTCGGGTGTGCCGATTGGTGTTGAGGTTGTCTAATGTTCATACATTGGGACTAAGTGCGCTCTTTCCATATTCTAATGTCGTCTCGGGTGGTTTTTCAGTTTACATTTAAAGAATCGTTAACTAATACTTTTTTGCGCATGCCGCGGATGATCTGATGGGTAAGTGAAGATGGATGCATGGAGGACTCTCATACTGAGGATTGTATGTTGGTGCAGTTTTTGTGAACTGTTTTGATCGGTGATGGTGTGTGGAACTTGGTTTTGATGTGTTACGCGCGGGGTTAGTTGGATGGGGGTTGTGTTATGTTGGTGGTATATTGGCTTAGGATTCGCATTTTGGAACAAATAATGCGACATGTGGGCCCGCTGTTGTATAAGTCTTAGCCAAGGTTTTTATGTGGGTTAAGTGTAGTGGGTTAGGATGTGGTTTACTTGTCAGTACGCTTTGAGATAAAGTTTGCGTTGGTTGGTGTTTGGCCTCGGTTTGGTCAAAAATGGAAGTTTTGACGGTGGTGTTGTCTTGGTGGGTTTTGTTGTTGTGGGGTTGGTTTTGTTGGCGGAGGGGCGCGCAGCTAAGCACAAGTGGGTTTGTTGGGTCCGGGGGATAGTATGTGTGTTGGTGAATTTTGTAAAGAGAGACCACTACCCCATGTTCTGGTGCTTCGCTAAACCACGTGGTTGTTGGGTTTCAACGCCACAGCCCCCCCCCCCCCGTCTTGGTAGTGATGGTTGTTCCTGTTGGGAGGGTCACATTTGGGGGTTATACAGAACTTCATCATATATCATTTTTTATTCGGGTAACCTTTAGTGGTGCTTATCTTTGTTGATTTTGGCTCACAATTATCTTTGCGCCCATCGCATGGTAGTTTTTTGTCAGAACAACATGAATTTACAATTCAGGGATTAATCGCCGGTTGTAAGTAGGTTTCTGTTTTTAAAATTTCAGCGCGTGATGTAGGTCTCTTTAATAATTAGGCGTAGATTTATTCTCTATTGAATAAATGGCTGTCATGAAATCCTAGACGTAAGTTGTTATCGTGTTATTAGGGGGGTGTTCGAAAACTTTTAAGGTTAGCTATGTTATGTTATTTAGTGAGGCATTTGTGGGTTATAGTTTTTGGCAATTTTGACTTGTTACTACCCACACAGCTGGTAGATTTTCTTTTATCACAGCATGTTGGGTTGTTCTAAGCGACTCACCGAGCTCACACTCTTGTTGGTGTTGAGGTGTTTTTTGCTGTTAGATATTTGATGATTTTGTTTGGTTGGTATATATGTGATAATATGAATTTGACAGTTTTAAATGAGAAATGACTGGTTTGTACATACGTTTTGTAGAACATGGTTTACGTTGTAGGAGTTGGTATGTTGGTGGGTTGTGGTGGTGCCCGTTATTTGTTGGTGGACGACGTTTTATCGGTTGCTTTGTTTTTGGATACGGTTTTTGATTTGGGTTGAAAAGTACCCTGTTTAGTTAGAATATAAAATTGTTGGTCTTGCCTCCCCCCCTCCCCCCCGTGTCGATGTGATATGGGGGAAGGTAGTGTTTTAGTTGTTTTTTTTTGGGGAGGTGGGTTAGTGGTGTTTTGGGTACTTTGTTTTGTTGGGTGGGGTGGGTGAGTATGTCCCAGGTCCTCGTTAAATGGAACCGTTGGTGTCGGCGTGAGTGGGGTGGGGTGTGTGTTGAAAGTGCGTGTTTTAGGTCTTGATGTTATGTATTTTAGTTAGTCGTAATATTGCATGGGTATTTTGGTACTGTTAAGAAGATTAAAGTTTTTTTGGCACTGGAAAGTGTGTAGCAGGTATGGGGGATGGGGTGTGATTGGCTTTGGTATAGCGTTTGTCACACACACATGCCGTAGTTGATTGTGATGATATTGTGGTTTGTTGTGGTGATGCATCGTTGTGATTTTATTGATTATGGCGCCTGAGTGTATTGTTTGCTCTTTAGTGGCGGTGGGCTCGGTGTGCTGTGTCATGGGTGTGTTTTGTTGTGTTTTGGTATTTGGGGGGGCCACACGCACACGCAGTCACAATCTGGGTTTAGCACATATAGGGGTGGGTTTGGGTTTTAGAGAGTCTTATAGAGGTACTGCCCACCCGTTTTGACTGAATTTGATTATGTTTGTATAATATATACAGCATTGGAGAGACGTGTGGTGAAGGAATAATGTTGTCTAACGCCTATGTGGGTACGAGGTTAGGGTAATTTGTCTGTGTGGGGGTCGTTAATTTTAGGGTGTTGTTTCTCACGGTTTCACGAGCTGTCTGATTTTCTAAGGCTTATCACCAGGGTACTGTGTCGTTTGAACACAAGGTCGATACTACGTATTTGTATTGAGGTGTTCGGCTAATCTTATTTTTCGTGATGCGCTCACAATGGGGTGTCCTGTATATTACCGCGATGGTTAGTAGTGGCCGTATTTATATGGTCCTTCGCACCCCTCCAATCGGTGGGGATCGTACTGCATTGTTTGGGGCTGCTAGGTCGGCCGTGTAGTATAAAGGCTTAAAGATGTTGTTTTCAAGTATCGAGAGTATTGAAAGTTAGGATAAATCAAAATGTTAAAAAATAGTGGGGTATTAAGATTATTAAAGTAATTGAGCGAGCTCCCTCCTGCCTGGTTTTTTATAATTTTTTGAAATAGGTATTAGAGAAGGTTTCTTTAAAGGGTTAATTATAGATTTGTAAATTTGTAAAAAAAATTGCCCCCCCCCCCGTTGGGTTCTGTACCGTATAGATAAGCTGATTGAAGATTTAAGTGGTGTGCGAGTTTGCGGGGAAGCGAGTGTTGTTGTGGTTCTAAGTGGTTCTATGGAGTAATGTATTTTTCACTGTCAACAGGTTTCGTGGGTTGGTGTATTGTTGTGAAGCTATTTTTTGATAGTACAGGGGGCAGTTGGAGGTACAGTATGGTGTTATGGCGGTCGTGTTCTTTGTTCGATTTTGCTGTTCAGACTTTTGGTATTTGTTGTGGCACACAGGGTGTTGAGGAGATTCAGCAGTTTAGCTACAAAGTAATTCCCTTCTATGGGCTTCTTACACCTACTTTACATTGTCGTTGTTGACCCGTTAATTTTCGTTTGTTTAGTCATTTTGTCTTAGCACTGAATAGTTTGTTCACCTATTTCTTTGAAATAAAATTGATTTTTTAAGAAAACCATAGCATGTAGCTCAAAAATTCGTCACTTGTACGAATTCGCATTCGCAAATAATGCGCGATGCCATCAAGCATTCGCAAATTTCCATGGAATTCGCAAATTCGTTGCTTCTTTCAAACAAAATTTGCGAATCCATTGCAAATTCGCAAGAAATAAATGCCCCTGGGTTTTTAAATGAGGATATGAAGTAATTTTACGATTTTTAACGTGTTTATTTATATCCATGTCGATATATCCAAGCGATATAGAAGGTGCCTACTCAAACAGCACTATTTAGGCTACTGCCAGTCCACCTTGATAGGAAATAAATTCCCGTACCACTGCACCGCCCTGTACAATAATGGGTGTAGAGCAATAATTGACAATCGATGGACCAATACAGGCAACAATAGAGTATTTTATTGTTCTCTTTCCCATACACATTGCAAGGCAACGGACGTATATTTTTTGGTCGTTTGGAAAACCGGAACTCAAAGAACAGTGTTTCAAAGTTATATCATTTTTGGACTGTCACTTCGTTTCTATGTAATTTGAAGTCTCATTTCCACTAAGACTCAGTGACAGTCCAACGTGATAGTATGTTCTTTAAAAAAAAAAATATTAAATATTGACAGATTTAAACAATTTTTTATCGTAAAACCACAAAATATGGACAATTCCAACGATAAATACCCGGTTGATGCAATTTTAAAAAACAAACGCGTAACGGCCAGGTAACTATTAAAATATATAGCCACATGGTTATTATTGCTTATATTTTAAATTTTTTGAAATCAATGTGATTTCTTATAAATATTATTATTTATGAAGGTCGAATATTTTGTGAAATGGACCGATTATCAATCTTCATTCAATTCATGGGTGCCAATTGAAGAAATGATGCGTGATTTTGAAATTGGGCGATTGCATAAAATCATTGGTATGTTGGTTTTCATTTCCATGCAAAAAAAAGTGTTCTCAACATTTATATATGTTATTATTTTATATTCTTCAAGGTGTCAAAGCAACAGCGGATCGAATTCGATATGCAGTCAAATATAAAGACTCAGCCGCTATCGAACTCGTTCGAAAAGTGAAGCTAATTCTGCTTTCTTCTACCCCGTACATGTGGTAGAGGGCGGCTTTCGATCATTATAGTACGTTTTTTTTCCATTTCTAAGATATAACAATTTAACAAAATAAAAAACACCTTTCCAATAAATTTTAAATTTAAAATAAAAAGAAATAAATTAGTAAATATTTGTTTACCTCGTGTTTGTTTGACCGGCTTTTTGTACATTGTTTTGAAGTTCTGACGTTTTGACGTTTAGAACAATGTTGCTTGTGGCGAATTCACTTTTAGTTCATAGTCGAACGAGCCTCACATCAGACCTGAAGTATCACTGTATATGTGTGCTGCATAATGTCACACTTTGTAAACTCACAGACAGTGTGCGGTGACCAACTGCGTATACTGTTGATGCACTCATACACGTTTATGGATCATATTATAATTTGAAACTAACGGTCTGCATTGTAATTTTCGGTTGCCGCACACTGTCTGTAAGTTTACAACGCACACTCACAGTGATACCATCTTGTTGAACATTCACATAGAATACTTAAGCAGTAAAGAAAACTGTAGAAACATTAGCAACAGCACAGATGGCATCTATTAGAATACAGTTTTTTTGTACTGATTGCGAGAGTTGAAATGCTGCGATGGTCTCCCAGCAAAACGCTCGCAGCCGTGCAGTAGTGCACGGCTGCAAGCGACTTACTGAGAGACAATCAAAATTGCGGTGCGTATTCTAATGAATAACAAAAATATAACACTTATATATTTGCTTTTTAGATTTTTCTTTCCGAACATTTTTTATGTTCGTGTTCGGTTCGAGTTCGATTCGTGTTCGGTTCGATAAGAAAAATCTGTTCGTGTTCGGTTCGAAAACGTTCGAAGCTACAAAAAATGTGTTCGTGTTCGTTCGAGTTCGAAAAAAAACTCGAACGAACTCGAACGAACACGAACATGTTCGGTTCGTGATCAGTACAAACTTTGTACTTCAACAGCTGTGGTAGTTTCTGTAGCACCAGCCAGTAAACAATAACGCGTGTTATTTCTCGTTGCCAATTTCCGGCAACAACACAATTCCGTGTTCAAATTCTCCATCACGTTACCGAAATTAATCACCGATTGCCGTCTTGACGATCACCAGTCTCATATTTTGTGTAATGAAAAGATGTTCTAATAAACACAATTTGCAAAAGCACCCACCATTCCAAAACACATGCATTCGATGTATGTCAGTTCAATTTGTGCTTAAGTAAAATTTGTGCATGTGTCAGATGGCTCGAGCCCTTAGCATTCTTGCGCTCACGGATCTCTCTCTCTCTCTCTGTGTGTGTGTTTTTTTTACTCATTCTATTTTGCTCTTGTCGTCCATTTCCCTTTTCATCATGTGTGTGTGTGTTGCGCGCACGCGGAGGGAGAAGAGCTCTGTTCATATTCTCGTAATCTCGCTCAAATTCCTGTTCAATGTTTTGATCGTCTTCTTTTTCACATCTTTTGTCAATGGCAAAATGTGAACAAACAAAACAAAAATATGCTTTCATGCACGCGCACACATGCAGCTCGAAATCGTTGAGCATCGAAACATTGAGCATTGAAATCAAGGCACCGCACATTGTCCTTGTGTCAATAGATTTTTGTGTATTGACTTGAGAATGAGGCAACATTCACGCTCACATTCGGAGCAGGGACCTGGGCGAGTGAGAACCATGAAAAGCAATGCAATTGTGAATGTGCGAAGATTTCATATAATAAGCAACACAAATGTTCGCAGTGAAACGAGAAATTCGAATGCGAGTGATGAGACGGATGGAATTACTTCATTGTGAATAGTTGCTCATTCAAGTTTTCAAAATTACGGCTTGTCTAAAACATAATCTGCTAGCAGAGGATAAAGTCGGCGGCAATGTGACAAAATCAAAGCAAATTTAATCAGTGAAAGTTACGTAAAAGGACATTTTTCGACGATGATGGAGAGAGAGAGAGAGAGAAAGAGAGAGAGAGAGGAAAAGTGAGACACGAACCGAATGAGCGAGGGGATTTTGTATCTCTCTGGCCACCAAAAAACACTTCTTTTTGTACCCGAAAATTTATTGAATTTAATCCGATGCTGTAAATTGAATGTCGGTTGATTGTGGCGTAGACGATTTTTCATTTGCAGATTGTCTCTCTTTCTTTCTCTCACTCGCTATCGCTATCGCTCTCATACACAATTTTATTTCGTTGTTAATACTTTACCATTTCACATAAATACGAATTCATGTAGGTGTTTTTGGGTTATTTGTTGTTTTTGTTGTTGTTGTTTTTTTTTGTATATATTTTTGACGAGACGAGAATTGTGGTCAAGTGAACATGACACCTTATGATATCGAATGACAGCGACACACACTGACTGCTCTCGACATTAAGTAACAAATAATTAATTTCGGATTTTGGATTTGTCTTCGGTCGAACACGTTTCGTGCGTGTGCGGTGTGTGTACACCACCATGCAACACACAATGCCGAAAATGAAAATGTATGAGCAAAATGAGCAATATTCATATCCATATGCATGTTATATGCGTTAAATTTGTCATGCATTAGTGTATCGTTCACATAAATGTATCCGCTAAAGCTGTATGGCTAGCCTCTCGTACACAAAGATTCTGGTTATGATTATGCAAGAGCAATATTCTTGCCATGTCAGACGAGAAACACTGAACATTCAACGAGGCATCATTGCTACGATGGAAACGCATTAGGTTACCACTTTTAAGGTGTCAGTACACATTTAGGGCCGATACACACTTCATTTGTTGTGGATTCTTTGTTTTTTTTTTCAATTTGGTCGTTTTTTTTCTGCCACCGCCCATAAGCGGATCTCAAGTGCGTTGTGTAGAGGGTCGTTTTAAATTGAATATTTGTTAAATTTCGTGCATATTTTTGAAAATATCTAGACGATGGCAACATCAGATTCCCGGGATTTTATTATCGGGGCTCCAAACAATTTGAAAGTGGTTCGATAGGCATAGAATCCATTATAGACGCTCGTATTAACCGCACATTTCATGTATGAAATTCACACCGATTCGCACCGAAGACGAATTACAAATTATATACTTTACGTAAGCATCGAACCAACCGATGATAAATCGTATTTTCGTGAAGTGTGTACGGTAAATCTGCTATGTAGCTTTGAACTATATGCAATAAAATTGCGGCAAAACAGTGCAACAAAGTCGATTCGATCGATGTACGAAGCAACATCCACACACTTGTCTAATTTTATCGTGCAACAATTTGAGATGATGACGACTACAACAAGAGTATGAGCCATTCTCTTATCCAAAAGTTCAGTACAGATCTCTGACCTGGATGATGACGCTAGATTAAGTATGCATAAATTACATATGATGAGTTTGTATTCAGTTGCTGAATGATGCTGATGCTCGTGTATCGTCTCGTCCCCCCTCCCATCCAATCGACGTTTTTCCATATAACATTTCATTTGTAGCAACGCAAAAACCTAATTTCCTGCTTCAATAAACTCATTTCCTGTTATTTCGATAATTTCACTGGATACTCGAAGCATCTTGGATCCGCCAAACAATCCACCCCACAAAACTATAACAACAATTTTTAGCTGCAAAATAAAACGCAACCCATGAATACGAACATACTCGTCAAATGTCAATGTATCATATCGCATACTCCTACCATTCGCAACGGTAAATTATTACTGACATTTTTTATTTGAGTTTTTTTTTCTCTTCCTCTTGACACCTTTGTTCTGTATATGTACCATTGCTTCTTGTAAATGTCCACTTGCCATATGCGAAAAGTATTATTTGAAAGAATAAAAAAATACATTTATTTCTCATTTTCAAACTTGACATCATACGAAAAAAAAATCACATACAGGGGGCTTGTTCGTTGCGACACAACATTTCACCATTCGCATCGATTTAGAAGATACATAACCGAGATTTGAGATTGTCCCGTCGAATTATCACAATGTCAAAAAAAAAATGAAATTGTTGGCCCATTTCACTCTCGGTTCGTCGATTTTTCCCCCATTTCCGTTGCACAACTACCATTTCTGCAATAGATCATCAATGCTTACGACAATCAATTTTGAATCCTTGTGTATCACTTGCTCAAGTATAATCATTAAACGAATGCTTTATAAATTCGAACCTGTCGACTGTTAATGAAAATGCATTTCAAAGTGAAATGAAAGTTAATTTATTAACGGAAAATACAAATCGAATGTTGAAAGTACACACAATGCGGAAAACTTTATGCGTGTGTGTGTGTGCGATTCAATGAAATAAACAGCTAAAACCTGAAAATCTTAAAATGTAATGCGAAAAAGTTAGTGGTTGAAATGTAAGCCGCTTTATATTGATATGATTGCTAGTAAAGAAATGTTTCATCTCGATTTTCACTTCAGCACACACACAAAAACACATGAACAAGAAGTACAAAAAAAGAAACGAATCGCTCTTCACTCTCCGTCAAACGCACATGTGAAATGATGTTCTCTAGTTAGTGAACTAAGTGGAGACAACCGGCAAAATGGCGACATTTTATGTCGAAATTTCTATAACAAGTAATATGTCTCTCTTTTTCCCTCTCTCTCTCCTTCTCTCTCTCTCGGTCTCTCAGTATACTGAATATATTCAATGTTCGAATGCCATGTTTGTGAATGTGTGTGTCACTGTGTGCGCGCCCCTTCTTCTCGTATTCAGCCATCTCTCTTATAAACTAACTATTTGCTTGGCAGCTGTGTGTGAGAGAGAAAATAGAATCATAATATGTGTAATTTAGCTTCGGAAGAAGTAAAGTTCTTGGAAAACTTTTGTTCAAATGACGACGGTATTCGTGTTCAGTCATATAATGCAATTATGTGCCCGTCTTATATAGATGTGAGTATGGATGGTAAAGAAGGTGGCATTTTTAAGGCGTTCGATTGTCATTGTCATCGTAATCGACGATGACGGCGTGTGTGTGCGTGTGTGGCACGGGAGGGATGGTGGGACACAGTGCCGATGAAAGCACAACTCGGCTCACGGCAAATGAAACATTTAAAATTATATTGTTAAAACTACAAGACGTTTCAGCCAAGAAATATGACATGACACTACATACGAAAAATTGTAGCATCTCAACGTTACAAGTAAAGCGTTTTTATCTCACTGTGCACGCATGCACAGCAACGGCCAATGCGAATATGAAGATCTCTTTATTTTTGCAAGCAAAAAAAAATTAGCCACGATACAGAAGATGAGACGAAAAAGAGCACCGAAGACCGAGAATGAATGAAGAATAAAAAAAATTGCACACAACAATTTTCCTATATTTTACAATATAATCCCCGGCAACACAATACAAATGTATTGTACCCATTATACACTTTATCATGGCGACGCACATAATAAAATCACACACATACACACACACAAAATGTAATGTGATTCGTACCTGTTTGACGATGGTGCTGTCTCACGCTGCCTTTCCATTTGCACTCCAATCTTTTGCTCCTTTGGAATTCTATCTTCTCATATCTTTGGCTCTCGTACTCATCGGTAAACGCACTTGATTTTCGTGTGGCATTCTCTTCTATAAGTAAGTCAACCGACACATATAGAGATGTGTCATCAATTCTCCGTGCGATGAAAATGAAAGAAATCCTCAAACTTTTCGAGGCGATGGCGGTGGTGTTGTGTATCATTGTAATGTGAAACTAATAATAAATTACGCAAGTTTGCTATTTTTTTGTTGTTGTTGTTGGTATTTCATTCGTTCGTTGGTTCGTTCGTTCTGTCGTATGTAGTTGCTATTCGTTACCTTAATCTCGCCGCAACTTCATAATTTATGATTTATGTTTGTTTCGTTCGTTCGTTTTCCCGTTACTTTTGCTTTTCAGCGATCTTTTCATTATCTTGGATTTCATTTTCCATGCGCCGAACAATTCACTTGTTCATGTTGTCTTTCAGGTTGGTGTTTTTTTTCGATTCGTTCATGATTATGTCACGCTCTCCTCAAGTTGTCTTTGTTTTATATATTTGGTTTATCTCTCTCTCTCTCTCTCTCTCTCTCTGTGTGTGTGTGTGTCGTCGTTGCCGCTTTTTCCACAATTTTACAAAACATTTTTCAGTAATAAGTGAATTACGCACATACTCCAAAGCAATGGAGTACATGGATGTACAATGTACATTCAGTACGGAAACTTTTGGCATTCTTCCAAAATTTCCACGTAATATTGTTTTTGCCATGCTCCGGAGTACTCCGTGCCATGAACACATTTTCAATTCCACTTCCAAAGTGTCCAAATGACATTGTTCATCACACTTGGAAAACAAACTTTTTACGTATGTGGTTGGAAAAAAGTACGTGGCGCCCCGTCGTCAATTGACAAATTGTTCAGTTTTTGATTTCGATTTTAAAATTCTAGAAATTCAGCAAATCGCATATTTTTGGTGAACGATGAACTTCATAATAATATGAATAATGAATCCAAGTGACAATGAAACTATTCGAAATGCTATCGGGTGAAATGGGGTGATTGTGATTAAATATGAAATTTCGAATGTATTTCGTTCGTTGGCACAAGAATAAAACCAAAATCATTGAAGTTTATCTAGTGAAATTCACATCACCTGAAAAAAATCTAACTTATCAGACACAAGATACGAGGAATCAAGTTTATTCATTTTCTCCAGCACAATTGCAAGATTAAAGCCATCGTCTTAACCGATTTTATGTGTGAAAGCAATTAATTTTTCATGGTTTCGATTTCAATACATGGCATTCAACAGCAAAAATTTGCTGGTTTGAATTATATCTCTATTGAGTGTGGAGACGGCTCTTGAATCGGCTCTTATCGATTTAGATTATATTTTCTGTTGATTTTGTTGGTTTTAATTATAATTCAGCCGATACATGATATAATTCAATGAAGACAAATGACGGAATGAGAAATGAGAAAACGGAAAAATTATCTACATCCCTTATATTGATAGAAAAAGTGTCCGTTTTATTCCAGATTCTAGTTCAATGTTCATTTGTTCATTGGTTGAGCTTTTCGAAGGAAGCCAAGGAGATAGCAGCTTTTCACTGAATTTTTTTCTTTTTTTTTGTACAACGCAAATTCGAATTTCATGCGACGCAATAAGATTAAGCAGGTGGAATCATCACGAAAGGTCATTAAAGCAATTTATAAATTGGCTGCTTTAGTTGGCTGTTTGCTACGTTCTCTCTCATTTTGTTCTCTTTACAATGTTCATTGATTGTTACACCATTTTCTATTATTTTGATATAGATTTCGTTTTGGTTATTGCGGTGCATTTTGGGTGTGTGAGTTGTGAGAGTCATATTTATCGACAATTCATAAGATGTTCAATTTCTCAACTTTGAATCGTGAATGGTGTGCGCGCGGGCACTTTGTATACCGCCATCGAAACGACTAATTATTATTGAATGAAAATTGCTAATTAATAAGTTGGTTTTTTTTTGGTCTTGTTATTTCCGTTTGCTTTGTGCCAATGCGCTTCAATTCAACCAATTTTAATGTACACACACATTTTGCAAACTGAATTGGTTACATACACAATTACCTGAGTACATTTTATGGTTTACTTTGTGTTTGCTCGCTGCAAGACTTCTGCAATTGATGTAAAGCCAACAGTTTGAGTATGCTTTTTTCTTCGGTTTGGTTGTAGTTCGTTTTACGCTTCCAGTTTTTTTTTGTTGTTGGTCCTTCTTCTTCTTTCTTTTTGCCTGTTTCTTCCTTGCTGTATTTTTGGTACGTTCCCGTTTCCATTTTAATCGAATTTCATTACAAATGGAAAACTTGGTTGCTTCGTCTCTCTCATTTTTCATTGCAATAACACAAGAGCAATTTGCTCTGTATCCGCTTTCCACTATGCGCTTCGTTTCAATTTTTTTTTGTTTAACTTTTACATGGTTTCGTTTGGTATCGCCCTTTTATCATCAGTTTATTTTAGTCTTATTGGTTCCGACCCAATGAATAGTTCAATTTAATTTTGAAGTAGAAGAATTCGATTGAAAATTCAATGATATATTAAATAAGAGAGCCGATCTCTAATTATTAGCTGGCGGCCAAGAGAAGAGAGTGAACAAAAAAAAAACGACGGCACCGAGTCAAAAGAGTAAGTGCGAGTGAAAAAGGATTACATGGCTACAGATGAAACATTTAACAGCTGCGCAAATTAGTATACGAAATCACTTTGATGTCACACAAAATTCCTCTTGTCCAAATAGATATACACAAAATACGGAACCATAAAACATGAAACAAGCGATTCGCACGATGTGAACAGCAATGATAAAGCAAACGAACGGAACTATGAGAATGACAATAACAACAACAGCAACAGCAACGTAGAAATTGTTAAGAAACATCACATTCATTGCAAAAGAGGGAGATACCCAATTACGATTTTCTCTGGTATTTTCTAAGAACAAAGGTTTCATATCCCCAAAAGATATTTGCCATATTTCGCTTTCTGCTCTCTTTTTTTGTTTGGCGAGGAAAAGTGCCATCCGCTTGTTTCGTTACATTATTATATTTCGGTGAATTTGGCACTTTTCTAAATTGAAAAATAAAACGAAAGTCTTGCTCTCACGCATCACCAAGTGTCGCATTTTAATGAAAAACGAAGGGTTAAACCGGTTCTTTGTGTCACGGTGACAATAAATCTCAGTTTTGTGCTGTTAAATCGATTAGAATATTATGATTCATATGGTCCACATTGTAGTAATCAGTATGAGCGTGAGCCGTTGGCATCAATTTCAGTGTCAGTGTTTCTCACTTGTGGTATGCTGTGTATCCGCAACGGACTGGTTTGATGGGACCAAAATGCGCATGAATTATGTATAATAGCCCACACCCCCCCAAAAAAAAAAAATAACCAAGAAAAGAGTGAGATAATTTTGAGAGAGAGAGAGAGAAATGGCCACACGGCTCAGTCATTCTTTAGTATTACCCCGAGTGTTTCCAAAAAAGGTTGCGTAGCAGTTCAACAGGCTTCCCTTTTCCCATTCACTAAACGTATATAGAATGTTGTATTGTACAATGTATTCGCAACCTCCCAACAAATGCCCATTATTTTCAGCAATGGAAAATGATGATAAATTAAAAATTTATTTGTGCATCAAAATACTCAACTTGAACTTTACACACTCATATACTAATATTCTTGTTTCGTTTGCTTGTGTTCCATCATTTCAGGTTGTGCTTTTGTTAAATTTAGTTCTCACCAAGAAGCTCAAGCAGCCATTACGAGTTTACACGGAAGTCAAACTATGCCGGTAAGTCAGATATTCGATAGAACATCATCTTCAAGTATAGATATAAATAGAAAGTCCTCATCGTTATCGGTGCCCAATTTCAAAGTGCGCGCAAACATTTTATCCAATTGTAAATTTCACATCGAATTACATAATCAAAGGAAAATCTACCAAATCCACTGGTATCCTTCAATTTGATTGCCATTGAATCTGTGTGGCGTACGGCCTGCGGCTCGCACACTGATTTTCTCCTGCCATTTATGATTCATATGATTTGCATCGAATCGAACAGTTTTACGACTAAATTTCGCTCATCATAACTAAATTGTGCGAAAAACGGAAAGTAAATTGGAAATGAATCTTTGATTTCGAACATCAACGAATTTCCATTCAGACCATCCTCTCCGCGCACATCCAACTCAAAATATACATGCAATCGCTTTGCCATTTTATTTTCAATAGATTAAAAAAAAACTGTCAACAAAATTACCATATTAAATGTTTGAATTTTATAATCAAAACTCAAGTTGAAAGCCATGCGAAATGGTGAGTAGGCAGCGAAGCAATTGTCAGTGAACCGGAAGATCCACAAGCCACAATCTTGAATGAATGATGTCTTTAAGAGAAACCGTAACGATTGATAGACACAATATGAGATCGGAACATCACAATGGATGGCAACAACAACAAAATCACTCGCCAACGAACAGTGGTGGGAGATAGAGAGAGGGATTGAATGAAAAACGAAAACAACTGGAAAACCAAACGAAGCTATATAAGGCCAATATTTCTTGATTCATGTAATCGTACATTAAAAGTGCGGCAATTACTGAATTCCGTAAAATATTTCTCTCGATTTTGTCTTTAGTGTGCTGCTTTCGGTATTTCGTTTCAATTTTTGATTCCCTCTTGGTTTGCGCTCTAATTTGCATAATTACTAGACAGTTCTTCAAGGCAACGAGAAAGAAAAAAAAACAGACAAGAAAAAAAGAAACATTGCGAAGCGAAGCGAAGCAAAGCACTTGTGGCGAACAAGTGAAAGTTGAAGCGCAACAGTAACAATACCAACAGCTCAAACTGCACAGCCACGTAAACACACACACACAGAGAGAGAGAGACAAATTCATTTAAATCCCATCAAAAACGCTTCTCTCTCTCTGTCATCCGCTCATCTCGTCAGTTTGCATCACCGAAAATTTCGTTGTTTTGTTGGTTTTGCCGTTTTCCGTTGATTTTCATCTCAATCTATCTTTATTGCCCCATCTCTTTCGATCGCTTTACGAAAACACATCCGCCCGTCCCCCCTCCCCCTAATTTCCCAAAAATGGTTGGAATGGATAGTGTGAGGCATTTCAATGAATTAACATACATTTTCATCATCTTCGAAATCAAAATAAATTCAACATTTTCGATTCTCATTTTCTATTGCATAAATTGTGGCAGCCGAGTTGATTTTTGGGGCGAAAAAACCATTCCCATCATCACCATCCTCTACCACTACAATTTGAGAATGGGTATTTTGTATATCATCAACGATTGCCGTCAGAGAGTTTCCGGCATTCTCATCATTGCATAAAATCAAACACGAAAAATAAACGTGCTGTTAATGTGGATGTGCGATTTCAATGGTTTTCGGAATTCGAGAAAATTGATCGATTTTTAACATCATTAGACAGTTACTTCGACTTTCGCGTACACTGCTGCAAATCATTATAATTTGCTGGCTTTTCAATTGAACGCGTTTTTTTTTTTTGCTTTCTCTCCGTGTGAATGTGTTTTAAATGTGAAGGGAAGGTGGAGGTTTTGGTGCTCTGGAATCAGAAAATCAGGATATCAGCTAGAAAGTAAGACAAACCGCAAAATGACGCACACATCGATCTTTTTGGGATGTGCAAACATCGTTTTTGGACTAGGCAAATTTTCTCGAATCAATTTATATATATATAAATATATATAAATATATATATATATTCAGAATTAAGTTATTCTTTTTTTTCCTCTCTTCATTGAATGAGCAGATCATCCGAATCATTATTGTTAACGTTCGATTTGTATGTATAAAAAAATCATGAAGGTTGGCTGAATATAGCAACCGATATAAAAAATACACACACATTTACAAATAGAAATGTGATGAAACTGAATTTCATAATTAAAAATTGCTTACTTTTCACTTTATACCACTAAAATATTGAAGAGTCGACATGCGAAGCCATATTTGTGTGGTGTATCGTTTCCCGTCTGACTTTCTCTAGTTATTGAGAGAGAGCTGAAGAGAGTGAGAGAGAGAATGCGAAAATATCCGAAAAACTTTCATAAATGCTATTTAAAATCATCTTAAGTGAAAGAGAAGTGAATGTGGAGGTAGAATGAATGAAGCGAACGAGATAGAGAGAGAGAGAGAGAGAGAGAGAGAGGAAAATGGAAAAAGCCCTCATCTAATATTAATTAAAGAAGCCAAAGTATGAGGAGAGTATAAAAAATGGACGATGATCTGAATAGGGATAGATGAGGAATAGTAGAGAGTCGTGTGCCGTTTACTGCTTACAATATGTGTATGCATCGTTACAAATTGTTAAAACCGAATCAATTTTTTCCCAATGCATGAACGACTATTCAGAAAAAAAAAATGATAAAAAAGAAAAAGTTTACACTTTAATTACATTTATTTCGACATGTTCTATTCCCCCATTTTTACGTTATAATTTTTGAGTTTTCGTAAAAGTTTTAAACTTAACTTTTAACGTTGGCGCATCATCAAAAAAATATACTCATAAAGTAGCAGCGACAGCATCGAGCAAAACAAGTAAAACTTCAACTTTAAATGACCCATAGCAGATAAAAAGCGCATGAGGGACAACTGATAATTATGCAATAGCTCTTTGCGTACCAGCTATGAACGCACTCCAGCAACCATGAACAAGAACATACTCCAATTCAATCATTCCCAATTAACCGCACAATTTTTATGGAAAATGAAAAGCCAATGTTTTTTTTTAAAGAATTTCCTGTAAACGTAGTTCAATTCAGCTTGATGTAGCTTCAGATATACTGAAATGAACGATTCCAAGGTGTTTTGTGTGTGTGTGTGTGTGTGTGTGCGTGACATTTAATATACAATGTTCGCAAAACTACCGCATGTTCTTTTGATATTAGTGTAAAGCCAATAGATCATTGCCGTTGTATTGCCATCGTTGCCACCACAACCACTCTTCGCCAAAGTGATGCGTGCAAGACTCACAAGTAAAATGTTGTATGGTATGATGGTATGCCATTCATTTTCCTCCACAACCGAAAATCACTTTAGCTAGTAGATTAAATTATGAAGCAACTTCGAATATTAACAAGCTACGGGCTAACGTAATATTCGAGCTTGTGAATGGGCCGGAAAAAGTCATAAACATAACTAAATTTAGAACGTTCGAAAATTTAGCGGTAGCTAGGAGCTACCGAAAATACACACCCACCAGCCATGATGACTGCGGGGCTTCAATTTTCGATTTTTGATTCTATAAGCAGAAAAGATCACTCTCTTTCTGTCTTTTTTCTTACTCGGATGGATTTAATGTTTCAATCATTAGATTCGAATGCATCAGACGAAATTTAAAAAAAAAACGCTTCACTACCATCTCTCAAAAGTGAGTAAAATGAGCGCAAGATTTTTCTTCGCATAGCTGACTTTGTCTGTATTATAAACAAACTAGAAATAAAGGAGCGCGACAATAACTTTATTTGGAGGTAAATCGAATGATTAACATAAAAATATGGCGAAACAGATGGCTTCAAACCAAAAAAGAATGTGAGATAAATAAAGAGGAACAGATTTAGGGGAAAACTATGAAAAACTTAAGTTGCCTCCAGCCGATGAATGAAAATCACTCATCTTCTCAACGAGATAACTTAACGGCTGACGGCAGCAGTAAAAATGAATTGATTGCTGATTTGAGAGAAACTTTCAACCGATTGTACTCACCCACAATTATCTAAAAAAAAAAATCGCTTCAAACTGTATTATTATTATTGGTTGATATCATAACAATGCCATTCTCATTTCAAAATATTCATGATATTTACTATTATCTATATTGTGAAATTTCATCCAAAATATTACGCATTCAAATTAAACCAGCGAAAATATGCGGACTATAAATTGCTCTTCCCGAGTATTCGATGCATCATATTTTATAAAAATAATATGCATAGCATTTATATTGAAATGATCTGATTGGAATCCACATCAATTTCATGTGCTGATTGAATTCATAGCCGTATTTTGTATCTAGGCGCTGAACCAAATCAGCCAGCCCCAAATTTAGTCATCCGAAAATTGAGTTTCCCGTTGAAATGTTCACCACGTACATTGAATATTAAGACCAGCTACAGATCCGTGCATTGCGCACTCTCTTCAACAGAGTTTTGCCTGTTCAGAAATCGATTTTACCACTTTATATTATTAATTAATCAATGAAATTTCACTTTACTTTTGATCCCCATTTCATTGTCACTTTTCGGGCGCTGTCGAATGCTTTACTAAAATCCCTTTTTGCTAAATTTTATTTACCTTCGTCAAATATAATTTTGTTATTTACTTTTACCCCCCAGTCTCTTTGCCTCTCTTTCTTTTCCATCTCTCTCTATCTGTGTTCTCTTGCCCTCTCAAAAAAATACACACATATATATGTATTTAAAAAAAATAAATAAATGGCAACCATAGATGGAAGTGAATGGTGACTTTATATCCACAGACACTGTAAATCCAAATCCTACGCATTTGTAAAACCTTTTTTCTCTGTAATTATATTAATTGGATGTTTGAAAGATGAGGGATACCAGAGAGAAAAGTGACGTTTAATACCGCCAAAAAAAAAACGAGCACGAACATTTAATTGTTTACTTTTATTGCTATTGTTACTCGGCTGCATGATTTTTGTGCCTGCCATTTGGTGCGGAGATGTCGTCCACAAGATGGAATAGCAACAGCCACAACGGCAACGACAACGAATACAAACATTTATCGTCAACAAACAGCAACAACGCCCAGCAATGGCCAACAACAAAGACATCAAGTTTGCCAGAGCGTTTCGAAAATAATAAACTTTACAACAAAAAAAAACTTTTTATGGGCATCATTGTGAGACTTAAATTCGCATTTACATCGATTCTGTTAAAAATTATGATCAACAATTTCGTTAGCACTAGATTTGTTCGTGGTATGAAAAACCACATTCAGCGTCGGTCAGTCAAACGTCGAATGCGAATGGTTTTAATACTTGATTACGATACAGCGTGCGATGGACAGGCGACCCCTCAAAACTGGTAACAAAATTAAAATTTCGCAAACAACAACAAAAAAACACACATACAAACATACACACACATACACCGAGCACATAGCACAATGGAGCCAACAATGGCCAGGTGGCAGAAACAAGATCGCAACGCCCGTCCAAAATAAATACCAAAAATCTTGTATACTTACTATATTTACTATTTAATAAAAAAAAAGCCAGCAGCAGCAGCAGCAACACCAACAGCACACGGGCAAATTTACACATTCATTTATTGTTTGCCCAAAAACACTAGCCGAATCGAATTTCGAATTTCGGTTTAAAGCATGACGCGCGAGCGCATAGACGAACGATTCGTGAAAATTGACTTTGGCCAAAAACATTGGCGAAAATGGTGGAAATGAATAAAATACAAACACCAAATGAGCGGATAAAATTTCATTTTCCGACAAAACAAATTATTCACTAATCCATTACATTTTGTGGTAAATGTTTTTAACCACTGCATTCACAGAGTCAGTTGGCGAGTGCTGTACAGCATTGTACAATTGCGATTTAGCACGGAATCCTAGCCGTTTGAATCTCTGACAACCAATTTTTTGGCTCGCATCGCCCATCCATGCCACTTTGTTCGTTCCTTTCGTGTCGACCATATCGTGCTCCCATTTTGGACACATGGTGATGTGTGCACGTAAAATTGTGCTTTGTATGAATGAGAGTGTGTGTGTGTGTGCATTCGGTTGATTCGATGTGAGGCAGTAAACCATCATTTAACTACGAATCTACCTGCTCATTTTCTTAAATTTTGACGTTCACCATTTGTTAATATCACTTTCGCTTTGCTCTCGTTTCGGATATGATTCCGGTTGTCGTTTTTCATGTATTATAGGGTCCGTATTTGTGAGAAATGAACGGCGCTGATACCATTCGGAATCGTCTACAAACGACGAACGAACATTGAGAGAAAGAGCGAGAGAGAGAGAAACAGGGGGCATGGAAAAATGAGAGTTAAAAGAGCATTTATTGTTTGTATTTGTGTGTGTTTTGTGCTCTCCGTGTAAAATGGTTCGGTAAAGTACCTCTTTTGTTAGCTAAGCTTTTCAATTAAAAAATAAAACCACGTACAGTCTGCGCTCAAAATTGGAAGCTGCCTTTCGTTGTGCGGCCGATATAGTATTTTTCCTGACTTTGGCTTTATCCATGCTTGTTGTATGTGCGTCTCTCTCTCTCTCTCTCTCTCTCTCTATCTCTCTCTCTCTCTCTCTGTGTATTTGTGCGCGCGAAAAGGCAGGCGAATGAGCGAATGAACGCTTTTTTTCACTGTTCTCTGCTGTTTGCGACTGCAATTACATCACACAGTGATTTATTTTTTTCACTTTACACTCTTCAGGTTCTCACACCCTTATTTTATTTTTGCGTTTTCATAAACAGTACATTCATATTGTCTTTTATGTACCGTAAATTCGTGAGCCCAGATACACGAACGTATACGACATCCATATGGATGTACAACGCAATAACCTCGAACCTCGGTGCACATGTATATGTGTTAGATTTGCGGTTAACGGTTTGGCATATACCACGAAATCACTTCTTTATTTTCCCTTTCTCTCTTTCCCCCGTTATTCTTCTCTCTCTCTCTCTCTCTCTCTCTCTCTCTCTCTCTCTCTCTCTCTCTCTCTCTCTCTCTCTCTCCTTCTTGTTCCATCCCTCACTAAAACCATCTCATGTTCTGAATCTCGTTCACCGCTTTCCTCTCGCCTATTGAGACATTCAACGAGCATCAGCCGCTTTATTTTTCGCACTCGTCTCATTCCACCGCATGTGATTTATTTTCATTTTATTTGATTTGAATTTATTTTTCCCTTTCGCAATACTTCAGTATTTATTTTACCTGAAGTGAATGTTGAGCAGCATTTAAACTGATGACAATGCCAAGCACAAATTACAAGCGCTCCACACGGCCAGAGAAGACGAGCACACAACAAAAAATATAACAACAACAAAATCAATACTTTTTGACAGACGCATTTCAAATTACTGATTGAGACAAATGTCGAGCATTTTCAGTGTTTCGTGTCTTCTTGTTTTTTTTTTCGTTGAGCACCAGCAGCCAAATCGGTTTCATGGAACTAAAATTTCAAACAACGATTCTTTCAGAGGGTGGAACAGTCATTTTTTCATGCTCTTTAATACACTTTCGACGATAGATTTGTTTAAAAACAAAGTAAGAAATACACATCACCATCACCATCACCGTCATGGCTTACATTTTTTTTCCAGTTTTTACTTCTACATTTCCAGTTTTTCTGTGTGTTTTCTTTGTTATCGGTGGGGGGAACTTTCAATCATATAAAGTATTATATGTACATAAACTTTGCACCGTCATATTTTTTTCTGATCAGTTGTCAAGAACACATGATTTTTTACGCACTTACATTCAGTCCAACGAAAATAGAAAGAGAGATCGAGGGAGAGAGTGAGATAGAGTGAGTGAAAAAATTCCAACTAATTGCAACGGATGAAACTTAAAAGCATAATCCTTAAAACTCGTCAATATCAAGTCGAAACCGTTAAAATAACTCGTTTGATGTTGCCGTTTGATTGATCGAACTATCAATAGTCGGGGAAAAAAAATTGAATGGGCTAGTTAACGTACAATAACGTGAAATTGAATGGTAGAGAGACCGAAAAAGTGTGAAAAAAAAATGGAAAAGCGATGTTGCAATGTGTCCATCACACAAGCAGGAGAGCATAAAAATGCTCCAAAATGGTCAAACATTGTTCGGATGTTGGAACATCTCATACATTTCAATCACTATAAGTCCACCAAGCATATTAACAAGTATGAAAATAATTCACACTAGCTGTAATATAATCCGACATCGGATAGAAATTTAATATAGATTAATAATCTTTTATGTGTACGAGCAAAATAAACATGGCAATGATGAAGATAACAGGATGGCAGAGAGAGAGAGAGAGAGAGTGATAGAAAAAATCAACAACAATGACGACGAAAATTTTGATATATATCTGCAAATATATATTAAATATGGACCATTTTTTTTGCAATGAAGCCAGCAGACCATATCATAGTATCGAACACAGATATAAATCAATAAATGTTTTCATAAAGTTCAAGCCCAGGATCAATTTCTTTTTCATTACAAACACCGGCAACAATAACAAGCTAACAAGCAAGATATATCGACATGGTTTTCAATTACATCGATGAGTAGACGCATGGAATCGAAAATAACAAGGGCCAATATATTGTTTCGTTTATATTGTTTTACAGCTCTTCGGTGCGCCGTTATAAATTTCGCGTGGCTGCTTCGGAAACACACAAACACACACACATACACATTGGGGCACACATAGAGAGACGGAGCGAGAAAAAGAGTGGCCATTTGAGAACAGCTAGAGCATCGGGCATTTTTAATATTGGTTTTCATCATGAATGTTGAACAGGCATCAAAAACAACCTCATCGCCTAATTCGTAGTATAAATCAAACATCGAAATCGATGGAAAATAATCCGGCTATTTAGAGAGACATGAAGTTTATGTATGGAGCATGTACACGATCCAAAATATTCCACTTGAAAATGATATAGATCTTGTGTATTTGTTAATGCTTTGGCATCGATATAATTTGATAAACTTTACGATAAAACATGAAACATTTAAAACTTAATTAATGCAATTGAAACGCTCGATGTACAGAATTGTGCTGGATGGTTGGCTGCTGTTGCTGAATTTGATGAAGATGAAATCGATTTCGATTCACTCCAAGCCAAATACAAACAATGAGTTTTGTTTAAAAGATGGAAAAAAATAGTCTCTTCATCTCCCCGCTCTTTCTCTCTCTCTCTCTCTCTCTCTCCCTCTGATGTATCTGACATTGATCGTGTGTGCAAGGCACGTATGTCAAAATATTTACTCTGTCCATAATCGAATCGCATTGTGTTTGTGTGTGTGTGTTTAGTACTTGCGCAACCCAACCACATTTTTCGCATTTGTATAAAATGTAATTCGTATCCAGTGCCGATTTGCTTTAATTTGCGAAGATAAAAAGGAATGCTTAATGTGAAGGCCATAAGTATAAATGGTTTTTCATCTTTGAAATGTTTTCCAATAATGTAACAGCATTTAGCACAATAAAAAACATCCGATCTTCGGTGCCCCCACTCTTCGATAATCACCCGAACACACACACAAACACACATACAGAGAGAGAGAGAGACAAAGACAGATAGAGGCGTGTTAGATTGTTTTGGACAAAAATGAAAAGCAATACGAGAAAGAATGTTTGTTATTGCTTCCAAGAGCCGCAAACAGTTTTCTATCGCTCATTCTCTGGCCATTTTCGAATTTTGATGCAAAGTAAACATAATTATGATTATGGACGCAGAAAAAAAGAATTAATAATTTTTGGTGAAAGAAAATGACCCATTCACCAAGCATTAGTTACCCAATCGTTATTTCACATAAATTTCCTCTGTTTTCGTTTCAATCCCCTGGCATTCTTCACCCCCCCCCCCCCGCACCCTTGTTTTCATTCACGTTCACATTTCTCAATTCACTACGCCAGGCGCTGCGCGTCATTCAATTGCTATCTTTGTTCTCGGTTTCGTTTGCCACAGATTTCCAACAATTTGGCCATACCACTTTGGTTTTTCGTTGTTGGCTCGTGAAAATAAAATAGAATGGCCATAAAATAATACAAATATATTTCATTTCTCTCCACAGAAAATAATAGAAGGTTTTTCTCGGGCCGGGCCCAACAAATGGTTTTTGTCAGGCATTGTATTTGCTATGCTCTCATAGCCCAGATATCGTTCATCATAAATGCAAATATACATTGATATCAAGTGGTGAGCGCATCAGACAGGCATCAGATAACACGAAAAATCGAGTAAACACACTCCAAAAATGAAGCGTATGGAAGATTGAATGCATGGCAGAAACAGAACCAGCGGCAACAGCAATCCAAATTGTTCCCTATGCTCTTGCCAGCCATATCAACAAATATGGAATAAGGATATAAGCGAGTGAACGAGGCCAAGAATCCTTAAACTGTACCGACACACACAAACATAAACTGAGATTGATTCCACTGACGATGGAAAAACCATCCATAATTTTGTTTAAAAAAGAAACCGCTTTACTCTCTTAACACCCAAACCGAATGGAAAATGGGATAAAACAACAAGAACAACAACAATAACGAGAAAAAAAACTCAAGTGAAATAATATAATGGCTATTATACATAGACAGAGAATTTCATAAGCGAAAACATTTGTTTTGTGTGATGCGAACGGATTTCATACATCCTGCTCGCTGCAGATGTCTATTTCTCAGATCGACAGCACATAATATTTTGGTTTTTCGTCCATTTTTCCGGTTGGATTTTTGATCGTTATTAATACACGCGAATCATGATGGTGCAAAAGTTTTGATGCTCTTGGTTTTGATTTCGATTTATTCAGATGCTGTTGGCGGCTCCAAAAGAACGCACAATCGCATATTATTAAGAGGGATATTGAAATCGTTATTACGAACTGTTTACTTTTGTACGCGTTTTGTGTAAATATATATTCACGAAACGTACCGTCGTGTGCGGGTTCATTTGCGCCCATAAAACGAGGACACGCTGAAATGACGACCAAAAAGTATGTTATTAATCGACTTAGATCAAATATCAATTTAAATGTTTGTTGTTTGGATTCGAGTCACCTCACATCTTTCCCAATTTGGAAAATTCCACCAAAAGAATAAACGCACACTTATTTCAGTTTTGATCTATTTTCTTCCAATTGGTATTTATATTTGGCATCAACGGTATCATAAACGAGAAGGGAGTTTTAATCAAACTTTTCGAACACATTTTTTGAAGCAAACATTTTCATTCTGCCAAACGCACACATTTCCCATTACACTTGTATACTATACGTTACCGGATGGGATAATCCTACTTTACGAATATCAAAATGAGATGATATTGACCCACAATATTAGCGTTTGATTTCTAAAGTAGTACAAAGATATTAGTTACCCTCTGGTATATTAGTTTAATTACTAGATATTATTTACCTTATTTCTTAGCATATTAAGAATTCTATTAAGATATACCAGCTTGAACATTAACATGGCTGGCAAGATGAATTTGGTATTCACGTAACTTTTGTGGCCGTGATACGGACCATGTGTTTATCAACACATCGCCTCTATTGAACACGATACCTTCATACCTAGGTACACAATTTTCTGCAAATCAAATTCGTTGAAGAGACACACGTGAGCATTGCGTAATACATTCTGAAATTCGAAACGTTTTTTTTTTAAATTTATTGCATCTCCCAACGCAAAAAATGTGCGAATAAAATTATGAAAGATTTCAGGACTAATTGTATGAATTGGGTGGGGGACAAATTATGACAACTGAATTACATGTACATGAAGCATGCATTCACGCATGTATGGTGAAATATTTTATGACCCTTTAAATGTGATAGTTTTTTAAAGCTCTAAGCATGCTGAATTGTTCATGCAAAATGGAAAATTTATATCGACGTTATTCAAAGATAGAAAGATTGTGTTGTCGAACGACTGTTTTATATGGCATTTAATGATGTTAGACAGGCAGACAGACTAACACACATTCACACACCGCCAGCACACATGAAGTTAAATTGTCATTAACGTGGAAAAGCTGTGAGCCAAGAATTAGCGTGCCATTTATTGTTCTGATTCAAATAAATCCATTGAACATCGATTGGTTGCATTGTAACCACACACATACAAAAAAACCATGAATTTAATTTTGATTGTATGCGTTCAGCGAAATTCACATTACATTTTCAAAGGCAATGTGGAAATGTTGCCGTTGCAATCCATTTTGAAGACGAAGATTCATTGCCATTTTACCAATATTATGGTTTGCCATAAACTAAGCTTGCTTTAACCACTGTACCTCCCCGTTCGGTAAGTATGCTGGTTTCGTTGGCTGGTTTGGTTGAATCAGTTTTCGACTCTATCTTACGAAAAACCTTTACCAGATAAAATTTACGGCAACAGTTTTAGCCGAAGGAAACGGCTTCAAAATGCCAATAACATTTGCGCTCGTGCTAAATCGGATGTACTATGTCTCTTACATAAACCAGGAAAACGCAAAATCACACGAATGAAATGGAACGTATATGCACACGAAACGAGAGTGCAAGAGAAAGAGACAAAAACAACAACAACAACAACAACGACAACAACAACAGCTAAAGCTACAGCCAAAACAGAAAAACGAACACACACAAAAAAATTAATAATAAATTCAGATATCGTTTTACAGCGTCATTCGAGTTTATTTTCGGTTTACGTCACAATATTATGTGTCCATAAATTTTTGTGTACGGCAGAATGTGATCATGATAATGTGGAAAAATCAAAGTTGCATTGCAAACGGGAAAATGAAGAATCCAGTGATTCCGCATAGGTCATGAGCTTCATTCCCTCTGTTCCCTTCCTCCTTTTCCGTTCCCTCTTACTGTTGATGCGGTGCTGCTCCTGCTGATGCACATATTACTCGACACATAATATTTTATTACAGCATTCATTTAATGGTAATAACCCATTGTATGACGGGGGCTATATATTCTATTTATGTGGAGTAGCATAAATTCGAATTGTTTTCGTTTTACATTTTCGGAAAAAGCTTTGAAATGTTCGTCTCGAACGAGCGATGAATTCACAAAGTGACAATGGAGACAGGAGCAACACAACAACAACTGTCTGGGGGTAACAAGTTCATTGGGGATGGTGGACGGTTTGTTTAGTGTATTCTGCATCTCTGTTTGGCGTGATTTCGAAATTGTGGCTAAACCACGAGCCAAAAGTGATAGATCTCTCTCTCTCTCTCTCTCTCTCTCTCTCTCTCTCTCTCTCTTTCTCTCTCTCTATGTGTGTGTGTGTGTTTTTTTGTGTGTCGCAATGTAACCCATATACCAGCAAAAAGGGAAACAATTGTAATTTCGTAACATAAGGGGAGTGAGAACAAAAAAAAACTGTTGGTATAGTTCTTTAAAAGATGCAGTGTGTAAAATTTATATTTCGATGGTCGACAGACTGAGATTCATATATGTGATTGCATACGAATTGCATGTGATTGTGGCCATACCAGTGTGCCAGTGGCAACGGCTGTAATAAAAGCGTAAAAAGGTAGTTAGCCGTCAATTTATGTACTTTTTGTTCTTTGGGCAAACAATTCACATTTGATTGGGAATTGCCTGAGCGTTGATTCGATTTTTTGAGCAGCAGCAATTTCGTATAACCCTGCCGTTTGCCGCTTCCTTTTGCACACAGGTATCGCTTTCGTTGTGCACCAATTATTATCGGTGCCTGCCACTATACGATCCAATCATTCACATTTATGGTGTGTTTGTGCGAGGTAAACATTTATAAGCGACACACATCGCATAAAATTTGGTTGTAAAACACAAAATTAATAGATTTTAATAGTCTCATAGGTATTTTCATTACTTTCCATGTACCATACAGCATGCATGCACCACTAACCCGTGCCATGTTGATGCGAATGAATGAGTGAGTGAATGAGTAAGTGTGTGTGTGTGCGTCACACTCTCTTATTGAACCATCTACTCGTTTTGCGTACGCTCTGGCATTGTGGCACGGCTTTATTTTACCGTGTATTATGGCGGCTGTTACTGGGAGACCGCATTATCTGTCTACCTTGCAAATGCAAATAATATACATATATACATACACATACACATTTGAGCTCGTTGCGTGAATGGTGAATACATGGCATTGAGTATTCCGTTGAATGCGACCATACTGTTTTGGGCTGTGTGTGAGTGTTTGTTGCATTGAGGAGGTGAGGCAACAGTGACACGCGAACAATCAAAATGGAAAATGACATATGTCTTTGAGATGGTGCGATCTATCAAAAACTAAACCTGTAAATACTTTCAATTCGAACGTAGAAACATTCGCCAGTTTGTCTCTAGTTTTACTCATTCATCCACTTGCTCATTGCTTCTCTAGCCCTCAATACTTGGATGCACGTTCACCAGTGTCAAGCATCAAACATGCCCAAATGAGTCATTTTCTTAGATGAATTTCTGTTTCTGTTTCAATTTCCCCTGCCCAATTTTCGTGTCGCGCAAATTTCTAATTTATATCGTGTTTCATCAAATCATTTAATTTTTCACTTTGGTGTGTGTGTGCATGTTTATTTCATATATTTTTGAGTGTCGACCCTGTATGCAACCAATTTTAGTTGAATATTGCTAGAGCATGACAACGTGATATACGTGTTGCTCTCTCTCTCTCTCTCGCTTGCTCGCTCTACCAATTTAAAATCATCTTCATCTTGTTTCATTAACCAAATTCAATTGCATCATCTACACGAAATTGCATACATATTTTAGTCTGGTGAATAAATTGTTCGTGTAGTGGTGTCATCAGTCGGTTAACCCATGCGATTCTCTTCATGCGCTTCATTCATGTCATACCGTAATATTTTCATACCGTAGGAATATGCCATCGCAACGATTGTATTCGACAAAGTGAGCATAAAAATAAAGTGGAGGGTTTTTTGTTACACATTGGAATTTGCAGCAACAATAGCATCGCTATCGCAACAATAAAGATTGTATAACAACATTGTTTTGAGGCGTATACTTTTAATTAATAAATTTTAGAGTTCATTATTTATTGAACGGCATATTTATTTTCGTAGAAACGAACGATAAAACGAAAACTTTTCGATAAATTTTACCACAGTGGTTTTGTTTTGTTTTTTTTTTCTCCCCCATCATGAAACTGTTTTGAATTTTAAAATAGTATGAATATTCTATACAAACATATTTATAATTGTACAGGGTGTGTGTCGAAATTTTTTGTTTTGTTTGTTCCAATAAAACAACAACTATATCGAACTTTTTTGCATAACATTAGCATTATGCATGGAATATGATATTATGAACATATTATTTTCAATATAAATTTACTATAGTTCTTTATAATAGACCATTTTGATGACACTATTGGTAAATCGTGAGTTGTAATCAAGCCCGATATTGTAATATAATGCATTGTCACAGTCGCATCGACTACCATCTCCTGTTGATACATGGTGTACTTATGTTAATTATATAGAGACATTTGGTCCGTAGCTAATGTTTACTACCTAAACAAGGTGGTTTACAATATTGCCATAATCAAATGTAACTCATTTGACTCATTTGGGTGGTTCACTCACTCACTCACTCACTCGCTGGTTATTTTGGTACACTTTTCTTGTGTTCTTCACATGCTTATTTTTCAGCTTCTCCCTATTTATCGTTATTTTGCAACTTTGTTGCATGGCAATTTTCAGGCATGGCATATGCCTTCTTTAATAAAACCACAAGCGCCACAACCTGTTGTTGGCTCTGGCGACTTATTATTGGTTGAAGTGCGCCACATTTACACACACATACACATTGAGCAATGCAAGATACACATACTATACACATGGTGCATACACTTTATATACTAAGTGTAACAGCAAATTCATGTAGTTTTACGTATGCAAATACGAATTATAGTTTCTTATTTATTACTTTTGGGCTGTGGGGGATTTTGGATTGGTTGTTCGTATTCGTTTGAACTCGTTTACAGCGTTCCGGTTATGTATTATTTGCGACCGTTTGACACACAGGAAGTTTGTTTGCTTTGACATTGGCGTTTTGGAAAAATCTGTTGCACGCTCATCCAACAACATATTCAACAACGGCAAAAATACGGTGGTGGTGGTGTGTCGCCGCGCCACTTATTAGCCGTAGGCTGTTTACACGTATACCACTTGAAATGTATCACATTGTTGATTATGTTGATGGTGTATGTAAGGGGTTTTTTCCGGATGTCTTCATGATTTATTGAAACACGTTGAACTGATGAAAATTGTCTCGTGTATTCGATGATGTTATATGATGGTTTTGTGGATTTATTAAATCTGAAACTTGGCACACAAAAAAAAACAATGGCATGTAGCCGTTTACTGTGTTTCTGATGTGAAATGTTTCATATTGCTTCAAAGATACCATTATATTGTTCAATCAAATTTCCGTTTTCATACACCATAACAAAGGGATACATTTGTAGGCTAAATATGTCTTTGATTTTAGTACGTGTTAAATTCAAATTCGTACTATCTTAACACTAGAACCTTTTTCTTAACACTATTCCTTCAAGTAGTACCGATTCATGATTTTCTAAAGAAAATTGGTTCTAACTTGTCCAAACGTAAATATGATGTCGGAATTAGCACCGATATTGGTGTTAAATTTGTTACTTTGCCACTTCCCAATTTCGTTCTAGTGCAAATATGTACCAATTTTTCGAGATAATTCTTAGAACGAAAATAAATGTGACACCAAAATCTGAAAAAAGTATAATTTTGACGAATTTTTATGTTATTTTCCGTACTAAAGTTATACCACGCTATTGGCTAGGTATAAAGTTGGTACAAATATTTCTGTGTATTTTTTTTTACTGTTTGTTGTTAATCAAGTTTCAATCAGATAGTTGACTTGGCCCGTGGAGAACATATGAATTTAATCGCAAATATTCCGATTGAACGAGTTCAATGCTCAATAATTTGAAATAAACTTGTTCGTGATCATTTTGCAACATTTTTCGATGATCCACATAATTAAACCATAAATTATTTCTTTGTATAAACTACAGAAAAAATAAATCTATGCTGTGTTTTTAATGTTTATTTGAACTTTCATGAATTCAAAAACCAAATATGTTTCTATAGTTTCTCTTCAAATTTTATTTTTAATGTGCGTCAAATGATCAAGCGCATGTGTAGTATCAATGAGATATCAAACCTTCAATAATAGTTTTCATACCTATTCGAGTTTACAAGCCCCCAATCTTTTTATCTCAGCCATAGTTTCAAACGTCAGGCTTTGTGTGTCTTTAAACCTTCCAACAGTTTTCACACCTATTCGAGTATGCAAACCTCTGTTATACATATGGTATGGGCAAGCTTTGATTTACAGCTCAAATTCAATAACTTTTCGACAAAAAAATGACATAAATATATTTCGTTCGTGAACAGACTGTGAAACTGACAAAATCTCGAATAAAATGATAATTGTTTATCAAATAAACGGCCAAATATTCTTATTATTAAGAAATAAGGAAAAATATATCATTCGATTGTGTTCTCATCAAAACATTCACTTTTTTTTATGAAATCAAAAAAAAAATACTTGTTTCAGCATCAGACATTTTTTTCGATCTTGTTTTATCTATATTGAACAATACTGTTTGCGAAGACAATGACAGTATAAAAGACCTGTGGCATTTTTCAATGTGAGCGAAAGAGACAAATATACAAATTTTGACAGATTGCCACAGGTTCTTTGTCACTTGGAACCAAAATAATTTTCGTACTAACATTTGACAAGTTAGCACCAATTTTTCAACATGACATATTTACGTTTGAAGGGACAAGTTGGAACCAAAATTTGTCACTAACACCGATTAAAACAAAAGAGATATTTAGCCTATTGATGTTGTGAATTGTGTGATTTCAATTTTCTCTGTTTTAGTTTTATGTGTCAGTTTGGCCTTGTACTGAGCCAGCCATCGTATGCTTAGAAAATGTCCAAATTTGCCACCTGCAATCGGATGATTAATGTAAATATGTTTTGGTGTCATCACCACAACAAAAAGTAGGTGACAATCCTTCCGGTGTTAGTAGGCTTGTCATGGACTTTCACCATCACTTCGATCTACTTATCGAATACAATGACAATGGTGTGACATGCAATGAAAATGCAATACAGAAAAACTCACCAAATGAATTGTCAGTTACACTATGTGTATGCAACAATGCGTCTTTATCACGATTGCCCTTTTTTGTTGTCGTTGTTGTTGTTTGAATCGTCGCGCTGTTGACGCCTCATTTAACACATCACACGTACTCCATATGCACGCCAACAATCTCACTAAACTTGATATCGAATAGACAAACCCCCTGATAAAAACAACAGCGAAACAGTTCATTCATGAACTGTTCACAGCGAATTGTCGGTATTGGTTCAGCTTTCTCCTTTCTCATAAGATCGGAAGCTGACGTTCAGCATATATTTCATTTGAATGTATGTTTTTTTTCTCTACACTCTCTTCGTTCTATGTTTTCATGTTCATTGTGTGTGTCAATGTTTGTAGATCGACCGAATTGTTGGTGTTTATTGCGTTTATCGTGATTTTGTGATTGATTTCACTTTGTCTGTTTTTCATTTTCGCTAAGCATACTTAAACATTCTTCGTTTATTATTGCCTTCGTCATTAATTTGTTTTTTGTTCGCCTTTAGCTCCTCGAGTTTCGCAATTTTCCTGCCTATCCAAGGCTTTTATTGCGTTGTGCGCGTTTTTTTTCGCTCTCCCTTCATTCGTTCTCGTTAATGTTGTTGTATACAGTTATTTATTTTATCCATCTGTTGCTGCCGCTTGATATCCATTTACTAAATACACGCTGGCACAGTTTGAGACATTTCATACTCACAAATAAAAACTAAATTCAAAGAACATTGGGAATAAATAAAGTCCGCTCTTACATGTACACGCACGCACAACACGCATTTGAAGTAGCTGCTATCTATCCATCCATTGCCATTTCTTCATGTAAAAAGTGCTTTTTCTTCAATTCGTTTTCTTATTCTCGTCGGCTGAATGGGTATTTTTGTTTTTTTTTGTATGGGCTTTCCTTCTCGTTTGGCCCAATTTGCGCGCTAACAGAGATTAAAGGATAATTGTTTAGATAAAAGATATGGAAGAAAAACGACAAACAAACAACAGAGCAACAACAAAAACAACAAAAAAAGAGAGAAAGCGAAAGTCACCAAAGTAAAAATGGAGATTGAAATATACAGAAAATCCGTAGCAAAATGTGTCAATTCCGATGCTAAACTCATCGCATGCTCTATCGCTCTCTTTCAGCCAGCACTTTTAGTGTTGATGCCGTTCCTTCACTAATAGATCATTTGTTTCAGTAAATAGATTCTCTTTTATTTTTTTCTTCTTTTTATTAAAATTGATGGCTTCACATTATTTTTGATGTGCACATGTTCATTGGCATATAGAAATCGGCGCAAAAAAACTTCTTTCGTTAAAATCGATGTGGATTTGATTTCTATGTTCTATTACTTTTGAACCGATTTTTTGCTTTGCTGTCGTTTTCTAACATTTCTTTTGCTTGTTGTTGTTGTTTTCCATGCGCATTTTTGTTGTCATTTGAATAGCAAAAAATAAAAGATGAGCTTGGATTCACACGTTCATGTTAATGAATTTGAAATGAAATGTGAATAAAACTGACATTATCATCAATAACCCAATGTTGGTGTATTGATTATTAAAATCCAAGAATATGCTGCAAATTGGATGATCACCAGTTGAATCGAACCTGAGCGCACATAAGATTGAGAGAGCCTTTCTCAGAGAGGGCAAGTTCTACGGATGATAGAAAACAACAATTGAAACACTTCGTCAAAAATGTCAAAATCAATTCCCTGTTATATTTAGCTTCCCAGTAAATGAATTAGTCATTTTCATCTCACACAAAGTGAATAAAAGGAGATGAGAAAAAAATATACAGTATATGATGGAACAGAGCAAGTAACACTCATTACACTGCAAAAGATTCTGAATCTCAGAATAATTATGTAGATTCGATAATGATGATGTGAAAATGATAGCAGATCGATGAATGAACGAATTAACAAAATGCAATCGAAATAGGATGAACTCCAATTATTTAATCAAATGTTGGGATTAAAAAAAAACAAGATGTTCACTTTTTCGTCATTTGTTGTTCTCATTTTTGGAACTAAAGGTTTCCTCAAAACACATAGCTCAAATGATAACAGTTACCTTAAACATCAAGTATACTAGATCCATAGATGAATGCGCTTATCTTTGATATGCATGGGTGTGTGTGCATTGTAATCTTTTTTTTCTCTTTCTTGCCTTGCCGTTTTGTCATTCCTCGGTTCTGATATTATTCTCATGATTGTAACATTTCCACACACACACACACACACACATACTTCATCGTACCTTCACGAGTGGATTAAAAATAGCGTTTGACATTTCTTACACTCAGGGCATAATTTAATGGGATTTTCATGCTTGTAGCCGAAGCCTTTAGGTTTTAACGTAACAAAACAAACGTGTGTGTTCAATAGTCTGGATGACAAAATATACACAATGAAAAACTAATAGAATACCAACCATGATGGATTCAATTTTAAGTATAGAAATCAATGAACTGTGTCCATACAGGTCGGTTCAAATGTCAACAACTCCACGATATCTTCATTGATTTTCGTGAAACATTCATTGGAATAGTTTCGGTCTATTGATTTGGTAAAGATGGCGTAAAACATGCTCTGATTTATTGTGTTGTGCTGTGGATGTGTGTGCTATGTGCTCTATATATGAACAGTAATAGCAGTGTAGTGGATTGGTTTGGTTTGTATAAAACGAGAGAGAAAAGAGAGTGAAAAAGATATAACGAATGCCTGAATCGAATTGAATAAAATAGAAACAGCCAGCGAACAACATAAAAGGCGAACAGAATAAAAAAAAAGAAGAGAAATTCGTTCCTTGACATAATCGGATATTATGATGAAGAAATCAAAGTAAAAGTTTCCCACTCGGTGTACCTCTCATTCTATATCCCTTTTATATATTTGATCTACCGTGGCGTTTTGCCGCTATTTTACTACCGCCTCCCCCCAAAACCTATATACATATATAAAACATGTATGTATGGTCCCATGTCACAGGGAGCTGTGTAAATGTGTATTCATCGTCGTAGCACACGCATTTTATACATGAAATATCAATATGTAAATGAAGAAGGGATGAAGTGAACGCAAGACACCAAAATGGAATGAAATAGAAATGGCACGGCAAAGCATGGTAAAAGCGGCAACCGTTGAAGTAAAACGTTGTAAAAAAAAGAAGAAAAAAAAACAAGAAGAAAGAAACGGAATTATAAAGGCGAGGACACTTTTTGTATACGAATACCATCGAGCAAATGAAATCAAATGCAAAGGCAAAACCAAAATTGATAGAGAAATCAAATCACACAAAATAAAAGTGCGGACAAAGCAAGGCAAAGCAAATAAAACGAAGAAGAAGAAAAAAAAACCAAAGGCAAAAGCGAAAAGCGATGAAGGAATCATGTCTGAAGAAAAAAAAGAAAATAAATTCGTAATAAAAATGAATTTAAGCGAAAAGAGACAAAAAGAAATAAACCATTTGCTGAATATCATAAAAAAAAAATTCTATTCATTTTTTTTTCTGATCTCCATACTGACAACACGCAACTGGCAAAGACGAGTGAGAGAATGAGAGAGAGAGCGCATTTAGAATCAGTACATCATCGCATCGTTATGTATTTGCTCCGTGAATATGACTGTAGAAATGTATGCATTACCGTATAGATGTACTGAACAAATGTACAAATGTACATAAATAAAACTGTGTGGCCATGTTGTCATGCCACTTTCCGATTCTCATCAGAATATCTTTGTGTGGCAACAATTTTGATCGTAATTCGAAAGCGTCATTGATGTCAATATCGGGCCGCTATTTGGTTTTGATATATTGTCACTCGTCCATCAATAAATATCTCAAACGAACACATTGCGAAAATGTGCGAGAGACAGAAAATCAAATGCCAAATTGAATCGCACATTTGTACCGAACAGTGAAGAGCAAAGAGTAAACAAAAGGCTGGATACTCGCTCTGCACTTTTCTACCCCTCCCCCTCCTCTCGAAGGAAAAAAATAAGAAGTTAAAAATATCTTTCGATTTTCTTGACGGATATCCGTCTGCTTTTATGTGTTTTATCAGTACTTATCTTTCGTTCCTTTGAAAAGATTTCACTCTGAATAGATATTCGCAAAAAAACTTCAACAGAATGGCTTTCAAAAATTCAACGAAAACCTAGTGAATATACATGAGTCAATGTAAAAAAAAAACACAAATCAGTACGTAAATATAAGTGTTCGATGAGGACTTTCAATTTATGTTAAAATCATAATCAAATTATGACATTCATTGCATTTATACCATTCTCTTTCACCAAATTCATTTCGTTTGTTTGTTTGTTTTTTTTTCGCCTTCTTGAATTCAACAAAAATAACAGGGTGCATCTTCAAGTTTAGTTGTTAAATTCGCTGACACAGAAAAAGAACGACAATTGCGTCGTATGCAACAAATGGCTGGTCACATGAATTTACTGAATCCTTTTGTATTCAATCAGTTTGGAGCATATGGAGCATACGCACAGGTAAATTTCACACTGAATCTAGCATACCGATTTCGAAATGCTATATATGTAGCAAAATGCAATCGCATTCTTAACAATTTGATTTTGGTTGAATGGAAAATTGAATTGTTCATTTTACAATTGTGTTTACAGCAACAACAAGCTGCACTAATGGCAGCTGCTACCGCTCAAGGCACATATATTAATCCAATGGCTGCTTTAGCAACTCAAATACCTCATGCTTTAAATGGTTAGTATAAATTTTAAAAACATGACAAAGAAACACATGAAATTTCATTTTGTGCATGTGCGTAAATGATTTTTGATGATTCATTAACAATCAAGCAGGATCAGGTCAACCAGTGAACGGTGCCATACCATCTTTGCCATCACCAACGATGCCAACATTTAATATGGCGGCTCAAACTCCAAACGGTCAACCGGGAGGTACTGAAGCTACTGTCTACACAAATGGAATACCACAAACTTATCCAGGCCGTGAGTACACAAAACGAACACATTTTTTTTCCATTATGGAATTTGCCCCACTCAAGTTAAGTTGGTGGCCATTTCATATTTATTTGTGTGTGGCTTTTTTTTTCCTAATATTTTAACGAGACAATTCATGTGTGCGCTACAAGATTGAAAACTGTGCGTTCAGTACCAGACACACTGATTTTTGCCGACGAAATCAGAACCTGAATGCAACTGTTTATATTAGTTAATCTTGCCAAATGCTTTTGCGAGATTTCTATTTCGATTATCACGAAATTTCGTTTTTTTGTTCTTTTTTTTCAATTAAAAACAATTAATATTTGCACATTTTTGTATTTTGAATTTTGCAAAAATGTTTGGCTTTTTAAAACTAATTTGATTAATATTGTAATGATTCGTGTGATCGAATCGACAGATGCACTCCATTTATCGATTCCGGCGCAAGGACTTCCAAATGGTGATGCGACTTTACAACATGCTACCTATCCAGGAATGCAACCATATCCCGGTGTTGGTACGTACACATTCACGTATTGGTATTGACCATTCACATGTTTTGTTTTTTTTCTTCTTCAAATAAATCAATTGTCTATTCAATGCACCACAAATAATATGTCCAATGCTGTTCGTTGTACGTTGGAAATGAAACATACAAAATCAAATGCAGTTTTCTTTTGTTCGATATTTTGTTTTTTGTTTTCTTGGATTTTGGATCGGATATTTTTGTTGCAAATAATGTTGTCAATTTGTTTGACATTTGAATTTTTTGTGTTTTTTTTTCAATCTATTTTCTATATCGTTTTGTCTCTTCAATTTATCAATCTATCATTTTACAATTTTTTTTTCCAAACACTTTTTCGTAACGTGTGTAACAAGCTTAAATATATAAAAAAAAAAACAAGTGTCTCATTGTTTGTCTTATTCATTAGTATTCTATATATACAAATAAAAAAAAATCTTTCCATTATTGATGGGAACTATGTTTAGTGCTTAAATGTTGTTGTAATCGTATGTTGTTGAAGTATTACTCGTTAATTGAATTGACTTCATTTTTGTTTTTGTTTAAACAAACAATCAAAACCTCAAAAAGACATTGAAAAACAAAATGCGTTTCGTTTGTGTTTTTGTTTCTGTTTCGTTTGGTTTATTTTCGTTCAACGATCAACATCGAAATAGTCTAGTAACGATTTAAATCGTCTCTTAACGACCAAAGAAATAATGATCCAATGGAAAATAATGATTTCAAATATTCGAAATTTGTTTGCTATATTTACAAGTGATATAAGTCCCTGTGTGCATTAATACAAATTTGATATTTAACGAATGAACGATCTCATGATAAAGAGCTTTAATTTTAGCTAAGCCTAATTCTACCATTCATTCATCAATTCAATATCATCGCCATTGAAAATATGATGTTGAACAAACTTCAGTTGCTTCCATCATTTGATTTGAAAATGATTAACCAATTGCAAATGAAATAATCAATAGTCGACGGCCAAAACAGTCGATTTTAATTATAATGAGCTTTTTCCTAATTATTTTTAAGAAATTCACACAATATAATACGCTCACAAGCACAAATAAACTCACACAACCAAGGTTATCCCTTGTGAAAATAAAACGATTGAACAGACAGTCGTTTGGCAAACGGCTAAATTGGGACAAAAAACCCAAGCGGTGCAACGATGAGACTACGTGCCCTAACTACGCTATGCAAATCATATGGGGTAGCCTACTATGTGCCCTAGCGCATTTGTATGTCGCTTCACCGCTTTGCAAAAAACGACTGGCAATCGATTGGAAAACGATTAAAAACGATTGAAAATTGATTGAAAACGATTGGAAATCGATTGAAAACGATTGGAAATTGAAACGATTGGCAATCGACTGGCAATCGATTGGCAATCGACTGGCAATCGACTGAAACCGTCTAAAGTACATAAAAATCGGTTTCAGACGTCTATTGTCCCAAATTAATCGACTATAGTCGTCTAACAGTCGACTGGCTGGCAATCGTTTTTTTTTCACAAGGAATATGCTCAATTTTAACGCTCAATTACTGCCTGACCCCTATCAATTATTATCCATACAAATCGCGGAAAATTTAATTGAGCACAAACAAGACAAGAGAACTTTATCCGGTTTCGCAATGAAATTTATCTTGGGAACAATTTTCACTTTTCCACGAACGGAATATTTTGGGGAAAAAAAGTAAGCATTAAAAGTCAGCAACACCAAGTACTTTTCGGAATGTACATGATGAGAGAGAGAGAAAATGTCGCAGTGGAAGTCAATGGAAGAAGGTGGCCATGATTTTGCATGTCATGCCATCAATGACTTGGCACATTTCCGCTATTCACCGTTCTCATTCTCATATGATTTAATAAACAGGCAAACGATTACGATTCACATTTTAATGAGCTCGTATTATTAAACTGATATCCGATTAGCACAGCGCATGAACAGCGATTTTATAATTGAATAAGAACAATCGATGGTTCAAGTGTGTATTGTGTATGTGTCGACAATAATCTTACGCGCATCAATTATGCACGGACCCCTTCCGGGGGTATAATAAACTTCGCTAGAAAATCGTAGATCAGATGATACGTATCAATCGATTTTAAAAACGAAGACAGCTGAACACTTGAAATCCTATTTTACCGACGGCTCAAATCGGAATCACCAGGTTACGAATGAAGCACAAATGAAATGAGCTCAGTTGAGCATGTAAAAAGTATTCGATCGTCGTAACTTATTCGATTTGATTCACTTAGCCGTAAAAGTAGTGCAACGAAAGAAACTTAAATAGTTGTGAAAATTTTATAACCATTAATGGCGGAAAAGAAAAAAAAACAAGCGAGATTCACTTAAATTCAACTTGTGTTCATGTTCTCTTCCCTATATGGTGAAACTCGTACATTTGGTTAGTCGCTGAACATGCTGAAACATTACTTGGAAATTGCATTTCCATTTGCTTTAAGATAGCAAATGACTGGCAAGATATTTTTGCCAGCTTTTTCTTGCCTTGTATTGTCAATATTATGCAATGAAATCAAGGATACGAGAGTTTGCTGTTTACTGCACAAGCCCTACGGCCAATTCCGAAGGATAGTCCGAAGGGTTTTTTTCTCAATTGTTTTTTTTTTGTTCTTGTTTTCATTCTATACATTCTGATCGGAGTTTAGCATGCAATTTTCACAAATAAGGAATCGTCTCTGGTCGATTGCCTCAAAACACAAACAGCGGCCAAGTTCATGGAATGAGATATATCTACCTCATTAGCCGTCGTATAGTGCAGTTTGCAGTTTAATTTAATTGCTCTCTTTAATCTTAATGTGGTCCATTAACCATCATGACTATAATTATTGTTGGCCATATTATACACACGGTTGTGTATGCTGTTGCATTCGATAGAGCATCACATATTCCGTGCGCTAAATGCTCCAATGGAACCAGTCACTCGTTCATTTGGTTTTGTTTGCAAAGAGAGGGAAGTGAGAGAAAGATGTGTGTATTAAACTTAATGGAACATATATTACAAGCTAAAACTGAGACTGCAGCTCAACTTGACTCTCTCTCTCTCCCTCTCTATGCTGGTGCTGGTGCTGTTGTTGATGGTTTGCTGCAAAGTGTGCTTGTGCATTTAAGTAAACGATCTATTAAGTTCTTCCTTCAAAATTCGCTTCACATATCGAAATCGGAATCGTAAACTTGGCCATTTTTGCTTCGATTTCTGAAATCTTTACCTCATTCCACGTTCGTTTCCATATAACAAACAATACAAATCCAACTCATTCACATTATCCATCTCCCTTTGCTGCTGTGGAAAAATCCCTTTGTGGAACCGACTGCCATCATCATTTATCCAACAATATTAAACAACTACTGGCTGGCAAATTAGTTAAGTGTTGGGAGCCGGAACAAAATGTCAGAAAAAGCATTACTTTGTTGTTCTCTGGGATAGCGATAAGAATGCGCTAAAAATAAAAAGAATGGCCAATGTTCTTTTATATGATGACGATGACGACGACGACGACGACATCGACAATGATGGCCACCAATGCAATACACCGCATACCGGAACTGAGAGAAACATTTTTGGTGATCACCATAAAATTGCCGACCATTCACTTTTCGTTTAACCAATAGATTGTTGAAAAGTCATTTCGTAATGGCAAGTTTTTACAACAACAACAAATCGCCACTACACTTCCAGGCAGCGTTTCTCCGGCTATTGTCGGTTTTCGGGTAGTTTGCCTTTCGGTTTACCGTCTACTGATTTTCCATTCTTTGTCATTGCCACGGTTCTGTTTGCAAATGATATTTTCAACCATTTTCCCACATTTTATCCCGCAATTTCATTTACACTTGGCTTTCTTCGGGCGAAGAAAAATTGAAAATGAAAAGAGAGAGAGAGAGAAAAAAAACGGTTGCAAAAAAAACAACAACAACAAGAAAAAGACGACGGATGGATGAAAAGGAGGAAAAATGGCAGTAACAGCAGCATATACATAAAATCTAAATATATATTTAAAAAAAAACGAAATTGCAGGAACGCAAAGCCAAAGAGGAGAGAAAAGAGAAGAATGTGCTATTTCAATGGGTTCGATTTTGATGTTGATTCAAAAAGCACAACCTTGCAAATGAAATAGCGCTGTTTGAATGAGAGAGCACATTATATTGAAAGTCACTGAATGAATGTACGAATTGAGCTGTGCTGTATATATTTGAAAAGTGAGAGAAAAAAAAAGTTCAGCTAACGAACTGGCATGATTGAGTTTAACCCTCCCTGGCTTCAAGTTAATTCTGATTTACAAAAAACGATGAGTTCTTTTTTTCTTGTTGCTCCACTCTCTTCGTCCGATATATATGTGTGATTGATTTCTAGCAATATTCGTGTGAAGAGTCAATCACAGCTCTTTCACAGCAATTCCTCTCTCCGTGCGATTATTCTTCTTATTTGGAATGTTGCGTGAGCATGTGATTTCTTTTTTTAAAATCATTTCATAAATTCAATTCTCCTGTTTGCCAATTTTTGTTGGTTCTTTTCATCATCTTTAATTCACAAGAATGAAAAATACCCAAACACACAAATTAATTATCCGAATGGGGATGTTAGAAAATTGAACAGTCATCGAAAATAAGCAATTCAAGTGATTCCGTTCAAAATAGCAACAGAGAAGAAACAAAAAAAAAGCGTCAACGTCACACTTGATCGAAACACACAGGGCATAACATAACAAAATCCAACAAAAAATCCATAAGAAAACAGCAAAACAAACCAAAAATTAAAAAAATAAAACACACCAAAACTCATTCCTCCCGATTTCACCAAAATTTATTGTTAGATGTTCGTTGATGTACTTTTGTATTTTCGTTCTTTTTTTTTAATACCGAAATATTTGAACGCAGCTTATCCTGCCGTATACGGACAGTTTCCACAAGTTATTCCACAACCATTGGCTGCAGTTGCACCATCTCAACGAGAAGGTAAGTTTTCAATATGAACCATATCACAACAACATCAACAACAACAACAACAACAAAACAAAAACCAAAAATCAATCCCGATAAAAAAACGGAACAACAAAAACTCGTCTCTCAATTCACAAAAACACACCGACACGCAATCATTACATATGGCTGAGGTTCTTGTAGAAACGTTATAGTTTTATACTCGATTCAAAAATAGATTCAAAGCAATAGGAACGAATGAATCCAAATTCTGCAATCGTTTAAATCACCTTTTTAAAATACTTTCGTTTCGATTTTTGTTTTAACTCGGTTGAAATTACTGTACTAAATTATAATTTAACAAATTGAGGCAGTTCTTGAGGGGAAGAGAAAATTCGTTGAATTTGGGGTGGCAATCGTAGCATTTTTCTGAATTGGTGAATAATTCAAGCAATAAATCTATCAACAATATTGGTCGATTGAACGCTAGAACCTAGCGGCTAGGTTGACTTGATGTTTTGGCGACTTTCATATTTTTTGTGCCAAATGAAAATTTCGGATATCGATAAAGGTCGATGGTACAAACAAACAAAGAATGTGATGTCTCTACACCATGGTTTAATGATTACTTGTGCTCGTGTTACACATTCGATCTCATTTGACACTCAATCAATTGACGCGAAAATTCTTATCGACATTCACACATTTTCTAGTTGATTGCACTGTTCACACAGTTGCAAATGTCTGATAGTTGACACCAACAACTTATATGGCTGCCATTCTCGAAAATATTCTCGCAATGGGAATTCAACATTGTCGACACAAAGTGAAACAATAAAACACGAAAAAAAACCACACAAGCACACACACACACACACAACGGGATACGAAGCATATATTTATTTTCTCTTCAACTGTTCCATGAAATACTCCAATAGATAAACAGAAACGATGTGCATCGTGCATTGTGCACATGCTAATAGCAAAATATATTCACTGTTGGCCTTGCAGCCAGTACTTGCAGAATTGCTTTATGAAATTACCAAGAATTGAAATCAAGTCGAACAGCACAATATGCATGCGGTTACGGGCACCCGTTCACTTATTCGCAATATATACACACACACACACATACACATACACATACACATACACACGTATACAAAGTCAAAGTGAAATAAACAATAGATAAAAATGTGCATTAAGCAAACACCATCCGAAAAAAAGTGAATGAACAATGTTCACTGAATATAAGCCTGTTGGGAAAGCGACCCAAAAACGACACACACACACAACAACTAAAAATAAACAAGAAAAAAAGTGCAGCAACAACAACAACAACAATAATAATATTAGCAGCAGTAGTAACAACGAGATGATGTCGAACAATTGAATCCAAAATTGAGGCGGATATAAAGCCAGCAAGTGAAAAAAAAACATTTTAAAAATCCACACCGAACATCGTTCAACGGGACTTTTCAATTCATATCACTTTCTACGGCACTATATATCGTTGTAGGTATCTGTTTGGGTGTAAGTGTGTGTGTGTGTGTGTGTTTTTATGAAGTCTGCTCGAACTCTCTGCTTCATACACACGGTTGTTGGTGGTATTTTATGTAGTTGCGCGCGATTGCTCAATTCCAAAATTGGCGAAATTCAATAAAATGTCTACTCAAAATCAATTACGTTCAAACCGTCTGGATTTGTTTCAAAGCCAGCTGCTTCTCACTTCATCACTCGATGTGTCTATACAGGTTTCACTGTTATTTCGACAATTCAAACGGGCGCTGCCAACTGAAATGTGAAGGTATCACGCCATCAACATTTTTGTCTATCGATGGAAATGCAGCTAACATGGGGGCAAACAGCGGCTCTTGGATGTGTGTGTGTGATGTTGTTTTAGCCACATCGATTCGTTCGTCAATTTCATCTTATATTTGCCACTTTTGCTACGTTGTGTGAACGAAATCACACGATAGTTTGCATGTTGTTGGATGCAGTGGTTATTGCTGCTGCTGTTGCTGCTGCTGCTGCTCTTCACTCGTAATGAAAACGATTTACGACAGATGTAGACAGTTTTTTTTTCGTTGACGTTTTCGACTTTGTATGAAATAGCCATTTGTGGCAATCGCCACTTGCCTTTTATGGTTTCTCGATTATATATTATTTTGTCGTTGCAATTTCTCTACACAAAATCAAATTATCGAAAAAAAATCATCGTTTTTTTCTCGTTTCGTTGGTTCTACTCGGTGCAGTTCAATTATGCCATAACACTTTTTAAATGATGGAACATCCTTTCCCTGGTTGAACCACCGTTTTTTTTTTTTAATTCAATACCCTTATCCGAACAATAATGTGCGATTGATCAACTGATTCGTCAATTTATTTCGTTCGAACGCCAAAAATGTGTCCGCTAAATCGGTTCATTTAACTATGAATGCTACATGTGTATGTTAAATGTTGTTTGTCTTGGTGTTTAATATATTTGTCAAATTTATTGTTCTGTTTACTTTTTTCCCACTAGAATTTTTCTACTATCGAATTTTGTGATATATACATATATATATATATATATATATTTCATTGGAGGCTGTTGGTTTCATTCTTTTTGTTTATTCTTTTCGTTTTGTTTAAACGTGACTTTATAACTACCGATTTGATGTAAACTCTTCAATGTGATACTCGCAATAATCATACTGAACGTACAATACTTATTGCTAAATCTTGAGATGTTGTTGCTCGCTGTTTTTTCTGTTTTTTCTCTTTTTTTTGGTTTTCGTTCGTTTTTTTCCACAAATTTTTTGGTTTGATATGAATTCGATGGCATGTATGACAGAATGTCCATCTGTTTCTGATCGTGTTTTTTTTTTGTCATATTAATAATAAAACGTTTTCTTTTTAAACACGAGAACTGACACAAATTAAATGTTGTTTATGATAGAAGTGATTATAATATTATAGATAAATTTGGTCCACCTTTTATCATATCATAAGAACAATATTTTGTGAGCATTTTTTTCAAAATAGAATAACATGAAATTATCGATCAATTTTAGTATACGTGTTAAAATCTGCTTCAAAATATTAGATAGCAAATGCTTCTTCTTACTTCATTGGTTCGAGTAGTTTTGTTTGAGAGATGAAAAGGTAAATTGAAATTGGGAACACTGCTTTGAAATCAGACAATTTGCTCAAACACAGGTTACTTATGTCATTGTCACGGAAATGGCACCGCCAACATAGGCAACTATCAAGAAAAATACACGAACTACCAAATACTTTAATTGTGAAAGATGTGGTAGTTCGTGTAAAACACACCGGTTTTTTTTTGGTGGCGCTACGCCCTTTACGTTGCATTTTTTTTACATAGATTGAAATCTGTATTTAATATTGACATAAGCGACCTATGATCTGTTATCTGATGATGAAAAATCAAATCTGTCAATGAGCTTAAATAAATGGGCACAGCAAACAATTCAATTATTGATTCAAATTATTGATTCACACAGTACGGTATTATGAGAAAAAACCTGAAGTGGGCGGGAAGGGAGTCATAAATAATATTTAAGCATGCTCTCAGTTGCTGCTTTCCTATAAATCTTTCTATTTTACAAAATTCCCCACCAAATCATTTTTCGCCTTGATTTCATTTGACACTTTTTTATCATTTGGCTACGACAGTATATTCATCGATGTCCATAATAATTATTTCTATACAAGAAAAACGTCAAATGTATTATCCCTGTCAAAAATATCTTTCTGTCTTTATTTCACTCTAATTTGCAGTAAATTAAATGTTTCTGTCTCGCTTATACGTTCCAAATTGAGACAACCGCACGAAACACAGTTCGTAAGAGAAATGTCTCATCAATACATTGAAAGGAATATATCATTTGATTGTTTATTCTTTTTCGGTCACCACACAAACGCACGCTGTCCAATGTCTCTCGCTGCAAGCGAACGTGCGTTTCAATGTATTGATGAAACATTTCTATTACTCTTCGTACTGTGTTTGCTGTTGTTTTCTCAATATTGAAAGTATAAGCGAGACACAAACATTGAATCTAATGCAAATTAGAGTGAAATAAAGACAGAAAGGAATTATTGTCAGCCACCGTACACCAAATTCAAACAGATTAACACCTAATCTATAAAACAAGCATACACAAAGCAAAGTTCCTGGCTTTGATTCCTTTTCTTCACGTTTTTATTTTGCAATCAACTTGAAGATCACAAACGATTTGGCTCAAGTGTTTTGTTTTTTTTCTGTTATTTATTTTCTGAATAAAGAAGAAGTCAAATGAAAAGAATGAAAGAATCACAATTAAAATAAATTCTAGAAAAAAAAACTAACCAAACAAAATAAAACAAATTACAAAAAAAAATCAAACAAAAACCATAAAAAATGCTATCCAAATGTTGTACCTATTGACGGAATCCTTTAATGTTCTTTAAAGACTTTTTGATGTTCCCAGGATGCTCGATTTCTGGGCCAGAAGGCTGCAATTTGTTTATCTATCATCTACCGCAAGAATTTGGAGACGCAGAACTAATGCAAATGTTCCTTCCGTTCGGTAATGTTATCAGTTCCAAAGTATTCATCGATCGGGCAACAAATCAAAGCAAATGTTTTGGTGAGTACGGAATGTTTTTTAGTCAGATTTTTATACATGTTTTATTTATCATTTGATTTTTATTTTTTAAATTTATACGGTTAATGTTTGTGCTTAAATGAGAAATATTTTAAACGGCAGGTGTCACCTGTTTATTGCAACTTTTTCAACATGCACACTTTGGGTGTTTTTGTGTGTTTGCATCGACGGGAAAATGACTACCAATACTACTAAATAAACGTCATGCCTCTATAAGATATGTGAAACAGAGAATCGAGAGAATCGCATCTCGCACATCGGTATGTGCAGATATTGATTCAGTACTTGTCGGTACTTTTGACTTTTGTTTGATAGTATTGGTAGTTGTTCGCCCCTTGGTTTGCACTCATTTGTCCATGTTTGAACGAATAAATGGACATAAGCAAAACAGGTGAAACAAGTGTAACAAGTGTCGTTCTCTCGAAGTGCATTTTCCATTTGTTTGTTTTTTTTTACTTAAGATGCTTCGCCACTTCTCACAATACTTGCAGTTTTAGCGAGACTGTACACAGTTCAACTAAATTAATTCTCTATTTTTTGTATTTCTCTTCTTTTTCATGCTCTGTAACACAACTGTTCATTATCATTCACATTTATGGCAATCATCCGGATGTGCTTGCAACTGCAAAATGCTCGTCAAACTGCTCCCCCCCCCTAATTCCAATGCTACAACTGGGTGTTGTGCCGCTGATTTTTCGGATCCCCATCAATGGCCATGATGATGCACTTTATTTTCCGCTATATAATCGACCTTATTTTTGTGTGTATGTGTGTCGGTGGATTGCTGTTTACGACAATAATGTACTACTTGGCAAAATAGGTTTTGTGTCGTTTGACAATCCGGCAAGTGCTCAAGCAGCTATTCAGGCTATGAATGGTTTTCAGATTGGAATGAAAAGACTGAAAGTTCAGCTAAAACGACCAAAAGATGCAAGCCGACCCTATTAACATAAGGATTAGAATCACAACCGAACGGCACAGATGGTGAGTAAGATGAGTTTACTTTATTTTCTTTCTTCCAATATTCTGTGTGTTTTTTTTGTATTCGGGTTGTTATTTTGCATCAGCTTAAAGCTCATTTCATGTTGAAACATTTAGTAGATGATTCATTAATGATTTTTCGATTACTGAAACACTTTTTCAACCGAATATCACATTGATTCTTTTTTTGTGTGCGTGTGAGACTTACTCTATGCAAAATGGAACCCCTCTTAAATTAAAAATATACAAACGGAGTGTCAAACTATTAGATTCTTTGATATAGTTCATTAGGCGCGTTAGGGTTTTGATTGAATTCAACGCTTTTAATCGTTTCCCTCAATATTTTAACTGTCACATCGATTACAACATTCCCCCTGAACTCAAAAGCACAAAGCAAATCGGACGATATTTAAATTGATTCCCTTTTTTTCTTGCACATTTTCTTACCTATTTTCAGATGAAGCTCTAAACCGTAAGCTAAATTAAATCCAATAATCAACAGATAACATTCGGTTATATACAAAATGATGAGAGAACAAAAAAAAGAACACAAACACACACAAACACAAAAAATATGCTTATTCCTTGATTTTCTGAGAATTTAAACCGTCGATTTTTTTTGTCTCCGCCTCCAAACGTCGGACATGAAAACAAATCAAAATAAATACCTAAAGTTGAGAACTGAATTTGCTGATCGATCATATTCCGATGTTCGGCCTAAAGCGAAACGCCAATTGGTCGCCGCCGTCACTCAATGAGCTAACAACACTATTTTCATGAAGCAGTGAATCATTTCTCAATTTATCAATAGACACAATCACACACATACACCAACACAAATACGGATGAAACAGTGGACATAAATCATCAAAACCGTCAACCATACAAATGACTAGGGGCGAGACACCTTACGAATACAAGTGGATTCGTAGAATACTGCGAATCCAGAAATCCACGAATACACGAATCCATTTGACAAAAATAATGTCAAATGTCATCTGCCAAATCAGCTGATTGAAATGTCGATAATACCGCATGACCGAAACTCAACGAATCGATTTCGAATTTTACCGAATTATTATTTATCGAAAAAAGTGTCACGCAATAAGTTTTAAATAAATTAAATTACCATGAAACGAAATTCTTTTTTTATTTGGCTTTTTAATTGATTCGGATTCCGTTTACATTCGGACAATTTTTGAGCGATTTTTCCATATCATTTAAATAGAAATTCAATCTGCTTTAAAGTGTATAAACAACAATAAATTCGATTGCGGATTCTTTAAGCAAAACTCCGTTAATTTATTCAAGAAGCATAAATGAACTTTAAAATCAATAGATAATTGTTATCGTTGTTTTTACACTTTAAAGCAGATTGAATCTTTATTTAAATGGTATGGAAAAATCGAGTAGAAAATCGCTCAAAGATTTTCCGGATGTAAGCAATTTTAACGAGTCAAAGACATCGAGTCCACCTGACCACAAAATCAAATCTCTTGAATGTCACATTTCGAATCAATCAAAAAGCCAAATAAAAAAAGAATTTCGTTTATTGGTAATTTAATTTATTTAAAACTTATTTCGTGACACTTTTTTTGATAAATAATAATTCGATAAAATTCGAAATCGATTCGTTGAGTGGTCATGCGGTATTATCGATATTTTAATCAGCTGATTTGGCAGCTGACATTTGACATTATTTTTGACGAATGGATTCGTGTATTCGTAGAATACTACGAATACAGAATCCATGTGTCTCGCCCCTAGACAAATGATTACATTCATTAGCTCGCCGGAAAAGTAAAAAAAAAAAAATGCATTTCCGACTATGTGTTACAGACACACTCATTCATATCCCCAAAATGAATTTGAACATAGATGATAATAGTCCAGTGCGGATGACGGAACAACAACAACAAAAAAACTTCTCAAATAATACAATAAATAATTTATATCCTTATGCGATGCATAACTCACTAAAAATTCATAATACAAAACACACTTGAATGATTTGTATTTTTTGCGAATGAAACAACAAAAATTAATTTCTGTAAATCAGCGAACTTGTAAAAAAAAGAAGAAAACAAACGAGAAATCAACAGTTGAAGACATCCAAATAAAAAAAAAAACATTTTGAAAAGAGGAAAATATTACATAAGATTTGAAATTCAAAGTAACGGAATGATCAAGAAAATTGATAGAAAATTAAAAATTTACAAAAAAAAACATAAAAAATAACAAATTAGACGACGACAAGAAAAAAAAACACAACTGTAATAAATAAGCTTGCATACAAAAAATTGGAATCACAAGAAACAGTATTTTGCCTGTGTTTCGGTTTTTGTTTTCTCGCAAAATATTAACGCATGGAAAATATAATTGAAAATTTTTGGATTCACCATCAAACAAATGGTGTTTTTAGGCATTTGTTTCGGGTTTTTGGGTTTTGTTTTCCAACAATCAGCAAACTATTCAGGAACAAATCTCTTCATATCTGCTTTTAATCGACTTCCACCATGTTATTTTTGAAAAACCAATCAAATCATTCCAAAGAATTTGTTGCATTCATAGACAACCATATCAGCAGATACGCAGTGATGTTTAATTTCATTGTTTCTTTCTCATCGTTTAAGTTTCATTTTCCGCAAAACAAACAAAACAGAAAACCAAAAGAAAACAAACAAACAAACAAAAAACAATACATACTTTTTTCCACCATTTCTTCTAAGAAATAAAATCCCTGGTGCCATAAACAAACAACTAAAAACAAAAACATAAACATATGTATATCGTAATTGAGATAATTTAGAAATTATCAAATAAAAAAAAAAACTAAATAAGATTCGGTCGACATGGAAAAGCCCAAAGGGCCTTCAAATTGATAATTTTAATCTCCGAAATTGACACATAATTCGGCCAACATTGTTATTTCGACACATTTTGATTAGAACCCTTTGGATTTCTTCAGAATTTCATGAACAACAACAACATCAATCAAAATTAATTCAAATATAATTTTTTGCATTGGGATTTTTTCATCTCTTTCTCCCTGCTTTGTTCATAATTTTGTTTTCTTTTCGAATGAGAAAGACACACTCACACACACACACACACACACATACACACACATACACACAAATCGATATAAGGATATTTAATAATGTACCACAAAATACTGGAACATGCTATTATAATTGCATACATTTGCTATAAACATACAATTAAAAAAAACACATGGAATGAATACTCATGAAATTAATCGAAGAAAGAAAAAAGAAGCGAGAAACAAAAAAAAACAAATGAATAATAATCATTTAGACTTATTTTCTAGATAGACATAATTTTAAATGGAACAAACCAAAATGAAAATGAATAACAAAGTAAAAAAGGTTTTTTTTCATTTAAACCGTTAAACAAACGCTATTAGTATTAACCGAATCGCATTGTTTAATCTTGATTTAGATAAACCGAAGTGGTGAAGATATATTATGAGAAACCAAAAATAATTACAACAACAACAACAACAACAACAACAAAAACAAAAACAAAAACAAACAAATAAAAAGCGCATTTTACTGAATAGTGCGTTGATATTCGACCAACGAGAACCATAGTCATAGACATACATACACACACTCATACACAGACACACATCTTTGTCAGCGGGATTATAATGCACGCGATTTTTTTTGTCGACGATGCTGTGCTGATTCATATGAATTTGGATGAGAATTTTAAGTCACATCCCCCATCCAAAAGTAATCTATATAAAAAAAACATTCATCGCATCAAAATTTTGAAACACGTCCAATTTCATTTATCATTTCGATAGGAAGTATTTTGTCATTGAATCGAATCATTCAGTTAGATTCAGTTGTTTTGTTCTTTTGTTTTCACACTTTAAAAATCAAATTAACGGTGGAAAATCGTGTGTCATATCGAGACCCTTCGAAAATTTCGAGTAATTTCGCACGATATAATTTATTGAGATGTATTTTGTGACAGTCTCGTCCTACCGCCCCCTCCCCCCTCTGGTGTAAATCAGTGATGTGTTTCAGACAATACAAAACCAAAATGATACACACACACACACACACACAAGCAAACACTCAAATTTCACATTTCATACACAAATTTATTCCGTACATTTTAAAATCTACATACAATATATCGATTGAGACGATACAATTTCTATCGATTATTTCAATTTATCCAATCAAATTTGTTTTGCATTTTAAACCATTTTACTTGAAATTTTATATGACCGATTATATGTACAGCTATGGTTCGTTTGATAATAATAATAAAAAAAAACAGAAAACATTTAAATCGCTCTTACCCCACCAATAAAATTACAAAAACCAAAACTAAAATCCATCTAAAAACATTTAAAGAAAACACATTTCCACCATGACAACCATATGCCGAATATTTAATAAATGGGTATCCTTGGTTTAGCTGCTAATTACAATTCCAAAGAATGACGATATAAAAATGAAATGATGAAACAAATAATCAGTGAGGAATATTAAAAAAAAAACAAAATAAGATGAAAAAATACTGCAAAGAGAAATTCGTTTCGCCTTTTTTAGATTATACATTATACATATTACATGAAAGTATATATACATTTATGAGCATAAAATATTTATGGTATATTTTATTAACTACCAAAGAGATTAAAAGAAAACAGCGGTGTGAAATGAATTAAAAAAAAAAACAACAACAACAACAACCAAAATGTAATTTTTAATAATCTACAGCTAAGATGCGCCAAAAATTAATAATTAGGTTAAATAAAAACAACACAACAAAGGTTCAACTTGGAGCGAATAAATTGATCGATTTATTTAAAATAATTTATTAATCTAGTCAAACAATAAACAAATTAAAAGAGAACAAAACAAATGATGAAAACACACACAGACATACAGAGAGAGACACACACACACACACACAACTACTTGGAATAGTTGACAACAACAACAACAAAAACAGATTGATTAACAATAATAACAGAACTAAATCATAATTGACTTAAACTAATTTAGCTACTAAACAATAACACACTCTCTCTCTCACCCAATATATGCATACTCATTAAATAATTGAAATAAATTAGGCATTTTGCGAGAATACGGCACAGCCGAATGCAGCATCAGCAGCAGTAAAAGCATCGGAAGTAAAACAGCAAACTTAGTTGTTTTTTTGTTTTTTTTTTATTATGAAGAGACTTTCAACAAAAATTTAACCAAACTAATGGAACAACAACCAAAAAAAAGAAAAAAAATCCAAACACACACAGAGAGACACAAAATCATAATCAATTTAATTTAGAAATTAGCAAAAATAAAAAAGGTAAAAATAAACCACAAAAAACCAAACTACAGACAAAAAAAATCGATATATTTATATATAAAATGATATATTATGCACATTATGAACTAAATAAACGATTTTGAATTATCTATAAATAATGAATATTGATTAAGAGTATAAGAAAATGCATTTACTGTATAGACATGAGATAATTTCATACTCTGAATAGGAAACCGGTTTGGTTTCGGTTTTTTCTTTGTTTTTTCTTCTGCATCTCTAGTACTTTTCCAGTTTTCTCCATTATTGTTTTTTTGTTCGTTGATTTTGCGCTCTTTTTTTTTTGTTTGGCATACCATTTTCATTTCTCTCAGATATTCTTCGTTTCTTTTTATCAAAAAGAAAAAAAGATGTCATTGAAGTTGTTGCTTATATTGTATAGATCAAGTAGGTATTGAGGGATCGGGTTAGAAAAGCTAGTTAAAATTGAAAAAAAACAAAAGAGAAAAAAAAGGAACAATTGAAGAATTATCGATGAGATAATTCCGTTTGAGAATTGTCAAATCGTCATTCGAACACGTTACCTTCCGTTTAATGTTACTACTGGCTTAAAACAAAAACAACCAAAACTCGTAATTGTTACGAGCTAGGTGACGATTGAATCTTGGTTTTTGAAAACAACAACAAATCAAGCAAACGGGAACCATTTTGCTGCAATTCGACCATCATTCGACTCTCCTTCTTTATCAGCAATGAGTGAGCTATTTTTCGGGTATATTTTATTTCACATCCAACTGGAATGAAATCCATTGATCGAACATCATGTGAGAGATCTGGCATCGAAAAAGCGCATCCACAAATTGTTGTATCTTGTCATTTGCTTAAAAAAGCAAAAACAAATATGTTGTGCTTTTGTTTAGAAATCTTCAAATATCGGTCTGATCATTGCATCACAAAATAAATATATACCAACAAATAATGAACCACCGGAGTGATGTATTGCCGCGTTTGCAAAACAACAACAAAAATGCATTTAAATTAAACAATAAAATCACCCAAAACAAACAAATAAACCAGCAACTAATTTACAAAATGATCTATAAAAAATTCTTAATATGGCTAATGTTGTAGAAATAATCCAACAAATGGGCTGTGATTTGAAAATTTATAAAGGACACACAACAACAACAACTAAAATACACACACACAAACACACAAACACATAAATGCAAACTGATTTAAGAGTGACAACAATTAGCATGTAATAAATTAAAACCTTTAAAACAAACAAATGAAAAAAAAAATTAAAATAAAACAATGAGATAAACACATTTAACTTAAAAAGCACACACACACACACATCAACACGGAAGGCAGTAAACAAATTCGATTGTATGTCACCACTACTAAAATAGATATATACAATTTGCATTGACCATTTAATCGATTCGATTGCTAGACCACACAAGTCATTACCTAGTCACAGTTTGTACAGATCACATTTTTTTTCGACTTTTGTAAATATCAGTCAATTGAACACCCATTGCATTTTCATTTTGCATTAAGATGAATGTGAGCTGAGACACATTTACAGGTATAATAAATTGATAACGCCTACATAAATGCGATCGAAACAGTCACTATACAATTTATCATTTAATCTATCGATTGAGATGGAGAGTCGATTTGCAGTTAATGTGTTCACTCTTTCCCATACACACACACACACACACACACACGTGCGCACACACATTCACACTTTCATCTCTTTATTCGACAATTTTTGATGAGCGAATTCTCTCCGAGATAACTAACGCATGGGAGGAACGACAGAGATAGGCATTTGTGTGTTAAGGAAAGAGTTTTTGATGTAAATAATTTTAAAAAATGAAACAAAACAAAAAAAAAGAAGAGAGAAGTTTTCTCACTTTAGCGGAGTGAAAATTCATCGAACATTTGGATGGAATTTCACAGCCCATTGTCGCATTCGCAAAAAAACAAACTACGGTTTCTACGGTGGTGGTTCCGATCAGATAAAGAGGGAGAAAATGTTTGCAATGGCAAAACACTTGATGAAATTTAAAATGTATTTGCAAAATGGTTTGTTTTGTTCGTTTCATACACTTTCTTTTATCTCATTTGAAAATTCAAACCTGACTCAAAAAAAAGTCCAACATAGTCAAATCGATGCAAACAAAGAATGCTTTTTTTTAAGTTTTGTTCTATTATTTTGTACAGTTGCTTTTCACAATTCGATTCATTTGACGTTCCTTTCCGGACCAATCGTATTCTTTTCGCTGTAAATTATATATTTATACATTTTGTTGTCAACTTACAGTTCACATTAAGACACTAAGCGTGTTGTATATTGAACAATTTAAACATTTTTCATCGAAATTTTCGAATGTTTTGATTTGTTCAAGTATCTTAACGTGACTCTAAGACAAACCACCAAACTCCACCTTATGAACATGTTGTTCACAATTACCGGTGAGACACACACACACACACATTTTCGTAAAGATTGATTTGCAATCTGTAAATGACACTTAACACTCAATATACACTCAATGCAAAAAAAAAAAATACAATCTCACGTTCCACAAATCACATCACATTCTTACAACAAAAAAAAAAACTTCAAAAAAAAAAAAAAAAATCACCTGATTAAAGGGCAAAGCTAAACTAACTAACTAACTAACAACTGATACTAGCATATGCATTTATAGAGTGTAGTTAATTGTAGAATATGTACAACAAATTAAAAACAAAACTAAATTTATACAATTACAAACCATTTTTCTTTTGTACAAGTATATAAATTTTTAAGAACAACAACAAAAATGATGCAAATCAAGAGAACATAGTGAAAATTATGATGAGACATCACGGATGCATACCCGCCGATCTAACTAAAACACACAGACACACAAGAGAGAAAAAAACAAACAAACATAAAATTGTATGAATTATACGTAGATTTAATGACTCATAGGTATTCAGCTTTTTAGTTCGAGATAAGGTAGCTCTCGAAAAAAATAACAAAGCAGCCAATATAGACATAAACATCAATTTAAAAAAAACGGACCTTCAATTGATTTTTCGTTTTCCTGTCACAAATCCAAGAAATCGAGACACTTTAATTCATATTCATCGACCAAATTTAGATTTTTTTTTTTGAATGTTTTCCGAAAATCGAAACAATAATTAAACTATGCTTTTACATATTCGTTAATTTTTATCCGTCAACAAAGACGAAAAGAACATGGTCACATTTTTCATGAGAATTTATTTCGGCTTCATAATGGTCCTGCAGCCAACATTTTGGTTTTGTTTTATTTTTTGTTTTGTTTTCGGGCACTTCATTGTGATTTGTCTCGTTGACACAGCACTAGGCAACTAAATCCAAAGCTATTCATACCATTTGTTCTCTTATCGAACGATAATGAACGTTGACGGATGTGAACATTATTTTCTTGTTTTATTCAAATTCATCACATAAACTCCCCTTCCAGCCAAATAGCCATTTAGCTAATGACCGTTATCGTAGCTAGAAATTCAATATAAAAAACTTTGTTGTTCCATCAATGAAGTGCGACGAGCTTATTTGTAGGACACACATTTAAGCAGAGTTTAATAACATGAAACTATACTAAAAACAAATAGAATTATTAAAATATCTCATCATTCGTTCGATTCACAAACACATACCCACCCACCCACCCACACACATTACATGCACATTCGATTTGTTTGTTGCATTTCGAGCTTTTTACAACATTCGCTCTCATCCCATTTTCAATTGATATTTAATTAAAATTTCCAATTTTCTTCATTGAATGAATAAAAGCATAGATTGAATTGAATTCGAGCTAAAAGCGGATGCATTCGTAAGGAATTTTCTGAACAACTCAATCGATTTGCGTGTTACGTCAAAATTGTGTCCAGTATTTCAAAGTTCGAAATTGTTTTGATTTTCACAATTTTTGTCGATTCGTTGGAGTGTCCAAAAAAATACACACACACACACACACACACACACACAAGTAACTGATGGAATGTCAAGTTCGCGTTTTGATTTTTTTTCAAAATATGCAACATAACACATTACATACAAATGAAATGCTTTATTATCGGAACACGTACATTCTCTCGTGATACATCTCCACACACATGTGGTAAGCTAGATGCACAGTTTAGTAAGCTCGATTAGAAATGTAAGAGTAACGAATGCAGGTATCTAAACAAAAAAAAATGAAATGAAAATTTTACTGCTTATGCGTGTGTCTAAAAGATAATTGTGATTTTAAAGAAACAAACAAAAAAAAAGAAAAAAACAGAAGAAGAAAATTGATGAAAAAAGATTCAAGCCGAGATGGAATTTTCGTTTTGCCCGCTTATGGTATCGAAAGGTTTGTTTAACAACGTACCAGTAATGTTATAGCAAGGGCATCAAATCGATCCCATTAAAAATTGAAATGATGAAGGAGAAAAACAAACGAGTCTTATTTCGAATATGATCGATGGAAACAGAAAACAAGAAAATACGTTAATTGCGGTCCATTTGTGTTTTCTCAAGATTTTCCAGACATTTCGTTTCGACTCCTCTTTTGTGTACAAAACTTGTTGAAAAAAAAAGAAGAAGAAATAATTAAGTTGTTATAGAGTCGGATGGATAAGAATGGCAGGTTGGACACAAAAGAAGAGCATACACAGTTTCAGTTCACTATATTTGTTGCGTTTTGTTTTCGGATTTCTTTTTTCCAAAATCACACAATAACAACAACAACAACAAACAATTATTGATTAAAAAGCCTTTTTGCTAGAAAATTTTTGCTGCTCAACTATTTATTTAGTTCGAAACCGAAATGAATAAAAAAAAACATGCAAATTATTTGTTAAGAATCAAATTTAAACCGAACTAAACAAAGTGCTGTGCCGCTTTTATATGATTCGGTTCTGTTACTATTGTTTAATTGCGCTCCATTTCATTTGCAATTTAAAATGTTCAACACATTTGTTTATTCATTTTGCTCCGGTGTCATTTATTCCGTTTTGTTCGTGTATTCTGAATACACATACACACTCATAAACACACACACACACACACACACACACACACACACACACAGACTCGACAATGAGACAATGAACAACACACAATCCCATGAATACTGCAAACGTGTTAAGTGCGTTCTTGACGATTTTTTTTTGACCAGTGCTACAGCGAACCATGTTGGAAAAATAAGAATTAAATAAATGAAATGAAAACAAAATATAAATAAAAACAACAACAACAACCAAAACAAAATAACCTTGTATAGATTAGCTCAGATTGAACAAAACAAACAAAATATTTGAAGCGATTTTCTTTGAGCTCCACGTTTTCCCAACAACAACAAAAAATTATTAAAATAAAAAAAAATAAAAAACGAGAATTTATATTTTGCTAGCTTTGCAAAAACAAACTAACACTTATTGTATATCTAAACCAAACAAAAAAAAAACTGTATTAAAAAGAGCAGACAAAGCACATATTAAACGTAGATTAAAAGTTTTTTTTTTGAACTACACGTATAAGCAAAATAAAAAAATAAAAAAAAAAAAAAAAAAAAATCCAAATTATGATGAATAGAGAAAAAGAACAACAACATACACAGAGAAAAACCAAATCAATGGATATGTAATATACCAAGAGATTATAAGTAAGAGAGAATAAAACTATTGAAGTTATATACATACATATTATTATAGATAACTTACTAAGATCTAAAAAAAAATCATTGAGTATATTCCATAGAGAAAAGAAATTGTATAAATACTGAGAACCTGCTCTCTAAAAAAAAAAAAAAAAAAATTGTACTATAACTTGGTGGGTGGTTGAGAGATAGAAAGAAAAACAAAAATAAATTGATAACCATCACGCAGCCGATGGAATTTGCTTACATGCAATTTCAATATGAAAATGCCCGTGAAATGCACAACCACCACAAATGACGCCGACAACATGAACTTAAAGGATGATGAATAAATTAATACTTACATAGGATACAGGGTATTTCTTGCAATTATGTTATAAGTGAGACCTAACAAAAAATAAATAAATAAATAAATAAATAAATAAATAAATAAATAAATAAATAATTGAATAAATCGTAACGATAATTATGAGAGACATAGATGAAAATTAAACAAAACCATGATAACTCACAGTTTGACTGACACACACACATACACACAAAAAGAAAAAAAAGAACACACACACATAATTTAAAATTGAATTGAAGATGACGCTTTAGTGGTTTTTATTTTTCCATTTTTTTGTCATTCTCTTTTGTCTTCGACAAATGTTGTTTATACGCGACATTCAATAGAACGTTTCAATTGTTTATCGAAAATACTTTAAAACATGAAACATCAGTTGAACTCATTGCATTAATAGTCTTGTTTTGATTTGTTTTGTTTTGTTTTTTTTTTTTGGTTTTGTTTTTGGCGTAAAGATTTCATTATTTTAAGCAACGTAAGATCATCGTGCGCCGGTCAGCACCCCATTGTAAAAAGATGTAGATTTTAGAGATTGTGCATATAAAAATGACGATGAAAAGTATATTCGGAGAAAATGTCGTTTCCGTGTTCCATTTCTTTTCGTTTGCAGTCAGTAGTTTCGTTTGCAAAAGAATGTTATCAAAACTGTACGCAGATGGCTAGTGGATCTTAAGACACTGCATATTTAATCGATTGGTCAATCAATTTCAAAATGACAATCCCGATCGAAATTTTGTTGTTGCAGGGTAATAAATTTAAAAAAACACACACACATACACACACATTCTAAACACAAACAAGCAAATTTTCATTATGTACATGCTCATAACAAAGCCCATAATCCAATTCGAAACCCCATGTTGCGATTTACGTTTTACAGGCATATGAACAAACGCCAAAAGAAGACGGCATAATGCAGTTCCGCAGATCCCTCAGATAACCGAAGTGTTTGAATAAAATCTATTTCCATGTTCGGTGGAGAATGCATTTTTGAAAAATAATCTATGAATGAATACACAAGCATAAGCAGTGAATATCTAAAGCCGTTAAAACCACTTGGGCATTATTTTTTTTGTTGTTGTGTGGAAAGTCCTGTTGCCGGGTCAATGCCCGACATTCATTTTCATTCATAAAAATGATCTAATAAAAAACGTCACATTCTCATCACATTCAAGCTACACTCATAAATACAACCACAAAATGCTTTATACTATCATAACTTGTCTATCATTACTTGTATTTATACGGAAAGGAGACAAAGCAAACAAATGGTAAAGAAAAGAGAAAGAGAGAGAGAGAGAGTGAGAGATAAAAGAAAACGAAGTGGAGAGATCGTGAATTGCATACGGAATGGAAATAACGGAAACGGAACAAAAATTTGTATTATATAATGTTTACACACGTATATATTGAATAGATTTAATTGACATTAAAACGCGGGTTTGGAAAACATCGTTCGAACAAGAGAGATTATATATATATATATATATATATTTGCCTCACTCACGAAGCAAAATGAAATGAAATGAAAAAAAAAAATGAATTCGATCGTCGTATTGCACACTATCACATTTAGAAGCAAAGCAAATGGCTAAACGACAACAAAAATGCTGAAACAGTTTGTTCTCTTTAAATTATGTGATCGTATGTTGGTTTATTCAGAGAGAACACACATAGAACATATAACACACACAGAGACACACACAAAATAATAAACCTAAATCTATTCGAACCGCACGCACACAAAATACAGAAAATCCAGTGAGTGGTAACCATAGTGATAACAAATCTAAATCAAAAACTCTAAAACGAGAAATAAACAACTAATTCTATCATTTAAAACTGGGCTATCGCTAAGAGAAAAACCTACTGCAGCATAAATTATAATCACCACAACAAATAGAGTAGCTCAATTTCAAACTATTGAGTTTGATTGGTCAATTGACAATGTGCGGCTTTTATCAAAATGTAATTGACATAATGTGAATTAAAGCCGCAAATGTAGCCGCTCATCCTCGTCATGCTATTTATTATATATATTTGTCATTATGAAATGCTGTTTCTGATTTAATTGCCATTGCGTTTTCATCATTTGTTGATATTTCTATAAAGTGAAATATAAATTTATGTGTTTGTGTATATCACTATTTACTCAGATGGAGCTGCGCTTGAGTGTGTCATGAGAACATTCCAATTCGATTCGAGTTGCTTTCATTTTGACATTTTCTTATCGTTAACATCTAATGCCATACATCCTCCATGTACATATAAAACAAGTGAATTGTAGTATTCATTCAAATATTCTTACATCTGACCCATTGTCATTCACATTCATTCACAGAATTTTGAGCAAAATAATAATATCAAACAGCAAAAGAAAAACTAATTATTTGATTTTCTATTGAGTATTTTAAATTTGGAAATTTTATCACATTTAGCTTAAAATCAAATTGAAATATTCGTATGTTTTATTTATTTCAAATGAAACAGAATACCACATGAAAATAAAAAAATAAAAAAAACGGCTTGGATTATGAGTCTTGGCGCAGAAAATAACACAGATAATCATTCAAATCCATTGGGTAGACTGAGAGAAATTAAATGAAAAAAAACAACAACCAAACAAAACTAAGATCCTATGCCAAAAAATGAGCTAACCATTTTTTTTTATTATATTTTAAATAAAAACAACAAAACAAGAAAAAAACAAACTATTATTTATACACATATTATACACTGAATATTAATTAAAAAATTAATATTGTCAATACGATAAAAAACAACAACAACAACAAAAGACTCCATCAATTTATAAATATGAGCTGTAACTAGACACAATACAAACGAAACGCAATGATCAAATTGAATAGTAAAAGTTGAAAGAAAGAAGAAAAACAAATAATTTAACTAGTAGCATTGATCGAAAGTTTTATTTGTTGTCTCTACTCGCTTCATTCTGTTCACATCGGACGGACCAAAGCCGGAACTTGTTAGCGAAATCGGTTTCGGAATGGCAATGTATGGATCAAAATCGACATTTTATCGTATATTCGATGTTCATTTTGATCCTGTGCAATTTTCAATTTTTGATTGTTTTGCAAGAAAAAAAAAACAAAAAACGTTTCACCAAAAACATTCACATTGCATTTTTGTTGCGCTTCGAACTGAACCGAAATCGGTACAAAATCTCACCCCTTCGTCCCCCCGTCTATTCTTCATTCGTTTTGCAAAATAGAATTCGTATCGTGCGAATTACAAAACTGATTTTCCGGCACTTTGAAAGAGTTGCTGATCAAATTCACACTCACACCAACATACACACATCACATCAAACAACTTAAAACACAAACATGCACTTCTGACACAGTCAAAATATGGGAGCGAAACTTACGCATTTCCAATGTCAATGCCAAAAGTGTCTTTAATCAGTGTTAAACAAAAGAAAAACAAAAAAAAACAAACAAAAGAAACAAAAAATGAAGAAAGTAAATGAAATGTTAATCTTTACCCAACAAAAAAAAAGACGAAGAAGAAAAGAACAAACGGAAATGGTTGATATAATTTGGGCGCCAGAAACATAAATTATGACGCCAAAAAAGAAAAAAAAACACTCAATCCATCATTATGGTGTTACCAAATGTACGATTGTCGTAACCCATTCTCGCCTCCGCAAAAATCAGTTTCTATACATTTATTGATGAATACTGATACAATTTCATTGCGAAAAGACATGGTGTGTTATGCTTAGATTTGAACATTATTGTGCTGTAGTCTACAAACTGTAGATGATAGAATGCCGCTATTGAAATGAAAAAATTGGCTCGCCATTAGAAAATTGGCTCGCATTAGATAGCATAGCTTATAAATGCCATAAAATATGATTAGTGATGCTAGCACTAGATCCCTTGGCTATGGAAATCAGTTAAATATTTAAATTTGTTTGAAATTTTGAACAAATTATAACAAATGGTCGGGCCAACATTGCCACAAACGAGATCATTTCAACGTGCGAAAACATTTTGTCACTTTAACACAATCATTTCAATTTTTTTGGGGCAACACTTTCGAAATGGGGCAAATCAACTATTTCCGATTCCTTTCACAAACTTCGCGCGCGCACCATCCTCCCTCCTCCCGCATACATAACAATGAAAAAATGCTGAGCGGTTCAGCCCGTGTGTGTGTGTGTGTACATGTGCATTTCGATGCCATTTTTAAAGAGAATTTGGCAACAGCACGTGTACCAGAGCCAAGCTCAAAGGCCAAGTTACATCGATTGAGAGTCTCAATTCGAGACATATATTAAGGTTTGAATTGCGACAAGAGATAACAACAACCAACTCAAAATGAAGAGAGCAACACAAAAAAAAACACGCACACGAACCGCACAGACAATTAAGCAGGCAGAAAATGAAGCAAATTGAACAAATAGTGAAAACGTGCATGGTTTCAAAATATAATCAACAAAAACAAAACAAACGAACAAAAGATACTAATCGTATTAAGAATTAACACAAATTAAGAATTAAACAAACAAAACCAAACAACAACAACAACAAAATACAAGAATTTGTTCATTGGGCAGGGATTTAAAAGAATGTGTAATTTAAATGGAAGAATAAAATAAAGCAAGCAAAAACAACTAACGCCAAATAAGACAACTAAAATCACCACTAAACAATTGAAACATTTCGAAGGAAGAAATCACACAAATTACAACAGCTAAACTGGTCCTCAACAAAACCATAAGAATTTAAAAGCGACAAGAAAAAAAACACTAAAAAATAGAGAAAAATAAAATTGAAGATTAGACATGAGCAGAGTCTATTAGGTGAAAAATGGTCGTAAGTGAATATTTAAAAAAAAAAAACGAACAAATGGAAAACAAAGAAACTTCGGGCCGGTTGCAATTGTTTGCGCGCAACAGCGGAAAATTAGTTTTGTTATAAATTGCACCAAAGAAACCAAAAAAACAACAACAACACATTATTATTATTATCGTTTTTGTTATAGCCATTAGTTTAAATTGCCATTATTTTTTGTTCATTTGACTCTTTCTCTTATTCCTTTTCTATTTGTAATGCTCTTTAACTACGCGAAAAGGACATTGTTTTTATTGAATTTCATATAAATCATTAAAGAAACAAAAAAAAACAACAACAACAAAAAAATGAAGAAAATTACTAATTATTGAGTAAATATAATGCTAAAGTAAAAATAATTGAACAAAAAAAAACAGATGAATTTATTAAATATAATTACCATAAAGTGAATTGCTGATAAGACATGATGAATATTTAAAATTCAGCAACAACTCAAAAAAAACTGAACTAAAAATAACATGTTTAAACCCAGTAAACAAAAAGGTAAACATAAACCTAAAACAACAACAAAATCGGACATGTATATATAGCGCGCAGCCAATGCTATGTTGCACATGATTATGAACATATTAGTCGCAGAAAGAAAGAAAGTATGTGTAGCCACGCTGAAACAATTAACAAACTAATGAACAAACCACTCAGACATTGAGAAAACAGATTAAACAAAACTGCACAGATTATACGCGCTTGGAACCAAAAAAAAACGTAACATTTAGTTTGAAACGATTTTGGTATCGCGAATATTATAATGCATATAAAGATGATAACAAACAAACTAAACACAACAACAAAATGATCACCCAAAATGAAGTAAACAATTTTACTTTTAGATAAGTAAACAGTATTAGAGGTTAGAAATAGATTGAAAGTTTAAAAAAACCCGTGGGGCATGTAGCGAGTGCAAGTAAAATTGAATAAGGCGATGCAAAGAAAGTAAACCATTGGTACATATTTAAACAAAACAAATGAATTATCTAATAAAATAGCGAACAAAATGACTAATTAATATTTAAATTAAAAAAAAAAAATTAAACCCAAAATAAACAAACAAATAAAAACCAAATAATTTATATACATATAATAAAATGAAGAGAAGAAGAACAACAACAACAAAAATCGCAAACAAAACCAAAATATATGCATACTAATTGATTAAATATTTATGAATAGAATTTAAAAGGGGAGATGTGCGCACATACGGCTCACGCACTCAATGCATATGAGCTAAGGTACTAATTTCCTGGGAATATAAACACGAAATGGGGGGAAAAACACAACCCACTGACAACAAACTAAAACAAATTAAATCGATTTTATAGTCCAATTTATTCAATACAAGTTTAAGCGGGGTGTGATTTCGGTCCTCACGAGACGAAAAAAAAAATATATAGGCGAATGTAGTTGTAAATTGGTCGAAAATACGAATCACATCCACATTTACTCTTGGCGTACGCGCGAACATAAATTTAAAAAAAAAAAAACAAAAAAAACAAAACAAAATAACACATAAATTTAAACACACACAAAAATCATTCGAAATCCGAAGAAAAATCGCAAGAAATTATGGATTTTAAAATTAAAAAAAAAAAACAAAGTTTAAAAAATACTAACAAAAAAAACAAATGATTAAAATAAATGATAAAAAAAATAAAACAATTAGAAAATTTACTTAAGATGATAATCGAATAGATCGCACCACTTTTATAGAATGCAGACATTTGAGCGATGATAGAGGTCGGAAATGTACCCACACAATACACACGGATTTTAAGCAAATGAAATGTTGTGATTTTTTGTGTGTGTGTGTGTGTGTAAAACACGCGCTGGAATTTCAACATTTACATTAATTCAAACAGGTTGAAAACATTGGAATCAGGTATTCATATAAAATGATAAACGACATGTAAAATGCGATTTCAATCGTCCAAAATCGCCCCATACCCCAAAACCCACCTCCCATCCGAGCCGTTTTATAGTCTGTTTGACATCTGTTCGATACACAAAGTGCACATGTAAATTTCATTGAGCATTCCACAAAGTGATGATGTGTGTCGAAATATATTAAAGGAGTTTGACAAATCGAAGCATTTAATTTGGAGTTTCCGTCTCATTTCAAACAAATCGAAAATGATCAAATGGAGGGGAGGGGGGGGGGGATTGACGATAGCATTTGAATTGTCTACCCTTTAATGTATTTCATCACACACACACACACACACACAAACACACACATTCAATCCAACAAAAAATCCAGCCACAATAGCTTCTTTGCATCGTCAGTTGATTTTGGAATTGAAGAATAAAAGAACTTTTAGTGAAATTGATTTTATTTTCGGTTCTTTTTTTTTATTCGTCCATTTTAATTTCATTTTATCACATATATTTATATATCACAAGCTTGAGAGCGTTGATTGTTCAAATATTTGCAATGATTTTCGATTTTGAATTATTAAATCGAATCAGCCACGAAAAGAAAAAAAAACAAAAATCAATTTGGAATACTATTGCAATGAGCAAACATATAGAGTATATTGCAAATCTTGGGACTTTCACACTCGATTGTGAATCTTATATATACATGCATATTATTTGGGATCCAAAATAAAAACTAAATAAATTAAAGAACAAAAAAAAAACAACACACAAACACATATACTAATTATATTATACATTTAAAAAGGAAAAACATTTCTTCAAAGCAACAAATTTTACATTTGAAGTGTACGCATCACAAAAATCCCTGCCCATTCTAACCGGGCAACCCTGGCAACATGACAACATCAACAAGTTCATCACAATCCCCTCCGAATTTAAGAATCAGTGAAAATTCAGTTGCGCTCATTTATTCGACCAATTTAAATTGCCGTCAATCGGCTTTAATCGGTTCTTTATACAAACACAACATTCCGATGTTGATGAAATTTGTTATAACCAACACAAAATGAATCGATTCTTGTGATGCATGCACTTCAACTGTTGTATTTAAAACACTTAGAAAATATTGTAATTATAATGAGAAACAAATTACTATGAATAAAACAACAACAACAACAACAACAACAACAACAACAACAAAAAGCCAGTTGAATATAAATTAAATATAATTTAGGTAATTTCGATGAAATTTATATTTGAGAAAAACAAACAAACAAAACAAAAATAATGAAACAACAAAATGATGAAAATAATGAACAAAAAAAAAATCCTTTACCAGAAAGGAGTGAAACGGCTATTAACCATATCAGGCAAGAAATAGAATAATAAATTTAACAAAAAAAAAACAAAAAAAATGTGTAACAATCTAAAACGGGAAGCGTTGACAGCAACAAGAACAAAAAAAAACGTAGAATGGAAACGAATGGAAACAGAAAGCACTTCAATAGTTTAATTCATTGTTTCAATTGATTTCATTTGAAGTTTTATGGGCATCATAGGTGCATTGGTTTATAATTTTGAATTTGAATTCATGAAATTGCGGTTATGTGCCTCATACAAATAAACGCCGAATTAGAATGGTTCAATGCTGCTAATGGCATGCTAGTTGACATTTCATCATAAATTGAGGCCATCACAACCAGGAGATAAAATGGATTTGACAGAAGAAAAAAAAACTTCGGCTAAAAGACCAAAGAAACAAAAAGCTATCACAAATCCTTTTAAATTGTATTGAATTTTGATCATTGATCCTTTTTGAATACTTTCCCGGTGATGATTCTTTGTATTCAGATTGAAGTAATTTAATGGTAGTATTATTATGACGATTGAGTAAACGATATAATTCTCCTGATTCAAGTGTTTTTTTTTTAAATCAAAACAGTAAAAACCATTGAACAAAAAGCATTCAAATTGAATCGTTTTCCGTGCAAAATGAGAAAAATGTTGAAAATACTTCCGGCATTTTGTTTGTTTTTGTTTCGTTCAACATTTGTTTTTGTGTTGCTTTTTTGAACATTCACATCAAATTTTTATTTGTTAAACGAATCAATACTATACACAAAAACCAATTTATAGTGCTGAATGTAGAAATGTAGTCAGGAAAAAAAGTGTCGTCGATTGTGAATGAAATATATAAGAATAAAAATGAACAACATTATTGAAGAAAAGAATGTGACCATTAACAGGGATAGCAAATCAAAAATGGTGAAAATGCCGATTTGATCGATATGTTGTTATATCACATATGTCCAATAGCTGTCAATGGTTAAATCGTTTCTCTCGGTTCGTCAATACCAGGAGCTTCAAACATTTTTAAACATATTGGACATTTTCATGAAAATATTTCTAGAAACAATTAGACACAAACACACTCAATCACACATAAAACATACACAAAGAAAAAAAAACACATGCAAACCAAACAACAACAACAACAACAACAACAACAAAAACGCCCAACCAAATATCAAGAATACATGAAATAAACACACACACACAAAACTAAGTTATAGAGAACAAAAAATAGATGAATGAGAAATAACAATACATTTATAAGTATAAGACATCCATAAATCCAACAACAACAACAACAAAAACAGCAGCTAAAACCAGCCACCAGAAAATGAAACCACGAAATATTATGTGAGCGAGAACAAGAAAAAAAAAACACAAAAAACACATATTCATAGTGCTATTATATATATAAATTTTACATTTATATTATGTACACATATTTAGGCAAAAATCAACCAATAAACAAATAAAACAAAAATACAAGAGAAAAACCAAACACACAAAAATGAAGTAACGTAATTAACGAGAAAAACAGGAAGAAACAACCAAAATATTTAAAAACTAAAACATTCAAATGAGAAGAACATAACAGCATAAACATTTTAATGTGACTTTGGAGATGGTATTTAATGAAAATAAACATAGAAGTTTTGGGAAAATGGGGGCAAATCCATAGGAATACAGTTTTTAGAAAGTTAAACAAAAAAAAGCCAGATGGATAGATTAACAGTGGTGTCTAAACCACCGAAAACGTTGAATTGAATTCACACTTTCACAACCAATACACATACAAAATGATGCCTAAAATATTTTTACCTAATCTAATCAATTTTTTGCCGAAAAAACATTTGATGAAGAAGAAGAATTAAACAAACAAACAAACAAACAAACAAACAAACAAAAATGTAGAAAAAAATGAACAATTAACAAGGAAACAATAAGCGCATTTAATATTTCTGTTAATGAATCATAATATGATTTCCGTTTTACTTTGTCTTCTGTTTCTATTTAATAAATTTAACAAAAAAATAATAATAATAAAGAAACATTTATTTTGAAAGAGGTGTGCATTTGATGAATCGATTTTCGTAAATGAAAAAAACAAAAAACAATAAAACTGAACAAACGTATTTCACAGAGTTGAGAACCAACAACCAAACAAACAAACAATTGTTGGACATGAAAATTGGGAAAAAAGCGGTAGATAATTGCACAAAGTGCAAGTGGCACCCGATAGTAATGCTCTTTTTAGTTGATATGAATCGTCAGGTCATTACTGCATGACATCGGTACGCAAAAAAAAAACCAAAAAACTCTTTTTCTTCCCGAAAATCGATTTATTCTTGCATCATTACTAACAAATAACACATGTAAAAGTATGTATATGCTGATAGAAGCTACATGAACATTTGAAGAAACAAAAAAAAACAATCTATGATATAAAACGGATAATGAAATAAACAGAAAAATATGACAAAATATATGCATATTTATTATTAACTAAGATGATCTTTATAACAGAAAAATTTAAACAAAAAGAAATAAAGTTGAAAAATACACTTTTAAATTGGCTCCGTTTTATTTCATATTATTTCATTGTTTAGTCTGTTTTGTTTTTTTATCTTTGTGAGAGCTGTACTGCTGCTGATTCAAATGGTAAGTTTTCTTTTTCAGACATCACAGTTTCAATTAAAATGGAAAGCAATAACACCATTTTACTCGACAAATGAATATTATGTAAGTAGACTTGTGTCTATTTTCGTCACACCGTCGTTTAAATCGTCAAAATATGAAATATTAAGGTCTGTCTCGGTCATCATTTCGGTAATCGATATTATGGACTTCATAATTCATGTACCGATTAAGTCGATGATTGAAATTGTTTACTGAATGGTCATTTGGCGCGAAAATCGGGACTGAAATGGTTGGGAATGAAATGTAGATCGGTTACCGAAAAGAGTTTTGTTTGAGGAAGCGGATGGACCAAGGGGATGGTAGAGGTAGGCGTAGAGGAAGATTTTTGGATTCAGTTCAGTGTGATTCAGGGTAAAAGGGGATACGAATGGGGGGACAGGGAACTAGGGACTTAACTGCAAACAGGGGGACTTGAAGCAGAATTGGGAGGGGTATCTAGGAGCCAATCAAAAATAGACGATACGCTGAAAGGCATTACATAGTCTCTAAATGTTTATTATTGTCATGTGATATTTGGTCATTTGTTTGTCGAAAATTTGAGAGAATCAAAACAAAAAATAGTAGATGGAAGTGTGACTGAGCCCAACATTAATACAACAAAAATAATTTGCTTGCATTATCATTATAAATGGAATTTCCACTCTTAAATATGTGTTTGTGGATGCACTTCATCGAATATTTCATTTTGATGGTGTTTTTTTCTTTCTGTTTGAGTATACTCAAACAGATATTGCATATATGGAACATACGCATGTTAATATGATTGAGAATTTGGATGAATTCAATGAGTTGTATTACCGCTCTCATTTTTTTTTCTCTGTATAAATTGAATTTAATTTGGCTCAAAGTTAATGAAATATTGTCTACAATACAAGACTGCACTATTGCTTATATATGTTTACATCGCAATATTTCTATAGATTTTTTTAAGCCAATAAAAAATATTTGATGTCGAAACAAAGGATCATAATTATTGATTGATTTTTTTTTTTTGGTTTTGGTTTTGGTTTTTGTGTTGCGTTTTATTTGGTTGTCGTCAAGCAATGTTTTTGTCACTCTCAATGACATTATCGAATGATAATAATGAACGGTAAGTGTTGGCTAAACATGATTTTTCGCATCAATTCGACATGATGATGAATGTGTGGAAAAAAAAAATCGATTCGCAATACGAATTGATGATGGTGAGTTGACACAAAAATATACGATAAATAAAAACCGAACATTTCTGATTGATGTGAACAAATGTGTGATACGAATGGACAAGCACGTAATTTTATGGCAAAAAAAAAATTAACTAGACTACCTGCAATGTACGACTGAATTTTTATTTAAAACGAATGAAAAAAACACGTTTTTAAAAGGCTACAGTAAAATTGTGGATATTGAAGTTTATTATTTTTTTTTTAGCTATTTTAACCAGTTTAAACTGATATTTAGTGCAAAAACAACTACCGATAAGAAACATTGCAATCAGAAACCGTGGCTGGGTTGTACATATTATGGGTAGTCTATAATGCCATCGTTGAACAGTGCACATCCATCACAATTCGCACATTTGCATACATACCAAATTCACACATCCAAATATATAAAATATAAAAATTCGAAAGATTGAAAGAACACAAGAACGATTGACAATTATTATTGTTAAACAAGTGGAAAATGGTTTTTATTATGTAAACAATAGAATTAAATTAAAATGATTTGCGTTTCAGAAACGAAAAAAAACAGAAACACAAAAAATTTACCATTCATGAACCAATAAAAAGTACATACATATACACATTGATTGGGCGGTGCTCAATGCTCATTCATGTGTCGGCTGCATTAATACCGTCCGAAAACAATGAAAGCCAAATGGAAATCTCTCGGTCTGCAATTTTTAAATGAATATCATGCGATCGATACGAGAGACAGGCGAATATTTTGCAAGTACAGGCTTTAATTGCTTTTAATCGTAATTAAAAGCTGTTGTTTTTCGCAAGCGTCCATTGGTCACAATAACATCGACATCATTACACACGTACACATTCGCATAGACATTGTTTTTTTTTCTTTGGCACGATAGTTGTTTTTAATAAACGTATTTTATTTGAAAAAAAAAAAGATAAATTAAGACATAAAATGCATTTTTGGGATTGGTTCGTAATTGCACTTGTATTGGTGACGGTCACTGACCGGAAAAAGAATTTGAAGGCTAAATGAATATTAGAATTAAATCGACATTTTAAATAAATAAAATTCAAAAACGAAAAAAAAACAAAACACGAAAAATTAACGTCCTGTAATTAATTTTCAATACAATAAAATGCGATGCGCAAACAGATAAACATTCGCTGTGTCATGTGATATTTGGTGGGTCAAAAAAAAATCGGGACAGCGGAACAGAGAGACACCAACGCACACCCACGCAGTGAGACAATGGTACTGTATATGTGGCTGCCATAAAAACCCGTAGTGTGCTTTTAGTGCATTCGCTTTTATTTTCGTCCGTTTAAACAAAACAAAACAAACAAAAAAAAAAACACAAAAAATCATTGACGTCGCACGTTTTTTCGGCTTGGCCAATCTCATTTTTCCATTTTGCGAGAGCATTGACATTTCATGGAAATACTTGGGGCTCAATATCAATGTTTGATGGGATGTGATTTAAACAACTCATTTAACAACCAATAAATAATAGTCATTATTGCCATAAATCCGGATGTGTATGGAATACATTTTAATTCACATTGATTATATCAAATAATATTGCGTATCAAAAAATACAAGTTGAAAATTTGTCATCGCACAACAACGGAATGATGCGGCACCTGAATAGCGGTCAATGACAGCCACTGTAGCTACCAGACATTGTCATTGATGTCATTGATCAGCCAAAAAGCATCTGTGAGCCCCGAACAACAAACTTATTTTCTAATCTGTTGGCCATGGACTAGACTGTTTCACATCCATTTGGGCATCGTGTGCATGATCTGCATGAAATTGCATCACATGCCATTTTAATCGGTGGCGTCCATGCAAACTAACGAACTAGCCATGTGTCCTTCATTCAAATTTGTGTGCTTTTGTTGCGTGTTTTGTGTTTGTTTTTTTTTTATTTTTTTTTCTTTTAATTTTTGTGCCGAGGATTTGAAATTATGTGGCGTATTGTGTATCATTGTATTGCTCGTGTTAGTAATTATGGTACGGTATTGTTGGATTTTACGCGCGCGCATTACATTTCTAACAGGCTGCAGAATAATTCGCAAATGAAATGAATGCATTTGCAATGAACAATAGCCAAATAAATTGCCATTGCGATTATAGTGCTGTACCGCACATAAATACACATCCATCATTTTGCCGACACACAAGATTAGATACTAATAATTGTTTGAACAGTGCTCTCGTATTCGCTATCGATTTGCGTTTGGTGTGCGATCATTCGTTCGTTCGTTCATTTGCTCTCTACTCTCTTTCCTCTTTCTCTCTACATAATATCAGCTCGTGTGCACATGCAACAAGTCCTCTAATATGCTTGCATCTCTCTATCTTCGTCACTAACACTCCATTTCAACATCAGTTGCTTGCCAAAACCGTTTCATTGTTGCTTTCGCTATGTCTCCTTTCACCTCCTCTCTATCTCTCTCTTTCTCAATTTCTGTGTCTGCTTCTATCACGGTCTCCCAGTTGTTGCCCGTATTTCAAATGCTAGAATGCCAACGAGCACCGGAAATGTATTTAACCCCAAAGTACTCCAAAGCTTAATGTGTCGGTGTTATTCTCGTGCCGATTTCATACGAAAATTGGCTTTTCATTTCGTGCAACAGCAATAGCAATAGAAATAGCAATGGACACAAAGCACACATAACACTATCCAAATTATGTCATTCAATGGCCAAACGGGTCTATATGCAAACGGAATGGATGAATTTGTGTGTGTGTGTGTGTTTTTTTTTTTTTTGAAACCAAAATGCTGGCTTATATGTCCGCTGGAAATGGTTACGAACCAGAAATATATCCGATTGTCTCTGCATTGATGTCGACCACTCTCGCTCGCTCTCTCTCAGTCCATTCATTTTTCAACAATTGTTTCTCATGGCTCATCGTGATCAAGCACGATTAATGCTTGCGTGAAAGTGCATTTATGATATCGAGCAACAGATTATAAATGAACAAAACGACATTATATATTTGGATCCATTCCAAAGCAAACGGCACTTCTATCAGCACACAACGGAATGGAATGAGTGAGCGAAGAAAGAGATGGAGAGAGAGAGAGACAGAAACGAGACGTGACCCTTTGGGGCCCAAAGCCAACCAAAGCAAACTTCAATTAATTATAATTATCAAATAAACAAGATGAAATTTTATCGCCGATAAATTTATTGGTAAAATCATTTCGGCTTCATCTTTATTTTTAAAGCGTATATAAGTCAGGCCCGTAGCCAGGATCGAATATTCGGGGGGGGGGGGGCGCTGGAAGTTTCAGGGGGGGCGGAGAAAAAAAGTTCAAATACGAAAGTCTTTATTTGTTCATTTATATTTTCGCAGGTTTTTATAACATTTTACAGCATTTAGTTTGGGAAATAAAGTATGTTGTTCGCTTCTACAATGGCTTTTAAGATTTCGCCATTTTCCTGAAATCGAGATTCGATTTTATGCAAAACACGATCAAATATTTCGAAACTGATTTTTTTAGCGACAAAAAACTTTTGAACGATCACGTTGGTGTTAATTTGGCCTTTTAAATTTATGTCTGTCGTCTTTGGATCTCCATTTCCCACACTTTCTTCACAATTGCGAGTGTTCTCACCTTGTGAATGAATCTATCTTTACTTATTAGAGCTCGCTCACATGTATGCACACAAAGAAGAAATTGAGTGACAGTTCTCATAAGGTTAGAGTAATCGGCTTGTTTATTCCGATTTCAGTGTAATAAAACACAATTTCCCCTTTTTTATTGATAACTTTGTGGAACACAAATTTTCACCGTTTGATAGGAGACGATGAATGAATCAAAATGCCATTTACAAAAGGCCCAAAGAAAATTTTTCACCTGAAAATTTCGGTTCCAGGGAAAAAAATTGAATTTCTACATATTGTTTTTTCGACTGATATTAATGAAAAATATCATAATGAGTCGAAAAAAAATCAAATTTGCGATTTGTTGTATTTTTTCAAGAAAAAAAGATAATTTTTGAAAAATATGACTTGAATTAATACAACTATATTCCGTGAACCGTACCGATTTCGATCTGAGTATCTTCGGCAATTGTTAGATAATGTCATCTTTCGAGACTTTATTAGAAGGGTTAACCTCGAAAACTCCTTTTCTAGGGGTAAAAGTTGCTCACAAAATGAGGCTATATTTCACCCTTAAGAGGTGATTTTTACAGACAGTAATCTCAAAATCCTTACCATTTCAAAAGTATCACAAATTGCAAATCTCTTGGAGGGCCGTAAATTGGGAACAATATGCAATTTTCAGATCGTTATACCTACAAAATGGTAGGGATTTTGAATTTACATAAACGTATCAATTTTCAAGTTCTCTTGCGATGGCAACATTAACAAAAATCGATATACAAAACAAAAATACAATTTTTTGCTGTCCTCAGTTCCATTATGAGATTTAGTTGAAATTTTGTGCGCGTGTAGAAGTCGGGGGGGGCGCAGAAGGTGCCAGGGGGGGCTGCGCCTCCCCTAGCACCCCTCTAAATACGGGCCTGATATAAGTTTGCCTCCATATGGATTAATTCATTTTCATTAAGAAACAGCCATAATGTCGACAATGTGAACAATCAATGTTCGATAAAATGACGAAATTGCTTTTGTATACTTTTAAGTACATGAAAATGAAACAAAACCAGTGAAACCCGATAAATCTCCGGGAAAAATACCAATAATTATCGACCACACACTTATACACACATTTGCATTTTTTTCCTATACCTTATGCCAACTGTAATCATTTCACCGATTTTCGTTTGGTTTTGCTTGTTTTCCTTCAACGAACAAGCAGTTTTATTAGTTCGATTTACTGGTCGAAAATTCATGGAGTAGTAAGTAACTAACGATCTGGCAACCATCGTTTTACAGTGTTATCGTACAATACGTCCCAAACATAAAATCAATTCAATTGAAAATATCATCTACACATTATACGAGCAGCATGGCACACACACTCGACAAACAAACAACCAAAAAAAAAAAAACGAACATTCAGCAACACAAAAACCAATGCTCGATTCATTGAAGACAGAGGATTCAGAAAAAAGCGATGCCAAACTTTGAAATGAATGTAATGAAGGCATAGTGATGCAAACACATGTCTACATAAAACGATGTGAATATATTGATGGTTGCGCACCACTCTCTCGCTCACTTGACTACCAACTAAAATCCAATTCGAAATTGATCCAGAAAATCGTACAAACTACCTGCAGTTACTGGAGAAGAATAATCGCACATGAAAACAAACAGAAAAAAACACATAATGCAAAAGAAGAAGAAGAAAGAGAGAGAGAGAGAGAGAGAGAGAGAGAGATAGTGGGAAAAAAAGCAAAAGTGAGATAGGGAGAAAGGAAGACAAAAGGAAAACAGCAGCTATGAGAAAAGAAAACAAAAATCATTTGGAACGATTGAAGATGCAAAGGGGCCCCATCGAACAAAAATGTACTGAACAGAGAAAAACACACGCGCTCACATCGAGTAAACGAACGAATGAACGAACACCGTGCACATACGTTCATCAGTTTTAAATTATCCTTACGTGCTCTATTTGACTTCCTGAACTCATGCGTTTTATATTATGTTGGAATAATAACTTGGAAAATATTCGACATGATCGTGAAAACATCCGAAACGAATTGTGTTTGAAAAAGGAGACTTTCTGCCATATATATATAAATATATATATATTTTTGTAGTTGTTGTTGTTGTTGTTGGTTTGGTTTGGTTTGGTTTGATTTTGGTACTGAAGATGGGAAGAGCCGGGGAGATAGGTTGCGGGGGGGATCATATATAGAATGGAATGGTTTGTTCGCTTCATGTGTTTGATACAAGCTTATTCGATCCATAGGTTTGTACAATACTACTGTGGCACAGTCTATAGTTTGATTTCGATTTTATTTTTCAAGTTTCACCCTCTCGCATCGAAATAATACGTGGTGATGTGACTGTGTGTCTTTCATCAGTAGTGTACTTTTTTCTTCCCATTCGTTTTACAGAATGCTTTACTTCGATTCGTTTCGTTTCGTTCAGGTTCATTCGTTACATATGTGTGGTAGATTGTAGAATCCTCGATGTAACATATATACATTACTTATCCATACTTTTTACTGTTTATATGAGTATTGTTTATCGTAATGTAATGCTTACTGCACGCGACATTCACCGTAATATGTCGAACAGCCGAGAGATATAGACGGCGGAGAGAGAGAGAGAGGGAGCGAAGTATGCAGGGTGATTGGATGCTAGGGGCTTATGGCGAATTTTAATTCACAGCTTCTACCTGTTAACAGAATACGCATTCAACAATTGAATTTATATTTGAACGAATTCATGTTTAAACCTTGCGAATTCACTGAATTCAATTGGAATCAAAATTGGTATAGTCGATCTATAGGTCTGGATGCGTCACATACGATCGACGCAAGCAAAACGAAACGAGCGAGTAGCGTCAAAGGCGTATACCGCAACCTAAATCCGCATGGGCAACGGCCACATTCCTTTGACTCTCCTCATAGAGTTCGTTTTGCCGCTCCTGTAATGCAGTGAATTGGAGGATGACAAAATTAATGGAATTCAAAATTCGCACGCATTCATTTGAATTGTAATAAATTCTTGAAATTTCAGAATATGCTCCAAAAATTGAATGAATTCAAATTCGCCATACGCCCCTAAATTGGATGTGGAATCAAATCGAGAAGTTCTGTATGCTGAACAAAGAGTGGAGAGAAGCAAAAAAAATGGCTTATACGAAGCATCATATGTATCTCAAAGTTGTATTTGCTTGAACTATAAGAACGAGTCTATGCTGAACAATGTGTTCAAAATACACGATACATACGGGGGGCTTACTTGCTATGCCATCTTTAGGTGAATGGTTTTTGGCTCGGTTGAGCACAGGTTGTGCGATGCACGTTCGTTATTTTCAATTGGTTCATTTCATTCGGTTCGCATTCAATTGTACCAGAGAGAGGCGAAGAAGAGCATATAAAATACAAATACACGAAGGCGAACATGACGCAAAGAAGAAAAAATAGAAACGGCAAACATTCACATAAGAACGAGGACAACTTCAGTAATGAACGTATGGAGCAGATAGTCGATCGAAGAAACATCAAAACAAACAAACGCAAAAAAATAACAAACAAAAAACCAAAAACAAAACAAGCACCAGAGAAAACTGAAGTTATTTATATTGCAAGAGATTTTATATTTGAATCTAAGTGCCAAAATTCCAAGATATCGCTAAGCATTTCATCGCTTGGTATTACAAAATCAAATACTTTTCACACATCTCAATCGATGAACTGGCAAAATTAAACACATGTTCATGATGCGGCACACAAGAAAAAAGGGGGTAGAAACTTTACAACCCAACAACATATATGTGCCGACGAATGGTATCAATGTAGAAAATATTGTGTCGGTATAGTTTTTTTATTCGCATATGAATTGTGAGCTCTTTTTTTTGTCTAGAGGCGACTTACATTAAAGTATGAGAAAAAATCTGCAGCATTATTAAATCTCTAGTTGACAAACTTTACATACACAGTTTATAGTTTGAGAGCAATAAAATTGCGATATTATGATAACGCAGCATGAATATCATGAAAACGGACTATTTATATCGACCCGATATATGTACCCATAGACACTGTGCAGCATGCTATAAAAATATGTTTATGAGTAACCATACACACACAAAATTTGGGTCGTCATTTTTCTAATTCGCTATTCGAACGTTAGACAACCACATAAAAATGATATTGAAACTGGACAAAAGCCACTTTCTTTCGCTCCTGCTCAGTTTCAGTTATGCCGAAAACAAACATCAACTATTAAAGATTTGATTCGTTTCATCTGCCATTTGCTTGTCGCTCAAGTTGTCAAAAACTTCAGATATTCACTGAATGAGCTGGCCAATTTCGAAAGTTCGGACATTCAAATGAAAGTACACGCACCAAATGCACTAGATCTGAAAAAAAGCGACCCCTTTTTCGATCATTTAAATATGCCAGTGAATTGGATTTCGGTGATTTCAACTTTACAATTTACATGTTCCGGTCATGTCATCAGTGGTTTTTTTTTTATTGTGACAAATATGTGTGACATGTGAAACCAATATGATTGCGGTTCATTGCAGCGGTCACAATTACGGATTTTATGCGGCTTTAATAACTACGAGTGAAATATAAATGTGTGACCTGTAATTTTCGAGTTCGTTCATAAGTTTGAACAAAGATGCTTCAATCGGTTTGTTGATTGACCTGATATTTGATACTTTTCGCACGAAAAAGCCAAACAAATACTCAAATAACATACACCGAGTTTATTGAAGAGTCATCAGTAAAACACTTCACCTTGATCGATATATTTTATGGGCTTTTAACTGAAATTTCAGTTTTGTTGCTGTTGTGTTCATTTTTTTGTGTGTGTTCATTTTTGAGCTGAATTTTTCTCTTGCTCTGCCTTGTGGTCAGAATTTTGTGTTACTCCACCATCTCTGAGATTCAATTATTTTCACACTCAACGACTTGACTTTTTGTTAGCAAACTACAACATTATTTGTGTTCTACATAAGCGCATTATTTATTTTTGACCCGGATGGAAAAGAATCGACTCGGTCACTACTGTAGAAATGCAAACGGTTTAAGCCGTTTATTGTTTTTTCTTTTTTTGGATGAATTTGAATTATTTTTAGCTGCAAATTTATGCAAATGCGTGGCTTTCGTGAGATACATTCCGATTTGGAAGGAGATATACTAGTTGAACTAGTACACCTTTGATTTTTCAGAAGAAATTTTCATTTTATCTCAATTGTTTGTTATAAAAATACCCTGTTCTGTAATCGATAGAATTTTTTATAGAAAAATTCGAAAAATCAACGAGTAGCCTTTTTATATCTCTCTTACTTGGGTGTTCTACAGCTCTTGATCACTTGGCGCGTGACAATCGTCTGTGTCTTTTTTAAACTGCAACAATACTAAGTTAGTGTTGTTGCTATAGCTTCATAGCCGTGCTTGTTTAGATTGTCAAATGTCCATTGATGCTGTATGCACATCAAAAGCAGAAAAATAAATAAGCGAAACAAGCGAAAGAAATTAATCAGCCACGTCATTCAGATAATTTGCACACGGGTAGATTATTTTATACAGATGCGTGCGACCACAACCAGGCGAATAGCTTTCATAAATATTGTGATGCGAAAAGTAAAAAAAAGTAAAATCATGAACTTATTCAGTAACTTATTTTCTGATAAAGCGGGAACAAACAAAAAAATGTCTTGTGTTCACACACAATAACACACACACACACAAAAAAAACATGAAGTAGACACGAGAAGATTGCAATAGCAGCACAATAGAAGTGAGGGACAAGCGGTGAACTTTTTGTGATACGCATAGATTTTTGTTTAACCACTTAATTACGTTTTGTGTGAAAAGTCATAAAGTTTACGATTAAATTTTTGGGTTGTTGCTTTTACGCTACAAATTTTTCTCATTTTGAGTGCTCTTATATATTGGTGAGATCGTCGTTGGCAACGCATTCTTTTTCGATATTAAAGAGACAGACATCGCGTAGCAGAAAGATATATGTAAAGCTCTTGGTTTTTCGCTCGCGCGCGCACTCTGCAACTTCACTTGTCGGCCAAATTCACGTCATTCAGATCGGTTGGCGGGCGGTGGTAATGATGGTAATGCTGCGATGGGGGCACACTCTTGGACATTTTTGGCGATAGAAACATGAATGTGGTAAGTATGGCTGTGTACGCGCGCGTGTGTGTGTGTTGGTTTGTATGTGTAGAACAAGTGAGTATTTATGCGCTACGGTAATGTGATGATTATGTTTTTGTCTTGCTAAGTTGCATACCATGTTAACTGAAACGTCTTTCTTTCTCATTTTCGTTTGAAAGCACACAAATGCACCACGCAAACCAAATGCTAGTGCTAGAGAGAATAAATGCGGGTTTTGGTCTTTGCAACCATAAAAATCTACAATACACCAAAATGTTATTAAATTTCATCAAATTTGTATTTATGATGAGAATAAAAAATAAAATTCATAACATAAACAAGCAAGTTCATTGCATTTGCCGGACAAAATCAAAATGGTGGTGGATGAGGTTGTTTTTTTTTGTTTTGGTTCTATTATTTTCTATCAACCGCGTAAAATATGACGCATTGTTGAGAAGTCATTGGGATATTCATTGGATTTGAGCTATTTTTTTGTTGTTGCCAATATGAGTTTTGATTTCAAGTGGTTCGACTAGTTCCATATCTTATATTGCTTTCATTTTGAAGCAAAAGTACAATGCTGCGACACACAATTTGAAACAAATTTGGAAAACATTACACACAAAAGAAAAACGAGAATGACATTTCAACAGCAACAACAACAAAAAAGTAACCATACGTCTTGATTTATAAAATTTGCACCATAAGTATAATGATACTTTATAATTCAACAGTAATGGAGTATTTCTGTGTGTTCTGTGAGACTTCTTAGTTTGACAGCAATGGTAATCCAGGCCGAAATGTCTCACAACCACAATTGTCTAATTTGAAAGGAGATAATGGAAACAACAAACATAAATCAGTGTTACTTCTAGCTTTCTGCAAATTTTGCCGCGTTTTAAGCAATAAATGTTGTATTTCACTTGTTGTGAGTTTGTCCGAACAAGTTTGAAATCACAAGAAAATTATAATGTTTTGAATAAATGAATCATCAATAAATCCAAATCATGGAAGATGTAATTCAAGTTGAATTATTCACTGGACCCCGTTATTCATTCGTGGGGAGAGTTTGCAAATGGGAACATCGGAGGTCATATTTGTACGATTCCGAAATATTGGAGTTCCCGTTATCTTGTATATGTTTCATTTATGCTTGACCGATAACAGCGCAAACTTTGTAGCTTATTATCGTTTTGTTTCATATGTCTCAGATTAGTTGAAACTCTCATTCAAGTAATTTTCAAATCATACTTAAAAAGGCTTAACAGCAAACACGAAACCATTATATCCAATTCAGTTGAAACATTCATGTTATGTATTCAAAAGAGACATTTTTAAGGAGGGGAGTTGTTTGAAACAAGAAAGAAAATTACTTGATATTTGACCCGGGTAATATTTCTGACCGTGTCCGATGTCCATTGAGCAACAACTTTCTACCAGTATTACTATTTTGTCACAATATACACCGCTACTGTATCTCATTATTTATGTGCTCATCATTTTATTTCGATTTAAATCGCTTTGATGGGGAGAAGAGCGATTGTCCATTAAATTTTTATGGGTTCGATCTCGATTTACACTTCAATAAAGCAGCTGCATAGTTTTTGTTTTTGTTTTTTTTTCGCTTGTGTCAATATGACCAAACAACAACAACAGCACCAACAACACGCAACAACCGACAAAAATTGAATTTGATATCAAATGAGGCATGCATTTGGTTATGGCTTTTTAATAAAAAAAAACCTAAACTAATTAATAAACGCTATTAATTTAATTTGGGAGCTGTGGACTTTTCGCGTTAATGAAGTTTCGGTTAAGCGATAAATTTACCAAAAAAATATTTGTGCATAAAATCGATGATTGATAATGGACATGGATGGGGGTGATGATGAGATATTCGACTAAACTGTTTGTGTGTGCGTTGCTTGTTTGTTTTTTTCGAGTGAATTCATCATTCATTTTTCAGGCAGTGAAATTAATCCAACTTTCCCGTTAAATTTGCCGCATCATTGTAAAATGGCTAACAGCGATATTGGGCATATGAAATGGTTGGTGCTGTATCTTTTAGGTACCAGATTTGTAGAATTGTATAGTGAGGGATGAAAGGTAAAAAATGAAAAAAATAATCAAAAAGCCTTGGGCCAAAATCAGACAATCTCATTTTGACAGGATTTCAAACTGAAAAACGAGAAACGAGTAAAATAAAAACAAATCGATGAGCTGTAGCATGGCAAAGGGAACAATTAAATAAGGGATATTCAAACAAATGTAATGAGAACGATGTCAGCGCCACATTAATGATTGTGGACAAAATTACATGATCAATCTCAATCGGCATGACAATCTTTTTTCAACGAGAAAATCTGCAATTTTCCGAACTGCGAGTTAACTCATTCAACAACAAAAACCATTTTATAAATTGGTTGCCTTTTGAAAAGGGGATTCAAGTTCAAACAAATATAATATCGCGTTGAAATATTACCAACTCTCAATGCAAATAACAGTTCATATTACTTAGAAACGACAGAAACATGTATCAATTTTGCATCACTGTCGCAATGGTACCTTTCAATGCTAGCAATGCTTCATTTTTTTTAACTCAAAACGCCATCACTTGAGTGTTACATTATTGCCGCATAGACAACTATCTATTGTCTATATTTTCACTCCACGTAAAGGATAAGGGATGGCGCTGTCAATTTACATTCATTTGTGCTGAACAACACATTGCAATAGATCGCATTCCACCTATGCCAGTGTCATTTAATTTTTATGGAATTTGAATAATGATAAAAAAATAAATAGGAATAACGAATTGGTCGACGAATAATAGTTCCATGTGAATTGCATTCGACAGCGCCACTTGTTTACCGGTTTCGTTTGTGCTATTGCCTGACTGGAACGATTGTTAACTGAACTACTTCTATAAAATATGTTGATAAACTGTCACCTATTTCGCCATTTGATGATGATTTCGTTATACCGACTGTATGAAGTATTAGCGAACGTGGTGGATGTTGAGTAAGCGGTCCGAACAATCGTGGTTCCCTTACACATTTCAACCATACGATGCATACCAGTTCCACACGCAAACTGGTGAACAAATACGAACAAAACGGCGCATTTTTGATGGCGGATGAGATAATGACATACTCATTAAAGTAATTGTTTTTAATTTGGCAAATTAAAATTAAATCCGCATGAGTTTGTTGGTAATGTAATTGCTGATGTCGTTTACATGCCGTTGCTTCACATTGCATGATATTGATATCGCTCACACTCCTGTTAACTGCCTATGCACTCGATTGTACGAGTCATTTTATGTTGGCATGTGCTGCGCGACACGGGAGAGTGAGCCGATTTTTTTTTTTGGTTTTTTCATCTCATGCGTACGCCCCGAAACATTTTGGTTCTATTTTGGGTTTTCGGCTTCAGCTAGCTGTAGTTGTCATTTGCCAATATATTTTGATGTTTTGTTTCATTCTATGCTCGCTGTGTTCACCGCAGTTTTTTTATTTATTTTTTAATTTTCACAGCATTCAATGCTATTTAGTGTGCGTGGTGTTCGCGTATATGGTCATGGTTAAAATCATGAACGTTACCGTCTCTTGTATATACACTTAAAAACAGTCTATAAGATCAATATTTTGGGGCGCACACACACACACACACACACACACACACACACACACACACACAAAACTCATTAATTTTTGTTGTTGCCATTTTTTATATTTTATTCGGTGGTTTTATTTCTCTCACCTTTGACCATGTTGATGCATTTTTTGTTTCCAGAGGTAATTTTACATTGCATTAAAAATTGTCGATTAAAATTGCAAAATAACATATATCGGTTTTGTTCAGTGCGCCATACTGTGAACAGCAAACGTCGTACATTGAAATGGTCACACAGCAATGCTAATAGTTTTTTGTTTGTTTCGTATTTAATTTTTTTTTTTCGAAAGGTGGAGTGGGCGGGAAGGGGAAAAATCACAGCTTGCATCTGCATGCTGATACACTGAGAGAGGTGATTAAATGTGTAAGTATGAGTAAAATTGAGAAAAAAAAACAGAAATGGAAACAGAAAAATCCATCCAACAAATGTGCAATGGATTTTAACGCCTCGAGCGCATGCATATCTACTATATTCACAATATGCATAACATTGCACTTTAAGCAAGCATAACATCTAACGGCCATTATGATCGCCATTACCCCAAATATCCTGTGCGCTTCTTTTTAAATCGATTCGCTTCATCTTGATCCCTCACACTCGAGCCATTTTGCTGTTGGCCTTTTTTCCTGATTTTTTGTTTTGTTTGTTAAATGCATGTGTGGTAAACGTATGCGTTGTGCCGCTTGATAATTGTATTATGGAGCCGTATCGTCGCCGGCCACACACTCACACAAAATAATAATGTACAACAATCATTCACAAAGACAACGTCATTTAGTGCTGTTGTGTTTCCTTTTACGTGCATTTTCATTTTCGCATATTACATAAAATCGAGTGAATCAACGGCCGAATGTTATGATGCATAGCGCTTTTGGAACACACACACACACTGTGATATTGCAACAACAGTAATAGAACGAGAAAACAACGGCAACAGTCGAACCATACTGTCGTTTTCCAAACGTTCTTTTTTTCTGCTTTTATTTCGATGGTTTTATTTCCATAAATATGGTACACTCCATTTGGTTTGCTGGACGTTGTATAAGCAACGAATGAAATCTCCGATATAAATAAGAGAGTGAGAGCGGATAAAAATTCAACCAAACCCAACAGTTAGCATATGCATCGCTTGTGTATGGACAATTTTGTTGTTGTTGTTTTTTTTGTGTGTCGGCCTTTTCGTTCCTCTCATCTGCGTTGTGTGTTGATCGGTGTTTCTTTTGTTGTTGTTGTTGTCCTCAGAATTTTTATTTTGCACGTTTTTGCGTGTGTTTTTTTTTGTTTTTTTCATTTTTTGTTTGTTTGTTTATTTGCATGAGATTGGTTGTGTTGACGAATAGGCCAAATAGCAGGCACCAAACAGAGCCGTTTCGAGTAAAATGCAACACTTCACTAGCTAGTAATCTAAATCCGGGAAAATATTAATTCACCAGCATTGAATTGAAGTTGGCCAAATTGAACGAGCACCATCACCACCAACACCAATAACTGCAACAATGAAGAAAAAAAGAACCGATTTCGTATTGAGTAACGAAATTATATGTGTGTGTGTGCTTTTTGGTGTAACGTGCATTGTTTCGACGCGCAGCACATAATGTAGAAAATAAACAATGACTATGGTTTTTGTATCTATTGAATATGTTATTTATTATGTATCATCGAATTTGGTGTTTGAAAATCGACAACAACACACACTTTTTGCCATCTCATCATCGGCATCCAAATAATAATGCTGATCGAAGACAAAAACTCAAACAAATCAATTGAATGGCAATTTCTTTTCAGTTGTGTCGAAACAAAATGTGTGCATGTAATTTTTATTCCCATTTATTGGTTGTTGTTTTGATTTTATGCCATCGCTGCAATTGCTGTTTCAATTCAACTGTATTTTTAAAAGCTGGAACCTATGTCTGCAAACTTGTAAACTACATTATGGAATATCGTATGCAAATATCGTATGAAAATTAAAAGGATCTAAACAAAAAAAAATCTGCGTATTCACGGATGAGTGCTTGATAGAAAATGTGTGGGAAAGAGAATAACAGACAAAGAGTTTGAGTATGGGCTGTTGGTGTTGGTGGGTGTGCATTCCTTAACATATCAAATAAAGTATAATTCGAAATGAAAGCCTATTACAAAAAGTGGTGTTTGTGTCTGAAATAAAAATAAACAAAGCCCATAATTTTCATCTATTGAATATGTTATTTATTATGTATAAACACAATTTTTGCCATCTCATCATCTCGCATCGAAATAATAATGTAGTCATTTTTGTTTTCTGCAGCGCTTAACATATAAAACCGTCATGTTATAAATGCATGAAGCATAAATTGGGTTATAAATCCACACACATAAACATTGAGTGCCCCGTCAGAGTACCCAGTGTTAATATGTGAGCGTATATGTTCCGAGTGAATATAACAAATCCATTTGTCAATCATTTTAATTTTTGAAAGTGTTCGTCCAATTACCAACGAAATATTTGAGATAAGTCAGCAAATGAGGATGTTAGTATAAAAAATATATGAGAAAAAGAATAAAATGTCACAAAATTAGCCTGTCTGGTGATGAGCATTTGAACCATTTCTACCAAGCTTCTCTCTTTTCCACTTGAAGCTTGATAGAATGGTTCAGATGCTCGTCACCAGATGTGCTACTTTTCATTTTCAGTCGCCCACGGTCGCCCATGAATTGGGTATATCACTCATTTATTCAAACTAATTCCTTAAACCTTGAATCAATTGCAGACAGCTCCCGACAAATTCATATGATTTAACGATATTTGTACTGAAAGAACGTAAGCTTGGGTAGGTCTAATAAATTTCACACGAAGCAAATGAACACAAAAACACACTTGTATGTGCGAATTTTTGGGGGCCCCCAATTAAGAGATACAGAATACTATGCAAAAGCCCAGTGAATCGCTCATATAGCAGCTAGCACTATCTGAATCGAATCGATGGTGTAAATGTGTCATTGTCGGATCCTTTGTGTTAATGCCTTTAATAAGAAGATAGAAATTAACTGATTCCACGAGATTTACTGCATTCTAGACTGAATTTATACGTGTTTCATCGAAATAACTGTATTTCTCAAAGGAAAAATGCATATTGCATTCGAACTTTTAACCGGTACTAGTTTGAAACAAATGCAAAATGATCGAATTGGTTTTTTTTTCTTCCAATTATTCAAATTTAATGCATCGCAAAAACCACTTTGATTTGTATGATACTTTGTCACTTACAACTCTGTTTGTCTTGTGCTTAAGTGAAAACGGTGCTCTCAACTGTAGCAATCATTTGAAATTGAATCTGTAGCGAAAAAGATTCAATTTGACCATCTGAATGCGACAGCAGCATGGCAAAATGATTGGTGTCATTGAATATATTCAAACGGCTGTGATGGTGTGACCGTGTTTTGAATGCGATATTATATTTCAATTCTCTTGTTGGTGCTATGTTCGCCAACATAAAATAAATAAACAAATCGTTTTGATCTCGCATTTTCGTTCTCTACATCAATTATTAATAGCTCTCGGTTTTTCCATTCTCCCTCTCACTCCCTCTCACTCTCTCTCTCTTTTTTTATGATGTGTGTTTGTGTGTATACAGATTATATTCATATTTTATAACCCCTTACGTATTATATTCACAAGCTGTGTTGCGCCTCATTTTATCCATTTTGTGGCGTTTTTTTTATTCTTTTAAATTTTGTTTCGTTTTGTTTTTCATTTTTTTGCTCTTTGTTTTCAGTGTTTGCTTTTTGCGTTCTTGTTGTTTTGCCTCTTCTCGTATCGCGTCTTTAGCCCATACCAGAGCCCATGTGTTGGTGTGTATATTAGTATATTTTGTGCCCATATAACTCGAGTACATATGCGTTTTATGTGTTCTAAATGACAGCTTTAGCGTGGTTTGTGCAGAATCCCAATGCATGACACCCATAAATTCACGAATTTCTGAATATGTGTTTGTTGATTTTATAATCATAAATAAAGGGGCCAAACAAAAGGGAATAGATATCCGGCCGAAACAAAACAAAAAACAACCAATAAGAATATGACACACGATAAAAAATAGTTGCAACGCGTGACACAACACACACACACACACAGTGAATTGGATGCGTGGAATATTGGATTGGATTTAAATTTCGCTGCGTTTTATTTCCATGTACAAGTTAAAACCGGGCTTGCATCCCTGCGTGTGGATGTGTGGATGTATTTTGTATTACGTATGTAGACGTCTCCAACAAATATGAAAATATTATGAATTTTTTACCATAGGCTTTTGTTTGTCAATATACGTGCAACATAAACAACGGAATTGCGAATAACCGTTAAGTGTGATTTCCATTTATAGTTGGCGTTTCTTCATCCGATTTCAAATGTTTCAAGGAGTTCAGGCCATTTGATGATAAGACTTATCTCTTGGATTTAGAATACATGAGTCGGTTTTTGTTTTTGATTCCCATCCACAATGGAATTCACTCTAAACCTTCGTCAAAGGCACTTCAAAATCTTAATTCTCACTCTCTTGCCAAAACAGAGTGCAATTTTCGAATTCTGATGACTTTCCATTTGGAGATTGCAACTAGTGTTTGTCATGTTGCACATGATTCGTGCACAATGCATCATTTCATTGATAGTAAACGGACCTGATTTTGGCTATCGATTCAAAGCGTGTAGTTTTATGACTTAAGCCGATTGTGGTTTGACTTATCGGTGGCACGTTGATCAACGGATTCTAAAGGCTTTATTATGTAAACAAAACACATTTGCTGCTATAATGAGATATTATTTCAGCTAAAATCTCCATGTTTGAAATGTATTCTTGAACATCTGGTTGATTGCACAACGTTGCCCACAATTCAAAATGATGCGTGCATGCCCTAATTGGAGCATTAACTCAACCTCAAAATATTCACAGTGCGAAAATGTTATTTCAACAGAAATTTATTAAGTGAAAATTCACGTTTTGTTGTTGTTGTTGTTGTTGTTGTTGTTGATGCACAAAAAAGACTAAATAGTTCTTTAAAAGTTTGCCTGAGTAAAATTCAAAATTCTGAAATCATTCCATTGAATAGACTATAAGTTGTAATCCATAAATTGTAATTCGTAAGCCGTAGGTTGTGAGCAATGAATGTTTCATGGCTTGCGTTGGATATTTAAATGCTGATGCCAGAGCCATTTTCGTCTTGATTAGCACACTCCCTTTGAAATGAAAGTACATTTTGTTGTTCTCTGTCAAGGCTTTAATATATATTGTGTATATTTAAGCATCGTGATTAAATGATATTTCGGTGCAGAGTTAGAGTGGCATTGAAAGCATTTTATGTGTCCGCCTCGCATTTCAATTCGGGTGGGCTAGTTGGTTCGTTTGGATTTGAGTTGTCTTCTGTCGGCGAAATTTTACACAAAATCGGGTGTCAAAACAAATGAGTGCAAACGTGAAAATTGAAGTGAGAGCATTTGAGAGAATTTATGATCGGAATAACGAAAGACGAGACTCGCGCACACTTTTGACCGTTGTTCAGAATAAAACAGGGATTACTATGGGTTGAAAATAGCAGCCTATCTGAAAATAGCAGCTGAAAACAGGTGATATCGCAAAATGTTTACTGAAAATAGCTGATATTGCAAAATAGCGGATGAAAATAGCAGATATTTTCCAAATAAAACAATGGAATCCATTGATAGTCACACTCCTTTAGATATTAAGTGAGATCTCAAAGATTCAGTGTGACTATCAATGGATTCCATTGTTTTATTTGGAAAATATCTGCTATTTTCAGCCGCTATTTTGCAATATCTGCTATTTTCAGGCAATATCAGCTTTTTTCAGCTGCTATTTTCAGCCCATAGTAATCCCTGGAATAAAACCGTTCTTAAAAAAGCGTTGGTGCTAAAACGAGCTGACTAAATAAATTAAAAAAAGAAAAAAAAGCGTAAAATAAAATCACAAGACACCATCATCGTATGTTATAAGACACTCAATGTCGATGGCTCATTACAACCTGCTCATTGAATCCATTGGAATAGCAAGTTTCAACTTTTGATTCCATTTCGCCATTACACACGTTTCTTTTTTATGTCATGCTACTATCATCAAAGCCGTGTTGCTATCGCCATCGCTGTGAACCCGAACCACTCGGCCAGAAAAATATAAGCATGGATAAAAGCGGTGTGAACATTCCTGCCTTTCTTTTTGTACAAAGCAAACGATACCAAAGACCAAAAATTCGTAATATGAATTCGCTCGAAATATTCATTTCAAAGTAATTACTGTTCTGTTTTATGTATACGTTCATCATCCATATCGATAAGTGATCTATATTCGTGACGTCGTATTACGTTCAACGTTAGATGTAATACTACATAGATTTTGTCAATGCAAAAAAAGAAAACACAAGAAGCAGCGCACACAATCAAAAGAAACGCACTGCCGCGTAAAAAGATCTTTTGATGATGTGATGTGAACACACCAATGGCAAACAAAGTGAACATAATAAAATTAGCTTCAATGGAATTGTGGCCATAGTAAATGAATGTGTGGATGAAGAAAGAAAGAATGAACCAACAACAACAACAACAAAATGGAAATTTGAACGAAAATATATCTTTCACTTTTCTCATCTCTTGCCTAATTGATTCGACTCTAATAAGTTGCCAACAACTTTCAAACGTATTATACTAATAAGCTGTTTAACAAAAATTCTACGACCAAAAAAAATCAAATCAAATCGAAGTTGAATAGACAAATATGAGACAAGTGTGAGAGGGGAAAGAAAAAAACTTTTACTTTGATTGAGCGAATGCACGGGTATTTATTTGAGAGTAAATTTATATTATTTTTATATGGAATACTATGCCTTACTAAAAGAAAAAAACTTGGATTCGATTCATACAAAATGTACTCCATCTTATGGGTTGATTTAAATATTCCATCTGCTTGCATGACCTTTTAGGGTACTATTTCCTAAGCGGACGTTTGCAATCGTGCACGTTTGTAAAACGTCCAACGATTATCAGCCGTTCACAAACGTACACGATTGCACGTTCAACGTTTGTGTGACGACGTGTGCAATCGTGCCCGATTATGAACGGGCTATTTCCTAGGCGAACGTTTGCTCACGTTTGCCCCTAAAATCGTACACGATTGTAAACGTGAGCAAACGTCCGCTTAGGAAATAGAACCCTTAAGGCGCAATTTCCTAGGGTGACGATTGTGATCGTCAACGATTTCAGCTCAGATTGTTCACCTAAGAAATTAAAAATATATAATCGTTCACGATTAAAGATCGTTAAACGATTTGAAAAAAATTCAATATTCTTTAATAACGATATTACGACTGATTTGTGTTGTTACCTTCAGTTCTGACTGCCTGTTTCGGCTAAAGTGTAACCTAAAAACATTCATTTGTATAGCTTTGTATACGTATGTAAACGTAAAATATTTAACTGTTTATAGATGATCTGTCATTGTGATTTTGACATCGAATCATTGAGTGAGAACATATTTGTACATGGTACGCTATATTTTTATTATAGAAATTAATTTTAGTGGTGGCTTTATAACAGCCAAACAAACAACCAAACATACGAAGAAACAAATTGATGTTTTCGAACAAAAAGATGTGTACCATAGAACAGCAGTGTCAATGGATGAAACATTACGCAGCAAAGTTTAATGAGTTAAAACATGAATTTAATGATCATCAACGGGGCCACGCTAAAATATGTGATAAGTTCAAACGTAAACTGCAAAAAAGTGAAAATGAAGTCGCTCGACTGAAGAGAGGTGGAACTAAAGAACGAAGAGATTCCCAAAGCAATTGATAAAATTTGTCGCCAAAAGAAGCCATTGATGGATTGGGAAAAGCATTTGTAAGCACTTCAAATGTGAGTACTGTGGAAACTGGCATTCAAACCGAAGGAAACAGTGATGTTCAAGAAAGTGCAAAAATCAATGACGTGACTGTTTCGAAGGAATACGTGCGAAATATCCATTCATACGCTTGCTTGGATAAACCAGCATTGAACCAAAAGGTATTACATAAATGCGCAAACTGCAAATTTGTAACAAGCAAAAAGAGCACATGGAGCGACCACCAAGAATTTTGTCTACAAAATCCACAAAAAAACATTTTGTGTCCGATTTGCTACAAAAACTTTACTTATCGTGGTCTTAGAGCCCATTTACGTCATTTCGCTTCTGGAAAATATCATGCCGGTAACAAGCACGAGATGTATTCCCCAGATGACCACCAAATACTACTTGTGACCCTAAAGCTAATGAAAAAGACAAAAAAAATTTAATCATATATGTTCCATACGAAAACCAATCTTATGTATCAATGACCGATCATTATATGTATATGATGATGTATAAAAATGACTATCAATCAGTTCTTTGCTAAGTTCAATAAATATAATTATTAAATATAAATTTTATTGATTATTTATTGTACACTGTTTTAGAAAGGAGAAATTAAATCAATTGGTAAGAAATATTTCAATAAATGTTTGTGTCAAAAGTTTTGTTAAAATGCCGAAAAATGTCTGTTCTTCAATATTTGAATAAATTGTTTGGAAACGATTAGCAGATTTTTGAATGGTCTTTTTTTAATTGTCCAAATTAAATATTGAAAATCGAATAAATAAATGAAATAAATATCAATTCGGTGTGGGATCAAATCTCCACTCTATATTTTAAACTTTGAAGTTGTAGATTGCTGAATAAGTTGGCAGTACTGTTGTCATTCAGCACAATAGAAAATAATTGAAGTCGGCAACGCTTGATAATGTTCGATTCATTTGTATACAGTCTTTTGATAAGATCTCATGTAGCATCAATTTTGATACCGTTTCGTGATATATCTTTTACAATCAATTACTTTTTAAATATCCAAAAAATATGAGTTCCACTGAACTTGGAAATCCAAAAACGGTGAGTAAAGGCTAAAATATTTTATGAATTCGTCATGGACAAAATTGAGTGACCGACCATATATTTTGATTTTTCAAGCATATTATACATTTTTCACCAAAAGTGTCAAAGAAAAGTTGACTACTAAAGTACTAAAAAATTGGGGTCTAATGAGTTTTAGAATTTTCTAGCTCAATGGCTCTTGGCCGAAATACGGCCTTTCGAAAAATCGGTCAAAAATTCAACAAAGAGGTAATGAACATTGAAATTGGCCAGAATTTGGCCAAGATATGGCCGTTGGAATATTGGAAAAAATGTTGGCCAAAATTTTCAAGTGACCATAACGTAAACAAATTGTAACTAAATTGTATGTTGTTCAGCCTTAATAATCTTCTCTTCGAAAGACTCTTTCAACGCTATGTCAAACGTTTGAATCAGATATCTGGATAAATGTTGGCCGTTTTTTTTTCATTTTTTCAAACGGCCATATCTTGGCCAAATTCTGGCCGATTTCAATGTTCATTACCATTAATCGCATGTACTTTCTACAAGCTTCAAAATGGCATAAAAATCGATTGAATCGGTTGAATTTTTGACCGATTTTTCGAAAGGCCGTATTTCGGCCAAGAGCCATTGAGCTAGAAAATTCTAAAACTCATTAGACCACAATTTTTTAGTACTTTCAACTTTTCTTTGACACTTGTGGTGAAAAATGTATAATATGCTTGAAAAATCAAAATATATGGTCGGTCACTCAATTTTGTCCATGACTGTATATGTTCTCTCGAGAGAGAAATCCTACAGTGCCTACACTAAATCGAAATTAATCTCTTTTTGCGAGGATCTGACTGAAGGCTCCGGGGATGCAATGGAACTGACGTTTGCAGCTGATCTCATTAAACATTCTATTACCATAATCTGTGATACTTGATATATAATTACTGTTATTTTTTTTCTTTTACATTATGTCACTAATATGATTGTTTTTTGCTTATACACATTGTACCTAGTCATTTTGTGTAACCATAAGTTGAAACAATCAGGTTTTTAACGAGGCCTCTGGGCACTCTTTTACCCTGTATACAGCCAGAACTTGGCGGTGTTTAAATAAATAAACAAATAAATAATTCAAAAAGTGAGGTTAACCTTTTTATATCTGCTTTGTCATTTAGCCGATGAAAATTAACCTCATTTATCGATCGTCATCTGATGTGTTTGGTTGTATTGTTAACAAAGTAAAATTTATTTTTTGTGAATTTTTAAAAACTATCAAACGTTTATCAGTGTGAAAGGAAATTGAACTTTATAGAAGGTAAAGAATTCATAATGGGGCAAAACCGACAAGCTAACGTTATTTTGAGTGTTTTACTACTGGAAGATGAAGAAGAAAGTATAGTAGAAATGCTGCAGGTTTCATCTAGTACGTTTAAAAGAAAAAAACTCACGAAATGATAAAAAATAGACAAAAAGAAGGTGCTTTCTCGATTTTGATTACAAAGTACCTTATGACTGATGATGATAGGTTCATTAAATATTTTCGCGTTACCCCCAATTTGTTCAACCGTATATTGAACTCTATTCATGATGCTATTATCACCACACCATATAATCGCGTTCGAGAGCCTATCTCATGTGAACAGAAGCTGTGTATAGCTTTAAGGTAGTTTTTATACTTAATTATTGCTAGAAAAGAAATATATTTCTGTACTTTTCTTTAAAGATTTTTAGCGAAAGGCGAGTCCCATGCTTCACTTGCTTTTGCATTTCGAATATCACAGTCATGGATTAGTAAAATTATCAAAGAGGTTTTATATGCAATCAGAGAGAATATGATATTTGCACTACCCTACCCAACCAAAGAGCAATTCATTTTGAATAGCCAAGAGTTCTATACTCAATGGAACTTCCCCAATGTCATCGGATGTTTAGATGGAAAGCACATACGAATTCGTTGTCCGAACCATACAGGTTCGCTTTACTATAACTACAAGGACTTTTTCTCAATCGTATTGCTCGCTCTTGTAGATGCAAGAAATAGATTTATTGCTATTGACGTTGGGAGCTTTGGTCGCGAGGGGGACTCAGGTAGAGATTCTATTTTTGATTCATTCAATTTGTACACAACGACGAAGAATACCATTTCAATTTTCAAAATTATGAATTGATTTTAATAGGAATTTTTTCCAAATGCAATTTGGGGAAGGCTTTTAAAGAAAAAAAATCGATCTACCGTCTCCATTAAAATTACCCGACACTGACATCTTACTTCCCTATGTTGTATTGGGAGATGAAGCGTTTCCATTGATGGACAATTTAATGAAGCCATACCCACGAAATCAGAGTTTGATGGACCGATCCAAAGCCATTTTCAACTATCGTCTATCCAGAGCACGAAGAATAGTCGAAAACGCTTTTGGAGTGTTAACACACCGGTTTAGGGTATTTGCCTTTCCCATCCACTTAAATACCGACTCGGTTGAGAATGCAGTTACAGCTGCATGTATACTACATAACTTAATGATTGATGAGAAAGCGATGCCAATCACTATGCATGAATTCGATTCAAGCAATTTGAATTCTATTACTGATTATGAAGAGAATGAGATTTACTCAAATGAGCCACAAAAAATCAGAGACAAATTCAGAGAATACTTCAATACAGTTGGTTCAGTCTCGTGGCAAAATGACACATTTCGTTTGTAAATGTGAGTGTATAGACTCTATAGATTTTATGTTATGCAATTGAAACTCGATTTCGTATCTATAATGCTTGATTAATTCGGTTGTGTACAATTTTCCTCATAACATGTGATTTTATCTATTTTTTATAGCATGGCATCCCAAGCGGAAAACACAACAAAACGCTCGTATATTCGTTTAGAATTCTCATTGGAGCAAGAAGAAAAATTAATCGATTTCGTGAAGACAAATCCGGCTCTGTTTAACCCAAAGGATGCACAATATAAGAATAAATCTTATCGTGACCGTTTATGGACAGAGTTTGGAAGTACAATTGATAAACCAGGTGATTTCTATTTACATTTTAAATGTTTTTTTTTTATCTTCGCATGCTAATTCTATTTCCCCATAACAGGACCAGGTTGCAATAAAAACTGGATCAACATTCGCGATTCATATCAGAAAAATAAAGGAAAGAAGCTTGGTACAGGCAGTGCAGCCGAAATAAAAAAATATCGGAATGATTTAATGGCATTCCTGGACAATCTTACTGTTGTTAATAAAAGGTATTTCAACGTTCCGCATTTATCTTTGAAATAAATGAATCATAAAATTTAATAATATTGTATCACATTAAATTAATTTATTTAAATATTTCGGGCCTTTTCTGGTATATTTTGACTATTTTTGATCAATTAAATCTTTATCTGTGAATTAATAAATACATTACATTTGTATTGAATTCAATTTTAATTTAATTTTTCTAGAACAATATCGAATGTTCCTGCTGAAGACGAAAGCGGCGATGACGAACATAATTTCGACAAGGAGCACATTCAACAAGATAAAAAAAAAGTTTCATCGGGAGAAGATCAAACGAAAATATTCGAAAATATAGCACAGACGTTGAAAGAAAATAATTTAAAAAGAAACGAATTAATTCAGCAAATTTTAGATCCCAAAACACAAACAGAATTGGACATGTTTTTTGGATCTGTAAGTAAAACTGTCGAGAGATTAGATCCATTGGCACAAGCAAGAATAAAAATGCACATTTCTCAAATTGTGAGTCAAGCTGAATAAGCTCAGCTTGAACATTCAAACAGAGTGAACGCAAATGTACACGCGCAATACTACGCATATCATCATGTAAATAGCAGTAGCTTGTACGATAGAGGACAAGTTCCCCAGAATCGTGCTGAACTAGCTCAGCTTCAAAACTCGGATGGAAACAGTCCAAAAATCCACTATAATGTTTATCAAAACATGAATACAGACAATGGAAAAAATACACAACACGAAATCACAAATGAAAATAGCTAAACATTTTACCAACTGTGAATTATGAACAATACTTGTTCAAACTACTACTTTTTTGTTCCAAATATATTAAAAAAAAAATTATTTCGATGCTTTTTAATCAGTTTTTTTAATCAACGATTTATCAAAACGATTACAATCGGCCACGATCATGGACGAAGACCTCAAACAATTTAAATCGTTGACAATCACAATCGTCGCCCTAGGAAATTGCGCCTTTACTTGGTATATTTTAATGTCGTATTTTCTGTTTTTGGTAATGATGAATTTAGTTTATTTCAGGGATTGCGAGAAATATGAAATATATTTATAAATATAAATATGGGTTCCCGCAATTACATGTCAATATTTCTACCACATATTCCTCAGACCATGAGGCGAAAAAAAGTCTATGAGCAATAATTTCTAGGACCCGTTTTTGGTGGGGTTTCAGCCGTCGGCCCCCTTTGGGTCAATATTCCATATGCTAGAATGGCCATCATTCAAATGCGTGTTGTGGTCGAATTTTCCAACATAAATACATGGTTGATAGCTAATTGGAGAGATATTGACGTCTACTAGATGACACAACTAAGAATAAATTAAAAAAGTTCAGTGGAGGCGGTAAATTTTTGGTTAGTCTGAAAGTACAAAAAAATCGGAAAAATCGATGAAAATCTCGATTTTTCTCGAAAAAGTGTCGTAGAAGACTCGTGTTTTTATTTCATATATCGAAAGTGCATGAAATTCTGAGCCGGAATACAAATTTCAAATCATCCAAATTTGCATATCTTGGCCAAAATCGCAAAATGTTCTAGATGGAGCGACCAAACTTTTTTTTCGTCACATTCCAACGGCTGCTATGATCGTGTCTATCGGCAAAAATTCATGTTTTATGTCTCGTCGGAAAGCTATTGAGCTCTACTAGGATCTCCAATAGTGAAAAAAATCGAAAAAAAGTTTTTTGTTGTTGTAATTATGCTCCCAATTCGTAGTCCGGCTCAGAATTTCATGCACTTTCGATATATGAAATGAAAACACGAGTCTTCTACGACACCTTTTCGAGAAAAATCGAGATTTTCATCGATTTTTCCGATTTTTTTGTACTTTCAGACCAACCAAAAATTTACCGCCTCCACTGAACTTTTTAAATTTATTCTTAGTTGTGTCATCTAGTAGACGACCCGGAACTGTATTGGCATCAAAACCAAATTCAGAAAATCCATTCGGCCGTTCAAGAATAACATTCAATGAAAATCCAGAGATAATCGAACCCCACCACTCTTTAACAACATCCTTCGACAACGTAGAACATGGAAATTGGACGACCGTCACCCGTAGGAAAGCTTTACGCCGACAATCAGAGAATGGCTTTCCACAGCCCCCAACTTCAACACCACAAACAATGAGGTACGAAACAATTCAAAACAACATCAACACGCTATTATGGTCTAAACTCACTAAAGAATGGTCTGGCAAATAATCACGAATTCGAACTGACCGCACTGACCAAGGGGCACAACGCCACATATCTTTCGTACAAGATCGAAGCTGAACAGACAGTGTGCGATCGCATCCTATGCTTCACTGAACTACCGAACCAATCATATATGTGGAAGTTCTTTATCAAGAAGAAACAACCGAAATACTCTGATTTGGCTAGAAACAAGAAAAATTTTCTTTAGAATCGACAAACAGATCCAACGAATCTTCGCTAAAGGATGCTAAACAAAATGATAAGACCGAAAAAGAAATCATACCAACCATATCCAATATAAAATTCCAATATGAAAATGCCGGCGGGTTTGGTAGCAAAAGCAGACGTGTTCGAACTGAATTTAGCTGTACGGATCGTGATATAATATGCATCACTGAAACATGGTTAAATCAATCACACTTAAACAACGAGTTTTTTCCCAACTACTTCGACATACACCGACACGATCGATGCCAAATGATTAACGGCCAGGGTAGAGATGGTGGCGTTCTTATAGCCATTAGATCAAACATCCGTAACGAAGAAGTATTGCTGGATGCAGAAAGATATCAATTTTATTTGTGTAAGAATCCAACTATTCAACGGATATCTTTATATCTACACCGGATATATTCCACCCAGAGATAACAATTCGGAATTTTACCGCAAACATCTCGAAGCAATTCAATCTATTGATTTGACTGCAAGCGATAGCCTCCTTGTAGTGGGGGACTTCAACATTCCGGGCATCCCATGGTTTTATGATGATGATTTACAATGCTACTTTCCTACGAACATCACTGGAGGCATTGCCGACTGTTTTCTAAATGGAATGATGGACTTGGGGCTTTTCCAACTCAGTAACATTACCAACAAATGCGGTAATCTACTTGATTACGTGTACTATTCCGAACCGAACTCACTCACCGTTGCCCCCGCGCTTTCAACACTGACTGCCGTCGCAGAAACATCCGATACTGAAGAACCTTTCCACTATCCTCTTGAATGGGAAATGGAAATAGTAAACCCCAAAAAAACCAAACAAAAACAGCCCGAAAAGATCAAATGCTTCAAAAAGGCTAATTTCACGCAAATAAATGATTTCTGGACACATTTCGACCTGACGCTCATCGAATCAGCGCAATCAATCGAGCGGGCTGAAAAAGCATTCTATGCTATTCACCCTGGTTTGATGGAAATATGATAAACCTAAAGAATAGGAGAGACAAAGCCTGCAAAAGAATAGCTACCGGTGACTCAATACCGCCCAATAGCTATTCCATCCGTGCTGGGGAAAACCCAGGACAAGCTGATGACAAAAAGATTAAATGCAATGCTTGAAGGGAAACTGTCAATACATCAACACGGGTTTGTGAAGAAACACAATACCAGCACAAACGTTCTAGAACTGACGCAGCAAGGCTACAAAGCTTTCCGAGAAAAGGCACAATTGGACGTATTTTTCGCCGATTTTTCCAAAGCATTCGACAAAGTCCAACACTCAATACTTATCGAAAAGCTCGCAAAGCTGGGAGTGTGCAAGCCGATGTTGAAATGGCAATGGTCATTCCTATCCAACAGAACACAAATAAAAAAAGTCGGTATAGTATCTCTTCTGAGATACCCATTACGTCTGGCATAATCCAGGGCGGCCACCAGTCTCCAACATGTTTTGCCGCATTCATCAACGACCTCCCCGAGCAAATCAGAGATGCCATCACTGCAAATTTCGCAGACGATACCTAACTATACCGAATCATATCCAACATCAATGATGCCATAAAACTTCAACATGCAATCGATGACTTCTCACGATGGTGTGACAACAACAAACTCGAGGTCAATGAAAGCAAATGTCACATTATGACTATAGCTCGGATTGAGGAACCCATTAAATTTGACTATAAACTAAATGGGGAAACCATCGACCGAGTCATAAAGCACAAAGACCTTGGAATAAGCATCGATTCCAAACTCACAATGATCCCACACATCGATAAACAAATTTACAAAGCCAAGGCCATGCTCTCGTTAATAAAAAGAATAAGCGCTGGAATATTCACGCAGGACACAATACGCACCCTTTACATGAGCTTAGTTTGTTCACACCTTGACTATGCATGTGTGGTTTATAACCCCAACGTCAATGAGCACCAACGTAGGATTGAGTCAATCCAAAAGCAATTCATACTGTATGCGCTACCGAGGGAACAACGAGACGAACACTTCCGACTGAGACCCTACACAGAAAGATTTGGCGAACTCAGGCTGAATGGACTAGCAAGAAGACGAACAAACTGGGGCATAATGTTCATCTACGATCTCATCAATCGAAATATTGAGTCGCCGACGCTGAATGATCTAATTGAACTCAACGAAAACACTCGCTACAACCTAAGACCGAAAGACACCATTAAAATTCCCATTGTTGTACCAAACTATTTATTTAATAATCCATTCCTAGTCATGTGTAGAAATTTTAATAAAGTAGGACATATTTTTCGATCGACTGACGTACGCAACAAATTTAAATGTGAAATAGAAGCGTTACCTGATGATTTCTTCAATATTCAATATTAAGTAAGATAATGATAGTAACAATAGCAAATGTGATATGAATATCAGTCCTTAAGGATGTAGAAATAAATAAATAAATAAATATCTCTCCAATTAGCTATCAACCATTTATTTATGTTGGAAAATTCGACCACAACACGCATTTGAATGATGGCCATTCTAGCATATGGAATATTGACCCAAAGGGGGCCGACGGCTGAAACCCCACCAAAAACGAGTCCTAGAAATTATTGCTCATAGACTTTTTTTCGCCTCATGGTCTGAGGAATATGTGGTAGAAATATTGACATGTAATTGCATTTTTTTCGGCGAAAACCCTAGCAAATTAAAACAAAATTCAAGAATTTTTTCAAAGTCCATTCTATCTAGTGTAAATCAGTTTCAATTCCCATTCTATCTCCACGAATTCACAGGGGGTCCGAAAAGTAAGGGGGGGGGGGGTCATCTGAGACCTTGGAGGCTATGTCAGAACCTATGATTGTCTGTCTCAAACCGCTTTTATATAAGTTTTCACCTCACCTGTCTTATAATGTATTTTTATAAAAAACTTTTTGCCTGATGTTCAATGAATACGCGTTGGAGAGGTATTTAGATTCTAATCAATTTTGGTGCATAATATGTGCAAATTTAACGATCCGTTCCAAAGTTATTGACGAAAGAGTGGATGGGTGTCTACCGAAAAATTAAAGTTTTGTCACAAATTTTCGACTTTGAGACTTCATTTCACCCAGAAATACATTTTTCAAAGTCCATATTTCTTCTTTTAGGATCCGAGTTCTATCTATTACAAACATTTTGAGCTTCTTAAATTGAAGATTGAGCTAAAAATGATAGTTTTATGATCATTTTTGTAAACTCATCAAAAGTCAAGTGCGAAGTGGAAATTTTCATGGGCGTAGGGATGAGTCCCAAAGAGAGCTTATTAGAGAATTTTTATGACTATTTTCGGATTCCTCGGGTTCGAATTAGTCGGATTTCGTTCATGTCAAGGCAGAAAAATCGCCTCTATTCCTATCATTCTAATACATTACAATATGAGACTCATACACACAGTAATATCTCATAAATTGTAGGGAATGTGACTTCACTGTAGATCTTGACGTGACAAAAAATATATCTCAAGGGGTCGACCCCAAAAAATCACTCCCCGAGGATCCGGATGCACCCCAAATGTTACCATTTTTGGGGGGGTTTTTCATCCTTCAGGGGTGAATTTTTTGGGTCGACTCCGGTGGAAGAATTTTTCATCAAGTCAAGACCTACAACTTTGCCAAAGGTAGTAAAACAAAATTTCCAACCAATTTCCAATTTGGGAGATATGGTTCATGAAAGAATGGCATATTCTGACTAAAATAGCGGACTTATCCAAAACCACCCACTTTACATACTCATCTATATCTTCCAGTTACCTCCCAAACCGTCGTAAGGTAAAAACTTATATGAAAGCGGTTTTTGACAGGCTATCAACTGAAAACATAAAATTGGATTTTTTTTGACGTGGATTTTGCTATTTAAGTTTGAAATTTCAATTTCAAAAAAATGTTCCACGACTAGCCCCTGCGGATCCTCTCTTATATTTTTGTTGTAGTAAGCCTCAATACCTTTCAAACGATATGCATATGTTTCAGATTGATAAAGCGGTGCCCAAGATATGACTCTTCAATAAATAGCACTTTTTGCGATTTCGGCCAAAATCCAAAAAATGGACTTTCTCCTCCCAGCCAAACCCTTCCACCCAGAGAGATAAAAATTTGGCGATTTCATTTTTTCGGCATTCGAGTTATGTGTTTAAATTTTCAACCAAAACGGAGAGATGACTTGCAATTTTTGTGCGACTTCATGTGGAACAATAACATTAAAAACCACTAACACACTAACACATCAAATATTATCACCACTCAAACAATCGATACTTTGTTTCACCCAATTTCACCAATTTTACACTCCTAGCAATGATTATTAATGATGATTTATGGACTGACTCTGTCACTCATAACATCAATGTCAAATATCACTCAAACAGAATAAAACTGTCTCAATTTAACATTCTTTACCTAAACATTAATTCATTATCACACAAACTTTTCGAACTTGAGGAACATATTAAAAAATTGGGTGAAATTCATCTCGATGCATTAACCGAAATTCGAATAAAAAAAGAAGAGAACAATTACTTTAATTTACCTAATTACACATCTTATTTCAACAACAGATTTGATGGAGAGGGAGGCATCGCTCTTTTTGTACACAATTGTTTGATTTCTGGTCTAGTGGAAAGTGAATGTGACAGCAATGTACACCGATTAATAGTGAATATACCGAATCTAAGTATCAATCGGCGTTGTTTACAAACAACCGAAGTATTCAAACCATGAACCGTTTATTAACTGTATCCAATCAATTCTAGGTAGCCATAAGAGGATGCTTCTGATCGGTGATATGAACACTAATTTACTTGAGTCAAATTCGCGCACTGAGGAGTACATTAATACAGTGCTCTCCCATGGTTTTACCATTCTTAACAAAATTAGCGACACCTTTGCCACCAGAGTCAGTGTGCGTAATTACGCGAGCGGTACATCGACGTCGAAGACGGTCATTGACCATATCGTGACTGATCTAAAGAATTTCAATTATCAAATCTCCCTTGGTGACTCGCATCTACCTGACCACAAGCAAATCCTTTTGGGATTTGAAACGAAAACTCAATCTAAAGTTAATTTCATCGCTGTAAACACTGTGAAGGAGTATGTGATAATTGATTCTCACAAATTCAATAACCAGTTTAACTCTGTCGACTGGGGGTCATTTGACAGTTTCGATCATTTGGTCTCAGCAATTGAGCACTGTAGGGACAATAGTAAAAAAACCATTCGCAAAAGGCTATATCATAACCCCCACAAACCCTGGATCAACAGTGATCTCTTAAATTTGATTAACGAACGCAACCGCTATTTCAAACTACTGAAAATATCCCCATCTAATGATTACCTCAAATGTAAATACCGTGAACTAAATTCCAGCGTCAAATGGCTTAGGCACCGCCTCAGGGCGCATGCAAACCAAAACGAAATCAATAGAAACAAAAGTAATCCGAAAAAGCTGTGGCAATCGATTAATCGCATAATTTCCAACAAATCCACACAAAATCCATCTATTCGCGCAATCAAAAATACCCAGGGTGAAATTGTAACTAATAAGACTGAAATAGCTAATATTTTCAACGATTTTTTCCTTAACATTGGGAAAAATCTCTTCGACCGAATTCCAACCAGCTGTTTTCACCTACCCAACACCGAAACAACCATCTTAAACTCCATTGTTTTGCTGCCCGCCTCCCCTGATGAAATTACACTAAAAATAATGGCTCTAAAACAAAACAAAACAATTCTATAAATGACAGCATACCATCAAACATTTTTAAGTCCATGGCACATTCTCTTGCACCAGTCCTTTCTAATATCATTAATAAATGTTTCGATAGAGGCGAATTCCCGTCGACTATCAAATCATCGAGAATTGTACCCATTTTCAAGTCATCTGATCCATTATCACCTGAAAATTATCGGCCTATTAGTATACTAGCTAATCTATCGAAAGTTTTCGAAATGCTCATCTATGACCGAATCTGGAACTTCTGTACCAAATACAACATAATATCGCCTAACCAATTTGGTTTTCAAAAGAAATCCAGCACAGCTTCTGCTGCTACGGTTGTTGTTGACTACCTTCAAGTGGGACTTGACAAAAAACCTGGCTCAATTGGTGCTTGTGTATTCATCGACTTGAAAAAAGCATTTGATGCTATACCACATTCACTATTATTACACAAACTTGATCGCATGGGCATCCGGGGTAAAACCAATGACCTCTTAAAAATGTATCTTGAAAACCGAACACAATTTGTCGATATTGATGGTGAATTTAGCGATAGAAGCACAAACACACAACCGTTTTCTACTCCCCAATGCTCAAATCTCGGTCCATTGATTTTCCTTCTGTTCATTAACGACATTTTCAATCTACACCTTTTTGGGAAAATTGTTTTATTCGCCGATGACACAACACTAGTGTACATAGAATCCGATCTGAATGAATTACATAGAAAAATCCAACATGATCTAGATTTGTTACATCAGTGGTTCATAAAAAACAAACTCACAATGAATACCAAAACAACCAAAGCAATGTTCTTTACACCGGGTAACTCCAATCCAATCAACTTGCAACTTCAAGTTGGCCCGCAAATGATTGAGGCTGTTGACTCCTTCCAGTTTTTGGGGTTGATGTTGCAAAATGATCTCAAATGGAACAAATATATTCAATATTTATGCAGAAAAATTCACGGTGTGGCCGGTGTTGTGAGACGCTTGGGCAATAGAGTCGATAAACCGGTTTTGATGTCGTTGTATTACTCGCTGGTTCACAGCTATTTGTCATACCTTGCACCTGTATACGGTACTTCAGCAACCGCTCATGAGCTTGACAAACTACAAGTGGCCCAGAACACTGCAATCAGAAGCATCTTCGCCTATGACTACTGGTATTTGAACTTACACAGCGTGCTAATATGTACTGTCAGAAGCACGTTCAGGTGCACACAACTTTACAATGAATATTGGTAGATACAAATTTCCATTATAAAACAGTTCTGCTTCTGACCAGTGGTGGCGCCAACGTCGCGTTTGCAGACAAATCAGCATGATGTGTGAACTTAAGCACACATGAAATCTACGCTAAATACAACATCCTAAACATCAGACAATTAATTGACAGCTACTCCACCAGAAATCGACACAAAATGGTAATTGAAGTTTCGCGAACCAATTTTGGCAAAAATAGCGTCATAAACTCAGGTGTTAGAACATTCAATTCCCTCCCCATATCCATAAGAAATCAAACAACATTGAACAAATTTAAAAAGTGTCTAAAAGAATACCTCCTTGAAAGAACCAATCAAACAATTTATGTATAATATTTAATTAAGTAAAATCATCAACTTTATTATCAATTGTGATTTATTTTTATAACTAGTTGGCCTCGATATAGTCAATCGAGAGGCTGGTCGCACCGTCAAACAAATTTTTAGCTAAAATTCTTAGACTAAGTACTAATCCCCCATACTAATCAACCATTGTACTGACTCGAAAAGACTCAGTTTTTAATGAGACCTTTGGTACTCTTTTCTGACAACAAATCAATAAAGAAAGAAAGAAAGAAAGAACTCCTGATATATGGGCAATTTGTATGGGCGATGACACATATTCAGATTTTTGACCATAACTTCGGTTCTAGTCGTCGGACAGCGAACATATTTCTTATGTGCACTCTCCATACATGCCTCAACATACCCTGAATTTCATCAAAATCGACTTGAAGGAAAAAGAGTAGTTCACTCACCAACACTTTTGCACTTTCTTTTATATATATAGATATATATTTATATTTATAAATATATTTTCATATTTATTTATTCAATTTTTACGTCTACTTAAATAAGACGACGGTTCTCAGGTTAGTTGTAGTGAAATTACAGTAATGATTGAATTATTTTAGCTAGATTAGTTTTATAATTATAAATAGATCAGTCAATTACTAACACTCAATGCAAACAAAACCAAATATATGCTCTTCAAATTAACTGGGCCACCGATAACACACAATGAGTTTTCTCTTCAAATGTGCAATAAACCACTAGACGGTGTCTCTTCATTTAAATACCTTGGCATTACCCTGCAGGATGATTTAAAATGGGGACTCCATATTGATTCTCTGTGCAGAAAAATAATTGGCTTCTCAAGCGTGATGAGTAGACTTAGAAACAAGCTCTACTTGTCAACAAGATTATCGGTATACTTTTCAATGATACATAGCCATTTGGTATATCTACAGCCTGTATGGGGTACATCAGCAACACAAATTGACATTAATCGCTTACAAATAGCCCAAAATCATGCATTGCGTAAAATTTCCAATTATGACTACTTTCAATTAGATTTGAGTACTGAAGACATCAGACAAAAATACCAAATATTGAATATCAAACAGTTGATTCTACAAAATAGGCTAATTATGATATATAAGGTTTTGAATGGTTTAATGAAGAGCAACTACCGCGTAAATCTCGAACGTATTCACCGCTATGAAACAAGAACAAGTAATGGCCCTCGTCCTGGTTCATTTAGAACAAACATGGGCAAATCTAGCATTTTCAGGAGCTCTGCTGAACTGTACTTGGGTCTCAATAATGCACTACAAACACTACCTTCAATTCACATTTTCAAAAAAACACTAAAAAAGACTATATTAAATGATAATAGCTGATATCTGTTGCTCATGATTTCCGACTGAATTTTTATTTCTAAGTTAATCCTAAATTATAACTAACTCACTAACAAATTAACTTTAAGTTGACATTTCAATTCCAACCGATATTATCTTATTCAGAGCTTGAAATAACTTGGATTTATCATCAATAATAAATTTATGTGATGAATTTATGTCATAAATTTGGGGAAACGTAGGCACAAGCACGAGAAGCAACGAAAAAGAGGAGAATCGACTGTTGTTTTCACACACCCAACTGACATCGCTATAACACAGCGCAAAGCAAACGTCTACAGCACGTTCGAAGACAGTGGTGTGTGAATGTGCATGAATCGTTCCTGTTTCGAATGTGCTGTACACATCGTTGTCTTCGAACGTGCTGTAGACGGTTGCTTTGCGCTGTGTTATAGCGATGTCAGTTGTGCGTGTGAACACAACAGTCGATTCTCCTCTTTCTCGTTGCTTCTCGTGCTTGTGCCAACGTTTCCCCAAATTCATGACATAAATTCATCACATAAATTCATTATTGATAATAAATCCAAGTTATTTCAAGCTCTGATCTTATTTAATTGGTCCTAAAATAGAAAATCTATGGACTGGTCCACCTTATAGCTTGTCTCTACCTTTACATATTCCACTGTATAACCTGTCATTGAAAAATTCAAAAGATGTAGGTTTTAATGGTGAGACAATCATACTCATACCTTTTCCCTACCACACCAAATAAAACCGAAATGTACATATATGATTCTAATAATAAATAAATAAAATAAAAAAAAAAAAAAATCGTCAATAGAATTATAGTTAGTCGAAGATAGTTTGGGAAAGTTTTGAATAACTATGAGATAGGTAGTTTGTAAAAGTGGTAATAATTTGATAATGCTAATAAATATGTTAGATTTGGTGAGCAATGACTAGTTGTCCGAAAGTACTATCTGGAAGTTTCAATAATTTGCTCTTGAATTGGTCAAATGGTAGCGAAGGTTCGATGAATAGCGCAGCGTGGTTGAATGCTCGACAAACCAGATTTAATGGTGAGTTTAAACCGTGGTCAGTCCTAAAGAATTTGATTTTGATGAATTCCGGGTTGCGAATTGTTCTCACTCCAGTATTTAGGCTAATTTGATTCCTCAAATTTGGACAATCAATACGACCGGATATGATTTTATGCATGAGTAGTGCCGATGCGTTTATGTGGCGTCTTCATAAAGAGATCAGATTTAGTTCCGCACATCTCTCTTTATATGGAGCCAAAACGTAGCCATTTTCTTTTCTGTTTATGTTGTCCTGGTGTAAAAACATGACAGCATTTTTTTGAGTGCTCTCAATCGATTTTGTGTGAGATGAATGATGCGGAAACCAAATGCTGCTCGCGAATTCCAAGTTTGACCTCACCAGTGAGGTTTTTCTCGCAATCCTTGGTTTTTTTTTAATTTACTGCGCTAGATGTGACTTCAAAAGTCAAAAGCATTTCAAATGTGCAACAAATACTTTTATCATGGCAATAATTCATTATCACAATAGCACAACAAAAAACGTATTTTAATATTGAATTTAAAATGGAATGCTCAGAGTGTGTTCCAAGAAAAAACAATTAATGAAGGCCAAAACCCCAACACCATTTCAACTCTTTACTTCAAGATGAAGGCCAACAACGATAAACAAAAAATAAACGGGTACAGCACAAACGATGTGTCGGAAATACAAAATGCTATATTTTGTAAAAGCGTGAAACTTCCCCTTCCCACTCCTCAAAAAAAAAAAATGATGAAAACTTTTACTTAAACGTCCATTGAAATAACATGGATGAGCGCACATTATTTTCGGTGTCGCTTGTGAACAAACGGCTATTAATACTTTAGCCAATCGCTTAAGTTTGCTTTTGTGTATGGTGTCCTTTTTGAACAGCGACAGTTTGAACGGTTTTCATGCTCTTAATGCCGCAACGTCATAAAAATGTCGATTGAAGAATGTCGATGTAATGAAGTAATTATTACTGTATTTGCCATCTTCGCCTTTTTTATCTGTCTATAATTTGGCATGTTACAGTTTTAGCTGGTGGATTTCATTTTTGTTGTTTTTGTTGTTCATTCCATTAACGTTGTCGCGTTTCAAGCATTTCTGACCAAATCCCCCTTTATTTAATCACTCCTTTTCATACTCTCTCTCTCTCTCCCTCGCTCTCTCTATCTCTCTCTCTCAAAAAAAATTACCTGTTCGTTAATAGGTATTTGATCTACAGGAAACATCGATTCATTAAAAGTGTATAATTTAGTCGTTAAAAATTAGCAAGTTAAAGAGAGATGAGAGCCAAAGTTTCCAATGAATACTTGAGTGGATCTCGGCCCATTCAAATTCATACAAATTCAACTTCGGATGAAAATTCCGATTAAAATCAATGTTTCCGAGTGAATTCATTTGAAGAGCATTAGATTTCACGAAGAGATTTACTCAAAAACATGCAATTTAATCACCCATTCAACGTATACAACAGTCAAAATTATATTGAGCATCATCATTCTCATCGGAATCCATTTCATTTCAGCATCGAAATACGCTTGAAATGAAAACATTCAATCAATTTTATTTCGTCGAAGGACATTACATACCGAGCATATAACCCACCAAAATATTAATTTATGTATGTAAGTGATTCATTTTTTGGATGCTGTGCCAGTATTGACATTATTTGAATTTAAACTTTTTAAATGACTTGGCAAGAGAAAATAAACATAACACTACGGCAGAAATTCAAGTTTAGATGCCTTTTTAATGAATTAAGAAACAACCAAATATTCCTCATTCCCGAGCTATTAAATGAGCGTTTTTGCCAATGGGCACGTGTATATAGAGCGCAGTTTTGTTAGATGTTGTATCAAATCATTGAGAATAAAGATGGGCCATTTAAATTCCCCCGTTCAGGATCAGGTGCAGACTTCACTTAAACTTGTTCATTGTACACATTTTAATTTGCGTAAAATTTACATATTTTCACATCAATATCTCTAGATATTGAGAGCTAATACTGGATGAATGAACAGTAAAACAGTGGAATTTGGTATTTTTGGTGCCATTTTAGTCGTTGCGTTGAATTTAAATTGATGCGATCACACACTGCTGTTGAATTTTTGAAATTACCCATATTTTCAAAATGGATCCATAGATCTACATTGAAAAGCACTTACACCACAGAACAATACCACAATTCAATACGATACGATACGGTACACAATACGAAGTGTGTGTGTGTGTGTGTGTGAATTGTTTTCAGAGCATCACTGAAATTGGCCCAAAATCAGTTGGATAAACTATTCAATAAATTGATTACCAGCCATTATGATCAGCTTGAGAATTACATGTATACAATAACTTTTCAATGAGAGTATGCACTAGAGTAATATAATGTTGTTGCAATGTGTGCATCTCCTTAAAATTCGAAAACTCGATGCTTACATCAATCCGAATAGAAATTCATCTCTCACACAACAAAATGTGTATCTCATAAAACATATCGCTTAAATTGTGCAGTACACACCGCTTCAATAGAGTTTGGATTTGATTTGCCATCGACGGGGGCTAAAATAACTGAAGTTTAACAATTTAGCTTCGGTTTAATGTTCAAGTGATTTGCTTGAAATACCCAAAATCATGTGCGATGCTTTCAGTTCAATTGCCAATATTATTCACATTTCGATGGTAGTTTGGTTCTTTTTGTTTATTTTCTGTTTATTTTTTTATTTTTTTTAATGTTGTTGTTTTCTTCATCCGAAAATCTGCTCGCATTTAGTCGTTATACATGTGATGTGTGTATTAACATAGAAATACATCGAACAATGCAATAATAATCATTTAAGGGTTTTCAAATCCACATTCATGTGGATTTTGCAATGTGTAGGCTTGCGGTTTTATATATGTGTAAATGTGTATATTCTTGCAGTGACTGGCCTAAGCTTCGTTGGCTTCGTTGGCTTCGTTGGCTTCGTTAGCTTCGTTCGAGTTTCGCTACAAATGCACATTATTTGAAATTAAGCCATTTTCTTTTGATGCACATCAGCCAATGGTTTGCCGGGATTTTAAAGGCATTGTATTGAATGTTCATGATGTAGACTGCATTTCTCACTTTATTACTCTCCGCTCCAGACCTCAACCAACCACCCTTCCCCTCCCCCAAATTTCATCCGATTGGCAAGCTCTTTATCGATTTATGTATTTCATTTTAATTATCAATACAGCCTTTATCAGGTATGCTGTATCAAAGTAAGTGGATTTTCATGCAATTAATCTGTGATATTTCGTCTATTGTCCAATATTCGATAAGCCAGGACCCAAGCGCCGCTTCAATGAAATGCAATTTTCCGATATATATATATATATATATATAAAATGCATTTATCTAAAACGCATGTCGCATTTCGTTTTTGGCTTAAGATTTACAATACAAGCAAAATAATACCGTTATTGAATTGAATAATATCCGGGTTTTCAACCGCTAAAATACCAATGTCAATAATAATGTTGTAAATTGCGTAAAAAGTTTGACGGTTAAATGGAACAGCTGCGCAAAATGTGTTCATTCACATTTGATTAATGATGTATTTCGCAACAGCCATTGAGGTAACCATTTGAATTCACGAATAATTCACTTGGTTCGTCAAAATTGATTCGATACAGATGGGCATTCTTGGCCACGACTAACTCTAACCACAAAAGAAAATTACGGGATGATTGCGGGAAATCGGGGACGATGGGTAAGAACGGTGGGCTATTGCGACGGTCGGACCATCAAAACATCGCATATAATTTCAAAGGTCATTTTCAACAACAATTTGAGGCGTAAATTGCTTGACGAATTACAAATCCACCAAATTGGGCTAACTAATCACATTTTCTTCTTTTTTTTTCTTTAGGCAGTAATTTTTCCTTTGTGCATGTATCACAAAGATCGGAAAAAAGTGCGCGAACGCACCTATTTACATGCCTTCAGCAATTTCATGATAATAGACATAATAAATGATCGGCTGCTTGTTATTCATATTTTATTAGGGCTGATTAGTAATAACCAACTGAAAATAAAATAGTAATAGTAAAATTGACGTTATCGGAACATTTCGTTTCCGTTTTGCCTTTGCCCGGCCATGAAGGATTGATTTCGATTTAGAGTGTGGTACAAGTGGTGCAATATCACAAGTAGTGCACAGAGAAAAAGCCATTTGGTAAAAATACATGGCACGTCAGTAATTGTCTCACTTCACAACACTAACAATTACTACCAATGTCAATTATTTTACAAAAAACACACCAATATCTGAGGACTTTGATTTTTAAAAAAATACTCACTTTTGGGGTATTCTAGTATATAATGTGACTAACCGCGCCATCTGACATTTTGATTCGGTAAAATTGATTAGGCAAATTCAGAAATTCCATTTGTATTTTTTTTGGTAACATGATAATTTAACATCATTTACATTTCAAAATTACCGACGAGCTATGTATTTTTTACCAAATGTTTTTTTCTCTGTGTGCCCTTTATTTTCTGGGCGAAATCTCAATTGTTTGAGTCGTGTTTAATCAACACTTTGACGCACAGTTCAAATAGGTCACCATGAATTATGTGTTTGTTTGATTGATTTAATGCTCAATTAAATGTCATCGACTCATTTCACTGCGGATAACGCGAATAAGCTGCAAATAAATTGGCAACGCTTATCGCACGATTCCGACAAACATATTCGTGAACTCGTGTTTACAGGGTGGGTAAGATAGAATCAACATTTTATTGTTGCGTTTTGCCACCTTCGATCCACACCACATCAATCCACGAATCCGTTCAACTATAATGTAACAGTTTCCTACAGTGATTTGGCAAGTGAAATGCGTGTGCATGATTGGGATGCGTGCCACGCAATCCAAATCAACTCAGCCCAGCCATTCTCATCACGAGACAAATTATCGTGTCCATAATATTCACTCGCAATTAATAACCGGCGTGCTATGTGCGTATTTTAACCGATTTGATAGACAGCAGAAGATTAAAAATGCGTTAAATCTTTCGAAACCATAATTTCAGGCCATTCGGTGTTCGCCGTGCTGTTCAAACACACAACGCGCAGACAACTTAAGCGGGTAAATTTTCTGGCAAATTCTTTGAATTATTTATACATCGAGATACCATCTAATTGAAACCAAAGTGTTTCAAGCAATTGCTGGTTTTCCAGCCTGAATAATAAAACGTTCTCTAATGAGCTGAAATTATTCGCATGCACAGTGCAACAACTCCGTACATGGTAAACGAAATTCGCGAAGATGCACAAGCGCGCATATGGAGCTTATGCCACTCACCATGCATTTCATGTTGTACACAAGTGGATGTGTGTGTGTGTGTCGGTGTGTATGCAATTTTATCGGGGAAACACCTGCTGCTTTCTGTTCATTCGTTCGCTTGCTGATTCACTCAATCGCATGCTTACCAGCTTTGGCGCGTCTAGCCGTTGCAGCGTTGATCATTTGCCAACTCAAAAGTCCGTAATTGATTTATTCACAAGTACGTGTCTTTAGCAAATGCGAATTATTTGTGCTTTGAACGTTCAGTTTGAGCGTTCACCGTCCAAACTCAACTGTAGTATCACCATATGCAAACGGCAAAAAAATGCCACCCATTTGAAATGCATAATTCGATGTTCATATTATATATGATGGGGGATGCAAATCACTGGAAAGCATATTTTTGTCTGACAAACATCAAATTTCATACAATTGCGTTGTATCATCATAATGATATGTGTTGGAATAATAGTGAAATATTGTAGCATTGGTTACAATCAATTGAACGAATCAGTTTTTTCCCCCTCCTTCTCCCTCATTCGACTGCATTTAAATGCTTAAAAATGTTTCCAGCTATTTTCAGCTCAACAATTTTCGCTTAGAAAATTTAATTATGTAAACACATATTAAAAGCATTTCATATTCAAAAATGATCAGTTAAGTCTGCTCAATCACACACAACCAATTTTCATTTTATCACCACGATTCAAACCATTCAGATAACAGAAGCGAAAGATAGATAGAGAGAGACAGAGAGAGAGAGAGAGAGGGGGGGGAAGAGGCTGGCTTGCATTTGAAGTGAGTGACTTTGCGAAAGGAATTCTATTAAAAATTATTGAAATTGATTTAAGCGGAAGAGATGCATCGTGCACATGAAAACAGACAGAGCGGGGGAGGACATAAAGACACACACACACACACACTCATGGAAAGAGAGAGAGAAAAAGAGAAAGAGACAGAGCATACAGCTTTGAAGAGCAAGCATCAACCAGCAGTAACGGTGCCAGTGTGTATGCTCGTCGAGAGTTGTAGATGCAAAACAAGCTGGAAAATAAGATATGCAAATGTGAAAAATTACAATGAACCCATTGAAAATGGCTGCGCTCAGCAAGATGCAGCCAGCGAATGTGCTCTGCTTTATTAGTTCATTGCACATATACAGAGAAAGTGGGGGATAGAGAGAGAGAGAGAGAGAGAGAGGGAGACAAATGCGTACCCAGTTTGGATTATAGGTTGTCTCACAGTGACGCTTAGTAAGAATGCTCAACGCTGGGGTTGTGCAGTTGTGGTGCTGTTGTCGTCTTTATATTCGATCATTTATTATTCAGTTATTGATATAAGTCAATGACATATCCAATGGTCTTATGCATTTATTTCAGCATGGCTGCGTTCACCTTAAGCTAATCCCATTCGCGTGTTGACGTGCCGTGAGTAATTGAATGTCAAAAGGTTAGAGTTGTGTTCGATGGCAGAGACATTTGTGTGTGTGTGCAAAAATCATAGCCGAAAGGCAGAATGTAATAAAACTTTGAAAATTCAATCTGTTGAAATATGTGAAAGCCAAATGTACACACTTTCCATTTGATTTTCCATAATGATGAAAGAATGAGTCCGATTAAGTTTACAGATAAGTTACAAATACCACAAATTTAGCACCAGACGACGAAAAATGCACAAGAAATTGATGTGTACTTTTTTGTTTGTTATCTTCTGAAAATGAAGAAACCAATTTACTCTCAACAGTTCATGTAATTTGATAAATATCGTGTAGTGCGCTTCTTCAGATTTTTTTTTTACTTCTCTCCGAATAATCTAATAGATGACAAATATCTGTTTTTTTTCGTTCCTGAAAAATTCCACTTCATTATTATTAAGCATGGAATGTGCTCATCGTTAGACCTTTTATGGGTCGGAGATTATTCGAATTGATGAGAAAATCCAACTAATTAAGAACCAAAAATATTCGATCAGTTCACTTAATTGAATTTAAAAACAGAAAAATTGTATACACTGAAGAGGCAATTTGCAAATGAAAATTGAAGCTCTGGTGTTTAACCATTGGCTTTGGCCTATCGCTTGGCATAGATGTTTCTCTGGAGGGGAGAGAAGGCGAAAAGATAATAGCGTCATTTAATCGTCACTTATATTAACTTATCGTAGGATGGCAATATTTGTGTCGACAAATAAAAACAAGTCTCCACCCTCACAGCTCTGGGCCCTCATTTTTGCATTGTTTTTTTTTCTCAAATAAATTTCAACTTTTCAGATTTTCGGTATTTTCGGATAAAATCCGTTCAATCTAAAAAAAAACCAGACATAGATTGAAAAAAAACACGAATGAGTACAAATTAAGTAGGATGAGAGCATCTGTAGAGAGGCTGGCCAAGTCTTAGAGTCAAAAGAGCTAAAGATGGGATGCTGCATTTAAGGTATAAAATCATTATTTTCACGGCGCTTAATGCGAAATTTCGATTTCGTCTTGTTATTTTTCTGGTCAAAGTTTTTGTTTTATTTTTTCTCGTCGTCGTCGTCGTTGTTTTCTTGTTCCAATGAAAATGATACAGGGCCATTCTCAAATCGAAGATGAGATCGGAATTTCCAACTACGCAATATATAAACATTGTATATTTTGGCTGTTATTTTATCCACTTCAACAATACTACGATACCAAAAGATAGCAAATAATTATTTTCCGTTTTAATTACTACACCGAAGCTTTTAAGACCCGACTGGTTTCCATGGCTATGAGAAATTATAGCCATTTTCGTACATTTGAAATATATTCGTACATTTTTAATTGAAGAATGTTGCTTGATTTGCTTTGACCAAGCTCAAAACATTCTTTCCACTTTACACTTGCCTCAATTATTCTGCTACGGGTATTTTAATTGATCCCCGTTTATTTGTATTCTATCAGAAATATCACTGTTTCGGATTCATCATTAAATTGAATATTCAGCGCTTTTTTCTTATTTTACAGCATGTCCAAGGATACCATTTAGCTCTTGACTCAAGCGTTCAGCGATTTTAAAACTAGCAAAGTTCATAAATTACGAAGAAACATTGAACATTTTACCGGGTTTTAATAAAAAAAAATTACAAACAAATAAAAAAGCTATAATCAAAAACAAACTACCCCTCGTTTGCCAGTTGACTGGAACCGTCCAACTAGCCGTCCAATGTACATACAGATAATTTGGAAAACGATGTCAAACGCTTATCGTCTCAAATCAAACGTATAAGTTCGTCTATCCGTCGCCTGTTTGGCAGTCTTTTCTTTTCACAAGTTCATTTCTTTTGAAGGACGACAATTTGCACGTCTCTTTGCAGGATGAATCTCCAGTTTTGATAGTTGCTCACTATATTGCTTAATATGAACAAAGTAAATATATATGCATAATTTGCATATGTATCGTGTTTGACCACCCTGTAACTCGAAAACGAGTAGGCCGATTTCTGTAACGCACCACACTAAATTTGGGGATGGTCTGAGCCACCCTTCGGGTACCCCCCCTCCCCATTCAAAATGTCACTTTTTGCACGGTGGGTCAAAGGTACCATTCACAAGGTCGTTAGGGTATCAAGCTATACATTTTTGGATCAGTTTAAACATATGCTACATCCCTGAAATGACTACTTTGTTTCTATTGAGTATGAATGCGAATTATACAGAAACAAAAATTACGATTGAATACGATGCATACATTTATTCAATAAAATAATGGAAAAGAATAGTTTCTAATGGCCCGTTCGAAGTAACACAATAACAAAGAAATAAACTGTGTGTAACTGGCTGTAAGGTAAAAAAAAAATATAATTGATCACATTCAGTAACATTCGTAAAATAATATGGTTTAATTTTGGATGTAACATACACACAAAATAAAATTGGAGTAACATCCACTCCAAGCGGAGTAAATTTTATACCAATTTTATTTTGTGTGTATAATATGAGTATATACGTTTCAAATAATCAATTGATTGACATTTAAATGTCTATTAAATTGGCTCAAAATTCTTTTCTTCCTTCACAAGTCCCTCATTCAGTAGTGAAATTATTCTCTCAAACGAACACTTAGTTTGACTCAATACAATTTTCAATTGGTGGTTCATTCAAAATGTATATCATTGCATAATTATGACTTTGCAAACTAAATAAGATATAAGGAACAGAACGGTTCTATTCGTCGCGTTCCATTTTGTAAAGAAAAATAAAAAGACATGAAAAATCAAAGAATGTGACACTTTAAAAACGCGATAACTTGAAACGATATGAAAATTGAAAATCGAACAAAAGCGAATCACATTGTTGAAGCATATCACCGAAACGATTTCGAAGTTTCAACTGAACATTGTTTGGATTTTTCGATTTTCGTAAGACATTATTTGATTTGGAATAATGGCTTACTACACACAATCACTAAGCTGTGGTAAATTGAATTAGATAAGCGGCGATTTTTTTTTCACATTGGCTTTCAGTTCTGTGTACCATTGACAAAGAAACGTCTTTAATGATTTCACACGGTGACAAAAAAAAGAACTTCAATATAAAGCTACACATTGGAAAGAAAAAATGGAATAAAATCGAATATTTTATTGAGTATTTACTAAACGACGAATCATATGATTCATATGATATGAATCAACTCAATTCGAAAGAATCGAGTGTTGATACAATCTTCATATCATCATCACTATCGTTCGCATAGATCAGTGTGAAACGACCAAGGGGCAAATGACTACCAATACTTCTAAACAAACGTCAAAAGTACCGGATAGTACTGAAACAAAATCTGCATCTACTGATGCGCAACTAGAAGGCATGCGAAACTGAATAGATAGAGAGAATCGACAGAATCGCATCTCGCACATCGGTATGTGCAGATATTGATTCAGTACTTGTCGGTACTTTTGACGTTTGTTTAGTAGTATTGGTAGTTGTTCGCCCCTTGGAAACGACTCAAGAAAGCAATGACATGTAAACAATATAAATGGCATAACAAAAGCTAAAGTACAAAAAGCTATCGAATGGAATCGAGAAGCAACCACAATTCAATATTCACACCTGATTCAAATAGACTCTCGCATGCGATGGCACGATACATGAGTAATAATTCCGATACGAATCGGTCGGTTGCAATTCATTTTTAATTGTAGCAAGTAAAATGTTGTGATTCATTCAAGAGTAAATTTTTAAGAGTAGCATTTGGATCAGGTGAAAATGAACACGAAATGCTTTGGATTTTCGATTTTGGTTGTTGTTGGTTGTCTGTCATTGATTCCGTTTGGATCATGTCATCAATCGTTGCTTTCTGGTTGAATAAAGTTGTCGCCATGCAAAATAGTCAATGCATGCATGTGTGTGTGTGTGTGTTTATGTGTGTGCTTTGACCGAAAACCAACTGGGAGATTAGTCACAGAAGTGTGAACAGATCAAGTGAAGTCAATCATCCAATGAATAAATCATTTGGTTTCCGCATTCGTTAGAAGCATACTCAGCAGAATGCTGAGAGCGATTAAGTACATGAAACATTGATGAATTACTGCTTTGTCCGTTTCATCTCATGTCACCCTTATTGCTATGTATGCCTGAAAAACTGAATTTACTGTATGCGTACGTACATACGCATGTGTGTGTGTGTGTGTGTTTGCTTACTTATTTTAACTGTGCCAAATGGATATGGGATTGGAAATCGCCAACATACAGTATCTGACGACAAACCACATGAAAATTGCTCGCATGTGATCGATTTTCTTTTCATACCAAATTTTGCCATTACAGTTTTCAAGTGATGGGAAGAACGGAGCTAAAATGTCAAAATAAGAGATGGAGACAGAAAGGCATAGCGATCTTGAAAACTTTTGTATGTTTGCAAACATTTGGGTCGCAATATCCATAATGAAATGTAATATTTGTTCAATGGTTTCATCATATTTTCATCCCAAACGGAATCCCGGTGCCCATAAACGCTTTTCTTCGAGAGCATTTAATGGAAATGCAAGAAAAGTTTTCGTCCGGCTTGTCGCTTACCGAAACGATTGAGGTTTTTGTGTGCATCTAGAATTGAATGGACCGGTTAGGGGTGTGTAGCAGGAGAAGGGATTGAATGAGTAGAAATTCGAATTTTAACGTTTCGAAATATGGCAATTACAGTTTATTGATTTTTCATCTCAATTTGAGTTGAGTAACTCCTTTGACCAGACCATTCAATAAATCATAGTTGTTATTGATATGAGCGATCGAAAGAGATGGAGCAAAGGAGTGAAATACACACATACAAACACACACACACTCAGAGTGGGTGAACGAATCAAGAGCCGAAGGCGACAAACGAATTTCTAATCAAAAGAAATCAATCATATTGGTTTGCTTGAAAGACCAATCATAACATGAATTGAGTTTGTTTTCAATACACGAAGCACGTCCCGTTCTCTTCGTTTCATATCAGTATGATTGCATGCCAAAGCAATTAATGCTAAGTAAATCGACTCGTTGAAAACGAGAAGAACAGAGAAATAAAACGATTGGCAAGAATGAGAGGAGAAATAAAAACATAAACCATCCGCCCTCAGCACACATAAACACTTTGGTTGGGAAAATATTTTTTTTATAATGGAAATGTTGTTTTTCATTCAACTTAATATTATATGCACTTGAATATGAGCAGCAGGTAAATTGGAAAAAGAGAGACGTGTGAAACACTCAAATTGTGACAAAAACAAGTGGATTGAACACACGCACACATAAAGTGATACATATACAGTACACCTCATTCATTTATCAGCCGCGATAAAAGCGTGAATTTATGATTTATGAACAGTCTAGTACTTGAAATCAATTATTGAGTTTTCATTAATGACGGCGCTGCTTTTTTTTCTGTCTGAACTTTATATTGTGGTCGCTTCACAAATGAGTAAAAATTGAACGAAACAACAACAAAAACAAAAAAATGAATTATGCTGGGATTCTCGGGATTGCTGGCGCGAGTTAATGGATGAAATCGTTAAAAGTTACAAAACCAACATACAAATGCACAGGCAGCACACCATAATGGTTCATGCTGCAATGAATTATGATTATTATTTTTTAAATGGAGTGCAATGTACAGGAATATACTTGGGGAGTGAGCATTGAATATTGACGGATTGGTTCAAATTTATCAATCAATATATTGCGTTGTCATTGGTGATTCTTAGCTTTGTTTTGACAACATTTGTTGCACATAATTTTAATTCAATGATAAAATGGATGAACAAAATCCATTCAGCCACCGAGTTTTTTTGCTACATTACAATTTATGTAAGTTGGATTAACATTAACTGACTTTTCAATTTTGCCATGTGAGGCTTAAACCATCGAATACCCGAAAAACGGAAACAATTTTCGGTAAGTAAATAAAGTTGACGCCGTCATTTCCGAACGAAAAACAACACAGGACCAAAGAGATAGAGATAGAGAAAGAGAGTGAGATGGAGAGTGTATGAGAAAGATCGAGCAAGAATGACGACAGCTACAGACAATGCACGTAAATGTTCTGTTTTGTATGGTGTTTATGCCTTTATTACGAATATTGTATTTCGTATATTTATTTTGGAGATGAGGAGGGGGCGGGGGGAGCTGTGTGTTGTGCAAGCCATTTTGAATGTCTAACCAGATTTGCTTCATTCCCATCTATTCGATAAGCGAAAATGTTACATGGGCAACGGGAACGAAAATTGTCGCCGTTGTTGTTGTTGTTGTTATCATCGATGGTCGTCGTTCGAAACTGAATCGTCATACCGCAATTTGTATTCCAAGAACATAATCAATATGCTTACATCCAGTGTACGGATGCGGTATAGTGGTTTGTTTGTAACAACTGTCACATTTTCTTCAGCGATTTGCGACAACAGACATTCAGCCCGAATAGTGGGCACAGTGTCATATTTTGCTAGGAGAAAGAGGGAATATAGCGACGAAGATAGAGGAGGGGGGTGGAGTAGGAAAGATAGAGTGAATGGTTTACGTTGCAATATGGCCAAAACTCCCAGGCGCACATATGCGAATTACGGTATTGATATATTTATTGTTGTGTAAATTTATGCATTTTTTTGTTGTTGTTGTTGCTACTGTTGGCTAGTAAACAGTCTAAGAAGTATCACCGACCTGTATCACAATCGAATAATGTGCCGAACGTTGAATAGTCAAACAAACACCACAAAAAGGAGAGAGAGAGAGAGATGATATCGGCTGAACCAGTGAGCATATTGACAATAAAATATGTTACCCAATAACAATGTGTCTGTCGTCACACGACTAACGATACAAAAGCAATAAAAATGTATGGCAACAGCACCAAGCCTAAAGAATCGAAAGCACAGTGGACGAAAAACAAAACTCACATGGAAATATGAAAACGAAGAGCATCATCGAGCATCAGGAGCAGTACACCAACAGAAACAGAAACAGAAGCCGAAGCCGTAACCGAAGTCGGAGCACACATCTATAATGCAACATTTTGTGCTCGTTTCACATTGGCTCATACTACAAGCACATCGCAACCAAATGGCAATGCTGATCGGAACGACAACAACAACAACAACAACAACAAAAAATATCAAAATAAAAATCGAAACAACAATAATAATAATGTGTAATGGAACAACAGAAAGCAGCTCACTCAGTAATGGAAGACTAGCGGCAAAATTATTACAGTGATAAATCTACAAATGATGCGATAACGATCGGCAAAAGGAGCACACAACAAAAACTCGCATTGCATATTGCGAAAGCGTGCGTCCGTATAAACGGATAAACGTGCAAACCAATAAGAAAAAAGGAGCAAAAAATTAAATCAGAGGTGGAAAGAGATACAAAGAGAAACACACACATAGAGAGAGAGAGGAAATGATTTTCGAATGTATGCGCAATAATAATGACAACAATAAAAACGCCAACAACTCGATATAAATGATTGAAAAACCAATGGCATGTATAGATCAAATGTAGTATGCATGAGCAGTGAGCATGAATCTTCCTCTCTCTCTCTCTCTCTGTGTATGTCTGTATTCAGTGCCAAATCGAGTGAAAGAGAATATTTGAAGATGAAAAAAAGGAGGAGAAACATCGGCCAGAAAATGGAAACATACTGATTTTGTGGTGCACTGCAAACGATGGATTTTCTGCAAATTATTTTCGAGACTTGAAATCGAAATGTTAAAACGCTTCATGATTTTGGAAGATCGCATTTCAGGCGATTGTTTTTTGCGTGTGTGTGGAGCGAATGGCTTGTATTTCGACCATTGTAACAACTGTTTCTCCATGTCTGCACTCGTAATAAATCAAACTTAAGTTTGCATTTGTTGAAAGTATGAGATGGCAACTTGTAACATACATTCGGCTCAGCGCACAATTATTTATCGGTAGTATGTTATACTTTTTGTGCACTGAAAATTTCGTTTCTTGTTTTTTTTTTTTTTTTTTATTAACAAACAGCGAGCAAAAACATATGGATAGACGATTTCGATCCATTTCACCAAGAGTTTCTTGGGCTTGTGTGTATGCGTAATTTGTTTGTGTTGTTATATCAATGTATGTAGCAAATGGCAAAAATCGTGATTGATTACGGCAAATTTTCATAAAGTTTCTACTGATATCAATCATGAACTTCTTTCATTACTATAAAATGTACTTTATGCCGTGAATATGTTGCTGCCATCACTGCAAAAGTGATCGAAGTGTGCACGAAGTGAAAAGTTTTTTTTTTTCCAACAAGAAGCACATCAATCGTGCTGCACACTAGACTATTTTTTGATTTTCAGGGATTACAACGCAAATTATCATCTGGCATCTGGTTATAATGGAAAATGCTTGAATCACTCAACAGACCCCGCTACCACCCCCACCTCCGCAGCTAGGAGAGCGGACTGCTTTCGGTTTTCAATGTTCAAATGATTTGAAAATTGCATTTCAACTAACACAAGATGGTGAAACTGGATTTTAACTGAATTCCAGGCATCAAAACAGACACGTTGATGCCGGTATTCACCTCATCCATCGTTTGGTGTAACTCGTCATCCGGAATTTTGGTTATTATATTCAAACAAACAAAAAATTTACTCGGATCCAATTTTCAAGTGGCGCTCACTTTTGCTATTCATACGGCACTTGTCAGGTGGATGTGGAACAACGGCAAAGAACCGAAAATTAATGAAATAGCATATTTAATAGCAAAAGCTTTATCGATTTTTCTTAATTCTCAGAAGTGCACTTTTCACTGACAATAATTTACCGATTGCATTTTTCTTTCGTCCAACCGTCAAATAGTTAGTCTCTTGAGTAGTGTATATGATTTTGTGCTCGTTCGCATGAATTTTTGATGATTGCTAAAATGGCCGAAAGGAAATGAGCACGAACGCATGTTCCTCCATTGCTGGACACGGTGATGCTTGAGTTTTCACCGAATGAACTATGATCCAAAAAAGAGCAATCACCAACTTCACACAGTTCACATCAATTATCGGTTGATTTGGATTGTGCACTCTTGTTTCTTTCACTTCCACCACTCCACAGCGCACACACACACACACGCAGACATACACATTTTGCTTCTCTCTTTCTATTTCGATTCTTTGCAGCGCATATTTCACACTTGCGTGCGCTCTACACCAACTGAAGACAGTTTAATTGAATTAAAGGGAGACCAAGCCAACGAATGAACGGAAATGGTGGAACAAGATAGAGGACCAAAACAAACGACGAATATTGATGTACCCGCATCATGAACCAAGTTGTCCCAACTACATCAAATTTACAAAGTTTTTGTATGAAATTCTGGACTGGCTTAATTTTATTAAATGCTTCACTGTGCTCAAGGAAACCAATTTTAATGTTGTTTTTCCGAAGTCGACAGCCATTTTTTTTGTAGTCTTCACCGCAGCAAGTACGCTCACACCACATACGAATACACAATACGCAACATACACACACACACACACACACACACACACACACACACACACACACACACACACACACATACATACATACATACATACATACATACATACATACATATATAATACATATCCTCAATTTCATCACGCAGCTTTTTGTTCCGTAATGAAAATATACTATGATAATAAATTTCAATAAATTTTTCTTGTTTGAAAATTAATTTTTTGGAGCTCAGCTTTCCGCACCTCAAAATGAATGAATACCGTCCGACCGTGCGACCGACCGACCGACCGACCGACCGACCGACCAACCAACCAACCAACCAACCAAATGAGAGTGAGATTGAACCGAAAAAGACGAAAAAAAGATAGATAAATAAAACAAGACATACACGAAGGGAGTTTAAAACATTTCCATCACTATGTGAACGGTTATGTATGACTGTTATGAAATCTCTGATGAATTCGTTGAACGCTTGGCATATTTGGTATTATGGTTTCGTGACTTTTCAATGCATTTCTCATTTCTTCGTCCAGCATTTGCACGAATTCTCATTGCTGTTTGAATCGATGGCAAACAATCAAAAGTCGGTTTGTCGTTTTCTCGTTTCTCATCTCTTGTTCGTTGTTGGTTTGTTTTGTTTTTTGTTTTCTGCGCAAACGGCTTCCATCCATTCATTTTCATCTAGCATTATGTTTGACGACTCTAAACCAAGACATTTACCGAGCTCCGTAGTGCAATTGACTACTTTGAACTTAACGACATCACCAAATCGCACCGAGCATTTCGTTCATTTTGGGCTTCGGCTCTCTCCTCCGTTCTCACTCACTCTCAGTTTTATATTATTTAACAAATGTTTATGACTTTATTATTAGTTATAATTGTGTTGAATTCTCAAAATCCTTTTCAGCCATTCATTTTGCCAAGTGAATTTCAGTTCGTCTCCGGCCCCCTGTTCTTGCTCCTGTTTTTCATTTCATTTCAACTCTCGTCTCAGCGTTAAGCGTTTTGTGTTTCATACTGCAAAATGCGATTGTTAATATACTATTCTCTATACAATGTTCAAGGGTTACATTGATGCTGGAAGGGGTGTGCAATTTTGCTTCCGTAATTTTTCGTTGTTTTTAACATTTTTACCTTGTTTTTTAGTTGTTGTTGTTATTGCTGCTGTTGCTGCTGTTGCTGTTATACACAATAACTCGAGATAAATGCGATAAATTCACAATAAATTTGACAATAAAGCCAACTGAATTGAATGCAGAGTTCGTTTTCGTCCATTTCTCATATTGAGAAAATGTTGAAGTGCGCACAACGGACATTCATACTCTCTTGTGCAAACTATGAGTGTGCGTGTGTGTGTGTGTGTGTGTGTGTGTGTGTGTGTGTGTGTGTGTGTGTGTGTGTGTGTGTGTGTGTGTGTGTGTGTGTGTGTATATAAGTAAGTAAGTGTATGGCCCCAATAGCTATGTGATACAACCCATGCCACTCATGCAATCGGATCGTAGCTGCTATTTATTTATTTATTATGTGATCTTTTAAGCTTTTTGCGCCCTTTCCGCACTCGAGTCGTTTATCTTCCAAGTGTTTCTCTCTAGTCAAATGCGGCAATTCGAATTAATGCGAAAATTTCATTCTCAAAAAGAAAGAAAAAGCAGCGAGAGGCGATCCGATAAATGAACTGGAAGGAGACAAACAAACAAATAAAAAAAACGACCAACCAAAACCGAACACCAGCCTCAAAGCGAAAAAGCGGCAACAAAGTTGCAACTGATAAATGTAAAATCGATTCTTTTGTCTTTCCTTTTCACTTGCTCTTGCTGTTGCTTTGTATCTCTCTCCCTCTCTCTTTCTCCCTCTTCGGTCTTTCACTATTGCTCTTGATAAACTGTAGTAGCGTATTCTCATATTAAACGTTTCGACAGTGCCAAAGCCAGTGCTAGATCCAGTACTCGCTATGATGGTTTGCCGAGTATTGGCACCGGTCGTTTTCTTTTACGACAAACGAATATAATATATGTAATTGGTGGCTGGTCAACCAAATAAGTCAAAGTCGACTTTGCAAAGCAAGCACGCAATTCAATGAGCGAGTGCATTGCTGTAGACAAACGCAAACACACACACATATACACATACGTAAACAGACATACAGGCACATAGATACACCGCCAAACTGCTCAATAAGTAGCAACAATTGAAAATTTATTGAACAATTTGCTTCATAAAGGTAATTTATTGATGCAATAAATTAACATTTGGCATAGCGGAAAAAAGTAATAGATTGCTGATATTATCTTGTCAATTTGACACTGAAAAAGACATTTTCATTCGAAACGAAACGCAAGCAAAACAAAAGCGCACGCTGCTCAATTACTCGCCACATTCGCAGCGTTCAAATCAGCTGGGTGTTGTTGTTGTTGTTGTTTTTCGACAATCGTATGTTTGCCGCCAGACTCGACAAGACCTCTACCATCAAATGAAAATTGAGAAAAATTAATTTCAAATTAAAGTCAAGATCATAAAGTTTGCGTTGGTCCCGTGTGTTTCGCTGTTCTGTTTCTCTCTCTTTCCCTCTCTCTCAACGGATACCGACTTCATTACTTTTAGATCAGGTGCAGGATTGCAATTTAATTAAAAAAAAAAAATAAACGCTACCGACATGGCTATATTTTATGTGTCACATAGATTACACAGTGAATGAAACCTTGACAAGCAAGCAACCAACAAATATTTAAGTCTGTATTTTGGTTGTGTCGCTACGGTTTTCCCTTTAACAATTGGCGCTAAATGGGGAGAAAGTTGGTTATTGTTTATGGTTCAATATCAGATATAACCAAATGAACCAAGAAAAATATTCGTCGATGGCGTGGCTGCGAACGCGGATGTTGAACGTGGATATGGACAAACTCAATTTATATGCATGCGATGTTGACACTGACAGATAAGATGGGATTATATTCAGTGTTTATATTACTATATTCTGTCAAAATGCTACTTCAAACGATCCCATACACTGTAGTTGTCGAACATAAATCATTATTTATAATTCACTGTTGAAATACTTTTAGTTTCGAGTAAAAATGCACTCTTCGAAAAACAATTTATTTTATTAAATTGATTTCTTTCTCTCTCTCTCTCTCTCTCTCTCTCTTCACACAACACGTATTGTCGTGATCTTATCAAGTCCGATATATAAATATGCCATTTTTGGTGATTCCAGACACATAAAACTAATTATTTTATATACGGAGTAGTCGACTTTGGGATTTAATTGAATTTTCATGTATGATTATTTTCACTTTGGCTTCAATTCAAATAAAGACTTCAATTATAAGGTTATTCACATAAACTTGTTTCGTTCATAAACATTTCATAAAGCGGGGATAACAAACATTTATAATTATAGTTAATTAAATTATTTTATCTATCGTTTAACCTACTTAGGGGAATGTGCTCATGGTTGGACACCTTTTTGTTTTTCTGTCATGATTTTTCTTAAAATCGGAATTTTGAGACGGTAGTGGTATCGGTTGAAAGGTAATGGCAAATGCAATGATTTGGCTTTACTCATTTTTCAATTGAGCTGAAAAGAATTTTTTGTTGTAAATTTTCCGAAGGTGCGATTTTTGGCCATCTGAAAAAATGTACCCTTAGTTGGACACCCCCCAAAATTTTCCTTTAAATTCGAAAAAATTAAGTAAACACACCGGATATGCAAAGTTTATGATTTATTTATTTGTTTTATGTCCCTTGAACATGAAAATGCATTGAAATTATTCATCAGCTTCATCAAATTCCTCATCATAGTCCGATCCACAGTTTTTACATTTTTTGATACTTGACATATTCAAATGCTCTTGTATGTGGAGAAAATTCAACGATAATTTAAATTAAATACCAAACAAACAATTTAAAATGGTTTAAATGTCAATAATAAAAATGAAATCTGCGTATAAGTATGGTGAAAATGAGGGTGTCCAACTAAGGGTACACAAACATGTCCAACTAACGAACATGACGCCATTTTGGAATGAATTCACAATTTTTGTTTTTACTCACATAATGATTCAAATTCACTAGAATTCACAAAATATAAGTCAATAGCAGCACACTGAACCCTTCAAATCGTAAAAATATCAACAAACAATTTTTTGTTACCTGAAAAATAGGCGAAAACACTTTTTGGATTTCTTTTTTATGGGCAATTTTTTTCAAGCACAAACAACACGTCTATTCACGTCGAAATACTTTCAATACTATTTTTTTAATGACAGAACACGGTGAAAGTTGTCATTTTGACGCTATCTCATTTAGTACTAAAAAAGACAATGGGTGTCCAACTAAGGAGCATGTCCAACTAAGGGAACATACCCCTACCTATTGGTTTCAAATTTGTAAAGAATGACACACAGGATAGTTCTGCTTTCAATTGTCCACATCCATACACACCATTTAGCTTTTTACATTAAAGTCAGTGTCATGTTTTCATGTTCTTTTTGAGCTGCGTGGGTCATTTTCCAAATAAAAAGAACATGATTACTAACAACAATTGTCTGTCCACATCCGACACACGGCAAAATATCCATGTCCAAATGCTGATCTATTTATGATTGACCTTCAGGTACCTGAGGTACCGTCCCCCACACAATTCCATGTTGGCGCCGCCAGTTGAGGCCATGATCAAGTAATTCTAAACTACTGTTTCAACGTATGAATATTATCCCAAAAACTGAGCACATTTTTTTCTCGATTCGCCTATAAAATGAATGACATATTGCATTTGATGTGACAGTCATGTGTACTAAAAATTCAATGGCGCTCATTTGGTTTTGCTTAATAAATATGCCATAAGCAAGTCAATTTCATGTGACAATCACTTAAACCGAAGCCAACAAAACATGTCTCCACTGATGTTCCCGATGTAGACGAAAAGCACTTAAATACAGCGAATAGAATTTTTATTTGACGCAACTTTATTGAATGCATAAAAATTCGTTGTGCATTTCTCGTTCGTATAAAAATCACACCGTACACATTCGGACTTGTACCATTTGATCGTAACAGTGCCGTCGTCGAGACTTGTGAACAGTGATTAGTGAAAGAAAGATTGAAAGAAAATAAGTAGAAAACAAAAAATCAGTGGAGCCACATCAGCCAAATCTACGGTTTTCAGTAGCCGATATACCGACACAAAAGCGCCCAAAAGACATTTCGGGCAATTGTTTTAGATTGAAAAGTGGCGGTAAATGATTAAAATAATTGCACAGCGACTGGCACAATGCCATCAAAATGGTAGAATATATCCAGTCATATAAAAATGTGCGAGCAAACTGAATGCAACCCAATAGGAAGGCAAAAAAAGAAGGAAAGAAAAAAATCAAATAAAAGGATATTAAAATGTTTTCGAGCGCGTTCCATGTGAAACGTTCAGATATTCTTTATTTTTGTTCGTCGTTCAATGTTAAGTTGATTGTTATTTGGCGTACGCACACGTAAACCGTTTCATTCATTGCACGAACGCGGTAAATTCAGTACTCTCTATTCGGGTATTTTATTTTGTCTCGTGTATCTGCGATGCGTGGCAATTTAACTGGCAAATGTTGCCAATAATCTCCATAGATTCTGAGATAATTCACCTTGCCAAATGTGTATGTTTAATGTGGTTGAAATAATCTAAACGAAATAAAATGTGATAAGAGTAAAATGAAAAGAGAAACAAACAACAAAATGTGAAGGCGAAATCGTGCGGCATAATGTTGCTAATAAAAAAAAAAAAAAAAAAAAAAAAAAAAAAAAAAAAAAAAATAAAATACAATGAATGCAGCAGCGCCGAAAACCATCATCGTCGCAACGACTATGATTGACGATATATAGATATTGAATCGTTAAATCTTTCGACAGCATAGACTCGACTTGAAAATAGTTTTATGCCTTTTATTCGAGCCAAACTCAATCTGAAATGCCGATAGCTAAACTGATTTCAGTATTTGGTATGACATTTGCAAAGGGCGGTTTTTTGTCTAGTGTGTCTCCATAGTAATTGATGGTAATCTGTTTCTTTTTTTCACTGCATGTAAACTCATCCGATTGTGCATTTATGTATTGCAGCAAAGCCGCGGAAATATCCGAAGATATTGATTTTTTGTTCTTTTTCTCCATCATTTTTTGTTTTTCGTCTCAGCAAATGCAATAAATTTTTCAACCACCGCCGCACAAATTGAAATACAATTTAAATTACATGAAAGAAAAGGAAATCTTCAAATGCAATCATATTACAAGTTATGACCTCAGTGGTTCATTCCGCGAAATTATATACATAATAAAAACAAACAACAACAACAAAAAAGAATGAATAAAAAGATTGCATAAAATCTTGATAATAATAAAATGAAGCGAAGGCTTTTCTCTATCGTTGGTTGCGTTTTTTGGACGCAATCCTCCTTTGCATCGTTTACATTTGTATAAAAACAAGTATATCGGATTTCCTTCCGTTTTCCGTTATCGCTCAATTTCAATACAAATCATGAGCACTTTCAACGCTTTCAACGAGTTGAGTACACAGCACTACCAAATACTGGTATTTCTAATCAACTGAACGATTTACCATCAAAATGTAATCCATTTTAAATCTAATGTATAGATGAAAATTGGCACAAAACGACAATCATTTCTAGCATGGATACAAGATGACGGCAAACAATTCGGTTCGGAAATGGCGTGCATAAATTTAGTATACACACACGGTTTATCAGAATGTCAATTTACTGATAATTATAATGAAATAAAATGTTTGCGGCTTAATGGTGTATATCTCGACCGATTTTCTCTCGGATTCGTTTTTTGTTTTTTTTTGTCGTTATTCGCATAATACTTGTTTATTCCTTGTGAATATATGATTGCACGGATGGATTGACTTTGTTGCTGTTGCAAAATGTGTGCGCATGGATGATTTGGAGTAGGAGTGCTGCAAGAAATAAAATGCCACACGTTTATTTTTATGCAGAAAGTGAAAGAGAGCAGCCTGAAGCAAAAAGGTATCGCGATCAAATCAAGACGCATAACAAAACTCTTTAGCTTTCAAAATCGATAACAAATTGCCAAACGATATGTGAGTAAATGGGAAAATCACTAAACCATATCGGCATTACGACCATACAAATGTATTCATTGTTTTTTTCTTCACGTGTACAAAATGTGCGTACTTTCTCTCTCCCTCTCTTATTCTCACTCAGTCGCGATTTATTTCAAGTCATTTTCCTATTTTCATATGCAGCGTTTGCTGTGTGGTTGCTTTGCCATTGATGCTGAATATACAAAACAAAACAAAATACAGCATAAAACGTAAACGCAATCGTAATGTAGATGAGTGAAGCCCTCATCCCTCATTAAAGTTAATTTTATATGCTACTTCTTAGTCGCTTCCCGTGTGCCATTTCTTCAATAATTGATTGTGAAGTTGTTATTTTGCTTGTTCAATCCACTGTCCTCATCTCGCACTCTCTGGTTTTGGCATTTCGAATATTCGAATTCGGTGTAGCATTTCTTGCGTTCACGATAAATGTAAAACTGCAGCCAAAGGAAATCGGTGGCCATGGCGATGACGGAGCTGAGACGACGAAATATAATAATATGGTTTCTTGAATAAGTCGACGAAGTAAGTGAAATAAAACGAACGAGCGAGAAAAAGAAAAAAAAATTATTATAGTGTTCAACTTAGAATTTATGAAGATTTTCATTCTCATTATCAAACAAAAGCGCACCAACCGAGCTCAGATCACTTCCGCTCGAATATCGCTTTTCAAGAAAATTCAATTCTTTTTCCATTGGAATTTTTTTTCGTCGATGTTAGGAAACGGAAATAACAATATAACAGCAACAATAACCACGGCATACAAATCGTCGAGGCCACACAGCATGAATGGAGTAAGAGGAAAAAAGGAGCAAAAATAATAAAAAACAACAACAACAAAAATGAGCAATAGCGCGCATTGACGATCGTACGACAATGCAATTGACTACAAATGTATGCGATTTCGATGTCGACCATCGACAGAAAGTTGCATTTTTAAGATTGAATCTCGCACATTCGCACAACAACAAAAAATGGGACGAATTGAATTGCAATGAGTGAATATTTATGGCAATAGCAACAACAACAACCAAAACTATTTTATTGTAATGAAAACGCTTTAAAAATCGACGGGCAAAAGTGCATGCAACCAGAAATCGCAATAAAAATGGACCGTACCAGAATTTGTATTGCACGAGTGAAAGAACTGGCAAATGGGCACAAATTTCGGCCGTGCCAATTGAATGGCGTTGACAATAACAACAATGAAACAAGACCAATGAAAAACAAGAACAACAAGAACCAAATAACATCAGCAAACTGCACCATTTTGTTTGTCTGTGTGTGTGTGTCGTTTCTCTATATCGTTGTACTTTGATTATGGTGCATGAAAGGAATATAACGATGGTTTTGGCGGTGTGTTGGTTGGCGTCCATGTTCACTGTTCACACTACACCACCGATTATTATTACAGAGCATTATTACAACGTAGTTCTGGCATTTTTCCAATGCTAACTGAGCAAATCTATTGAAGAACTTTGAACGTTCGACGTTTTTTTTTATTCGTTGCTGCTGCTGTTTGAATTCGGTTTGAAGAAAAGTGATGTGTTTTTTTATTCTGTTGGAACACTTTTATTGCTTGCAATTTCATCGGATTTCACTCTTATTATTATGATTATGTGGCCAACAGCGTTTTGGTGTGTGTGTGTGTGTGTGTGTGTGTGTACGTGCAGATTTGAATTGTGCTCCAGCTCTCGCTCTCTCTCTCTCTCTCTCTCTCTCTCTCTCTCTCTCTCTCTCTCTCTCTCTCTCTCTCTCTCTCTCTCTCTCTTTCGCTTTTTCATCTTTCAAATTTGAAATGGTAGCTCTCATCAAATCAATTGCTCAATGGCATATTCATTGATTTGAATCAAAATATAATACGATTATACGAGACAAAAGCGATGTGAACCATTTTTCCTTCGTTCTACCAGTGTGCACTTGGCATGTATATGTTTGTCTATTCAAGTATTCGTATGTGTGTCTGTGTATGCGGTATTCTTTTGAAACGAGAAGAGATCACATGGCATTTGCACAAATATGATGGAGGAGGTTTAAATAGTCGCTTGCCATTATATTTGCTTTTGCGAGATTGCACATGAATTATATGAACACTTTATTGTTGGTCGATGGAGAATCACAAACAAATAAACAATCGTAAATGACAACAACCCCCTCGCAATAACAACAACAACAGCATCATCGACAAGACGCACACAAAAAAAAAACAAAATACTCACACACCACCCCGAAAAGACGTCAGTAGAAATCGCATACAATCGATTCGTCGGTGTCATTGTCGATTTCATTCTTTTCGTATTCGGATTTTTTCTATTGTTATACTTATGAACTTGTACAATGTTTAACTGCCACAACTCATCAAGCTTAAATTATATGATAAAATTCGATGATTTTTCGGTTTCGGAGAGAAAGTTTCCATTCGTCGATGATGCAATCTCTCTCTCTCTCTCTCTCTCTCTCTGTCTCTCTCTCTCTCTCACTCACTCTGGTGCCGAGTGCTCAATGGCGCTGCTGGCATCGATTTCGTTTTCAGGCGGCAATCAAAAAGATTGAATCTTAAACGATTCTATTGACATACTCGAAGCAGTAAGTACTTAAGACTTGTGAAATCTGATTGTATTCTGCACTTTTTATTGTGGTGTGTTGTTGTTGTTTTTGTTGTTGTTGGGCTGCCTTGTTTTGTTTGTCTTTTCGTTTTTTTGTTGTTGTTGCCATTTTTCATCTCTTGCTAGTGGCATGGACGAGCAGCCAGGCAGATAACGTTTTTAAATGTTAAAAAGAGAAAACTATTCGATGCATCACAAGTATTGATGCGTATATGATTTTTATGAATAGTTTCTATTGTTTGGAATAGGAACTGGCACGAACAAATGTCGGATATAAGCACATTTGAGTACATAAATGAAACGGAATCGAGGGAAAAAACGATGGATTTGTCGAAAAATTGTTTGCTGAATACAAACTGAATCATGACTGCATTTTTTAAAATTTAATTGTGTTCAGCTTTCGTTCAATTTTTTGTTCACTACTTTTGACGCTTAAATATGTCTTTTTTTATTATGATTAATATGAACACAGGCCACTATCATTTCTGTGATCTGATTGCACTTATGGCGATTACTGAACATGCAATCGACTACATTATCAAACCATTTTACTTGTGCAAACACCACGAATAGCTAAAACAAAATGATTATGAGTTTTTCGATTTACTAGAATTAAAGAATAGGGAACAAAAAATGAGCGGTAAAATTTCACACAATTTTAATCGAAAGAATGTTTGAATCGAAAAATCGAACATCGTTTGCACGCTGTGCATTGGATACGGCGATGGTGGAAGTGAATGGCCAAAGATGTTGGTGAAATGGTTATTGTTATGTTATGGCCATTCGCTGACTATCGAAATATTTTTTGTTTCTTTTGAAAGTTGCTTTGGAACCGTTTGGTTTTTGAATTCCATGAGCTTGCTAGCACCAGCAGCAGCAGCAGCAGATGTGAATAGTATCATTACAGCAAGTGAATAATAGAATGAACAAAATGAATGGAAAACGAAATCAACTTTGGTTGGGTGTTTTTCTTACTTCTTCTTCTTCTTCTTCTTCTTCTTCTTCATCTCCTACTTGTGTTGATTTCGTCTTCATAAAACTAAGAATGAAGATTCGCTTGTGAGCAGCTTAAATATGTACGCATCAGCATGAAACGTTTCGTAGATTTTCGGCAACAAAAGGTAAAAATAATTTGAATAAGAAGTGAACTGGCAATGACGAATGCCGTGGTGTGAAAAGTGCTGATGGGTGAACGTGAATAGTGGGCAGCCATTCGCATATTTCGACGAAAAGAGATGCCTTTTGTATTGTTGCTTGCCACCTTGATGAAAAGTGTGATCTAATTTCATTTCCGGAAATGGAATAAAATTCAAATCGTCTTTCATCGTTGCTGTTGTCTTTCAAAAAGTCCGCTCAAGTGGGCGCTCAATTGAGTGCACGCTCGCATGTATTCTAGATTCTTGTTTATTGTTGTTATCGCTGCAGCCGCCGCCGCCAAAACAGTGCCGTTTTGAACTGAGCACAGTATTTAATTTAAGTTCAATGTTATTTGAAAATCTTCTTATGTTAGCGCGATCGCTTGCGCACACCATTTCGCCGTTTTCCTCGTTGTTGTTTCGATTTTTGCTGATTCTTTGTTCTAGCTCGCATCATGTTTCTGCGTTGCAATCCAATAAATTATTCCGAATTACTCGTGTTTATTTATTTACATCGTTACATTCTCATTGCTATAACATATACACACACACACACACACACACACACACACACACACACACACACACACACACACACACACACACACACACACACACACAAATACACACACCTAGCTATCTCAAAAGCTTTAAACGTTTTATTTAGTTGCCCCCTTCCCCCTCCTATCTTTCTCACTCACACACTTTCCACGCTCCAAATGTTTTTGTTACGTTCCTCTTGGCCAAAACGTCTTCACGAAATGCTAAGCATTTGTACCATTTTCTCATCTCATTCTTCCATCGTACCTTCGTTACTATGCACATTCACGCTGATTATGTTTTTGCGATGTGAACGATAATAGAATTAAAATTGAATACCTAAAATCTATCTATTTTTGGTTCGTTGGTCTGTCCTCCGTCAGTGTCTTCTTCATCATCATCTTCTTCTTCATCTTTCTCACCGGCATTCACCGGAGAATCGGAATGTTTTGGTGTACGCGCATTTATGTATATACCGTGTGCATGTAGTACGTGTACGAATGAATACCATTGGGATGAGAGTTTCAATGAAAAATACTCATTCCAATGGTATCCATTTTCATAAGAAAACGTCTAGTGGCTGTTGTGTTTGATATTTAGTTGTTTTGCTCTCTCTCTTTCTCTCCCTTTCCCACTATATCTTTCTGTTTACTTTGGCATTTCTTTATTTCTATTTTTTTTATTTTTTATTTTTTTGTTGTTGCTCACTCTCCGTTTAGCAAGAATCCTTGTTTCGGCTTTCCACCATCATTCCGCTTTCACTATACCAAAACGATTGGAGTACGACCCACAACGGTAATATAATAAATCATTATTTATCGCCATCAGTTAAGAGCCAATAGGTAGTTGCAATAATGATAGCAGCACAATGTTCGTGCATTTAGATGTGTATGTGTGTGCGAGTATGCGTATTTTCTAGCGAAAAGCGCTGAAAAGTGAGCTTTGAATAAAACACATTTGTTGCTGTTATGCATGACGATGACTATAAATCCATCAGTCGCGCACATACATTATCATTCAGCATTTGCTACCGTTGCACAATCTTCATGTCCATATCCTTCGCATTTATTTTTCATTCTCATTCTCATACTCATTCTATCTTTCTTTCGACCAAACGCCGCTTATTCAGCTCATTATACGAAAATAAAAAAAAACCTCGAAAAATGCACCTCTTATTCTTATCAACTGTTCACCTTAATACACAATTTGAAGAATACATTGAAATGGTTTTGTGTGCCCCCGTGCCCGTTGTTTTGTTTTTGAAACTGACCGAATAAGCGCGTACGATAACCGTGCTCATTGTATTTATTTTCCTTACGAATTTAGGATACTATCATTAAATTAATGTTTTCAATCACTTTTGCTTACGCATAAGAGCACATCGCTTAAATACATAAATTTAATGTTAAAAAGCAAAACAATAAGTGCCAGGTTTGCATATGGTTTTTCATGAAATACGACAGCTTATTTGATTTAAAAACAATTCATATCAATCTATGTTCATATTCATAACACAATTTTTATATAGCACGCCGTGAGGCAAGGTCTTATTATGTGAATATAAAATGAAAATCCTTTTGCTTCGCATAAGTTCAGTCTAAGCTCATAATGTTTAGTCCATTTTTGGATTTATTTGTACAATTCGTCAACAAAGGCAACAACAACAACAAAAAAACGCCTCAATTTGAATTATTTTTTGAATGCTTCTCCACCACAATGCAAATTAACCAATCTTAGCTTGATTATACAAATATGGACGCCTTTATACTTTTGATGTTTGTAATAAAAAAAAGGCCCTTCATGTGATATTCTGCATCTTAGTTGTTTGAAAAATGATCAGTCATAATTTCACAATCGATGTGACCATTCGTAGTGTGTGTGTGTGTGCGTGTTGACTCATTTGTGAAATTCTTGAGCGAACGTTGAGCTGTTTCAGTTTTAGTTTTCGTTTTGATTGCTTGATTGTTTTGTTGTGAGCATGGGGGGTACACCTACGACCATCGAACTACCAAGATTTAAATTCTGAACCAGAAAAACTAGTTACAAAAGCTATTTAAACCATTCAAATACATTCAGTTTATGTTTTCCAATTGATTTACTTTAGTAAACAATTTCTAGAATAAAATTTAAATGAAAGACATAAAATTCTGTTTAGTTATGTATTTAAAATTTGAAATTGCAAGATCCGTTTGGTTATGTATTTACCATAGCTGTCAATTTAAGGATTCTTAAGGATTCTTTCAACTTAAGAGAAAGAGCAACATTAACATTTCGTTTGACACTTGCTTGAATTCATTTCGATTTATTGTGTCACTGCCATGTATCGGTGGTGGTGGTTGTGGTGGTGTTGATGCGGCTTATTCTAACTTTCAAATATACAGTTAAAATAAGCACAAATCAAAGGTCGATGGGTATCCCCATTGGTTGCAGGTGAAAATGGTGTTTCAATGTTTTCTACTGTAATTTGCGTCACACAGTATTATTTTCCATGCTACTTCAACAGCATGAAACGTTATTTTCAAATGCTATTTTGTTTTCACTTTGGGTGTTTCTCTCGTTGGAGTTTGCCAATCTCCATTTTGGGGTGCGAGCGAGAGAGGAAGAGAGATAGAATGAAGGCAAGGGAGTGAACAAGCATTGACCAAGTTCATTCTTTCGGGGGGATGGGGAGTAATTAAAATTTGCGTTTCACATCTCGAAATATTCATTCGATTGTATGAGAGAGGCAAAAGGATTTGGAACCTCCTTTTCATATCGCATATAGCTGACATTTGATATGAGTAATGCTTAACTGATTGCTATTTATTTGTTGTTTTACTTCCGTTGTTCGGGCAAACCTCCCTCTCTCTCCCTTTCTCTATGTTGCTGCCTTTATTTTCCTCCATCTGGCATCGCTGCCTGGATGAAATTTTTCTTTTGTTTAAATTTTATTAAATAAATTTTGATGCTGATGTGATACAAACAACATAAACACAAAGTTGAAAACTTAAATTAAATTTCGAGATTCGTTCTATGGTGCTGCTACATTAGTTTGTCGGTATTCTTTTCACCATTTTCTACCTAACCATTTAAATTTGATATTCAGTACTTATGTCCCATTTTCTCTTCTCTTGTTGTCTTTTTTGGCTCTCTGCCCCGTGTTTGCCCCATCATCCATTTCTCATTGTATTGCAGCGATATTTTCACTTTTGTTTTTTATTTCTTTTGTGCAGCTGCAAAACTTTTTGTCGTTATGTTCCCGGCTATTCTAGTTTTCTTCTGTTGTTTATATTTAGTTTCGCCACATAGGTGAGCTACTTAAATGAACAAAAAAACAAAACAAAAAAACTTTATTCCATTTTAATTAGACCTTCTACAAATACAAACCGATTTTTTTCTCCACTCATTCACACACACTCACTCACTCAGAGTCAGTTTTAATGTTACAGCGCTGGATTTAGTATCGTTTTGAAAAGCATCGGGTGCTTGTCAGACGACCACTTTGATAGTGAACTAAATCAAGAAACAGAAGGGGAACTTTCCGTTCGCTTTTCCTATAACTGGATAATGTACTTTTTTTGTCATTTGTCATTGATTGCAAGTTCAGTAACTTGCTTGATGAAAAAATATTGATATCAAATCTTTTCTGGCTCAATCAAACAACAATTAGACTCTTTAAGATTTTGTTATGGAATAGTTAACGATCCTGCCTGCTCATAATACATTAAAAGTTGTTATTAATGATAACTTATCATTAAAATTCAAAATGAAATTGTCTATTACTCATAATAACCATCGCATAACAATACCAATGCCCAAAACCTCAAATGGCATTGGTGCTCCCTTTAGGTCTCCCTTCAGCTCGGCAGCTCGCATTTTAATCAAAGTGAAAACTATATGCTAAGCCCATAGACGGCACAACTGTCGCACTTGTAATTTCATTTTTATGTGTAATCATATGGATAAAGTCATTTAATTGCCACACTATGACATGTAAATAATAAAATAACATTTTGTCGGTGCTGACATACCGATTTTTGATAAAAACAATTTTTTAATTCACAACCATTTAAGTCTAAAACTGTCGTTTGGAAGGATTAAAAGTTAAAAGCAATAACACAAAGTTGAACAATGCAATATCTTTGCCGTAAAAGATGATCAAAATACATTTTATGGACAATATTCTCTCAGAGACACACAGAATCATTGGACAGAACTAAAAATGTTTCAAAATACAGTAAAACCTCTTATTAGTGGATACTCAATTGGGCAAAATGTAATCATTCCTTTTTTTGTATGAATGCCCGTGTTTGTAATTTTTTGTTGTTGTATGTTCTATAATTTTATTGTCTATATGTGCTTATTCCCTGATTTTCCACATTTTTTGGAAATTAAACGTACCTAAAATGTGCTTAATGATAGCATCATATTGATTTACAATGAAAAGATTTCGGAGCACAAATGAGTGCAGATATAGAGTTTTTCTGCTGAATTGAGTTTCGGCTAATTGCAGGTAAAATCATAAATTATAATGACATCTATACCTTTACATAGTTTTTCTGAATTTATTCTATTTTTGCTATGAAAACAAAAACAAAAACCGATAACTCCAATTGATTAACCAATAAAGTAGGCTAGACACAAACAACAAATACATTTCTGAAAAAGCGTCCAGAGGGATAGCTATAGAACCTAGTTTTCATGTAAAAAATTACTATTCATCAGGTAAATTTAAAATTGTTATTTAGTAAGTAAGAATGATGAAATAATAATAAAAAAAAAAATAATGACATCTATAGATTTCAATAGACTTGAGTTTTCCGCTATTTAATGTTTTTTTTTTGTTTTTTTATTTCAAAATAAATTAAAAATTTTTTAATTGTTTTACATTCGAAATTGAAATGTTTTACAAAATCCATTATTTCTTTCAATTGACTAAAGTCAATCTGTTTAGTATTTTTGCTTTGTGAAGAAATCTTCAGTCGTCGATTGTTTTGTGTGTTTTGAACATCATTTGTGCATTGAACTTTTCGAGAAAAAATTGATTTAAAAAAATGAATAACAAAATAATTTGTCCATTATCTAGAGGTTAAGATTTCCGCTAAATAGAGATTATTTTGCTGGGAAACTTCAATGGCGAAATTTGTTTGCCATCAGTAGTTTTCCATTAAATAGAGTTTCTGCCAATTAAAGGTTTTACTGTAAATGAATTGACAGTTAAACAATAACTGCCGAGAAAACTGAGTGAAATATGTGGAAGTTCATATTTATTAGTTTATTGTCAATTTATAAAATAATCTCGTTTACGTTGTGTGCAGAGTTTGTGGTGTGTGTATGTGTTTGTGAATTTTATGCTGTTGGCTGAACTGGATAGTTGAATCCAGTGGCATTGATCAATTGAGTGTCCCACTAGTAGTGGAGCCAGCTGGCGTAACCTTCAACAATTAGCACCTTATCATGTAAGACATGGAAAACTACGACTATATTGTCTGCCATCATCCCCACACTTTTCACATTTTCAAACACACCACTTATTGTTTTCGTGTGTGTTTTTTTTGTTGTGGTTTTAAATATAGCTTTAGCGCACATTCTTACATGTTTATCATTTGATTGTAATGAATCCACGCACAGCTAAACTAGTAACATCAGCTGGCACAATTATTAACACATGTTACAGAAAATTCGAATGAACAGCCAATACCAAAATGTGCAAGACAAAAAAAACAAAGCGAAAACAAGCGGTGAGCAACAGATTTTAATTGACGATTCTGTTGAAAGTGTGTAGTATTTAAAAGTCAGTGAGAACAATTTTGAATTGGCAATATTCATGCATTTGTTCGATTTTTCTCTATGATCTATTGTTATGACAATGAATTATCACATCAATAAATTAATCGACATCAATTTACAAGCCTAAACTTGAATTGCTGAAAGTAGTGTTTTAAACAAACAAAACATTTTGTACATATTGATGCAACCACCAAAAACATATGTCGGTTTGAATGCAATTATGATCGTTTTTTTTAATTGAAATTTGAAAAGCGAGAACGGTAAATTATTTGACCAGAGATTCATAGAATGCAAAAACGTTTAATATTCCTACACTGCCATAGAATGTGAATCTGATGACGTTTTTATGGTCAATTTTTTGTTTTTGTTTTATTTGTTTTCCTGTTTTTCTCCATTTCTGTTTCCATTCACAGTTTCTCTCTCTCTCTCTCTCTCTCTCTCTCTCTCTCTCTCTCTCTCTCTCTCTCTCTCTCTCTCTCTCTCTCGTTTTATTACATCAAATAAAAATTGTATCAACGTTGCAAATGACGGTTTTCTATTAAATTACGTTTCACTGAAAAGCGAATATCCATTAATGATGCTGATATTTTGCAGCGAAATATACAATAAATTTCGTTTTCCACAGAGACCTTGGGGTAATTTAATAGAAATATTTCAAGCAACCAATGCAAGCGGAGAGAATGAGAGCATATACACGACAACATCATCAACAACACCAACAACAACCAAAACGATGGCGAAAAAAAAACATCCCCAGAATCCAATCGATAATCAAAATGTTTGTGTGTATATAAAAAAATTGTTAATATCCGGCTGTAAGTATGAACATAAGCACAACATCTATGATCGAGTGAAATTGACGTTCGAACGAGCGAGAGTAAGAGATGGGTGTAAAACACACACAAAAAATATATAAATTGAAAACATTGTGGACGCCATACTGTAGATTTGATATTGAAAGCTGAAATGCGAAATCCAATCTGTGTAATCAAAGTTGATATATTTGTGATGGCTGCACAGCATAGCGATTAAATGATAGTCACCCGAGTCCGATAGCGATTTTTGTTTCACCACACAGCAGCAGCAACAACAGCCCCGAAAATTTGCAGCAGTAGCAGCAGTACAGGATATGCAGAGCTACTCAGTCATATTCATAACTAATCTGCCTGCCATCCTCATTTCAACCATTTAAATTTCTAAAAATTTCTTCCTGCTGATAAACTGTGTGGGAATCGATTATGCGTCTGTGGGAAGAGTGAGAACGATATTCCGCGCAACCAAACCATCCAAATGCAACTTCGGTCGAACGGATTTCATGACCATCGCCAGCCAATGAACGCAGCATCAAATATAAATATTTAACAGAGACTATGTACTTACGATATTTATTAATATCGAATATCAAATCGAAAAAAAAAATGGCTTGAGGGTCCGAATCAAAAACTCTCTCTTTCTCTCTCTCTCTCTCTCTCGATCTCTGTTTCTCTCTCTCTCTCCTTCTCTTTCTCGATTCATATCATCATATCAATGCAATGTATTACAATTACATACAGCATTTGGCCGCACAACGGTTTTTTTAAACGTACATCCATGGTACCCAGAATAGGACTTTGACTGCAAATCGCATTTCTGCCGTTTTCATCAGATTTGATTTTTCTATTTCTTCGTGTTATGAATATGTATGTACAGTAGACGCTCAGAAAAGTTAACATTCAGAAAACCTGACTGTCCAAAACAGTTAACCCCCAGTAATTCTCGTTTTGAGTTGATTTGGGACTACAGAGATGGTTCTTGCCTTTAATTTTGTTTACAGAATGATTGGAACTATATTGAAAATTCCAATAACTTTGACCATCAGATTATCATGTGTGCGATATCAAACGTAAATAATTACTATGGATTTTGAAGTCAATTCAGAAAATTCAACCATACTCGCTATATTTTGACTAACTTTTTTGCGGGCCCACTGTATTTGAGCATTTTTTTTTTTTTTTTTGATTCATCATATTTTTTTTGTCAAACGTTCTGTAACTTTATGTCGAAACGTTTGATTTTGTCTTCTTTTTTCTCTCTTTGTAACATTCATTTTTATTACAAATTGTCGTCGATACACATTTCGGCATGTTTAGATTCAAGCATCAACAGGACAAATAACACAGAAATCACAGTCACGTCGATGAGGGTAACGACAAAAAAACAGAAGAGTTGAAAATACACGGAGCGTATCGCATTTAAAAGAGAGTTGTATACAAAGCGTTGACGATCGGTTATATGAGTTTTACTCTTCCGAAATGAAATCGTTAACATGCTACTTCAATCGATTTTATTTAGTTCGTTTTCAATATTAGTGCCATTTGCTATTGGTTCTGGGTTTTTTCCCCCTCTCTTTTCTTCTCTGCTTCAGTCTCTTCAGTTGCATCACTTTTTATCCCTGCGGCTTATTATTCGCTTTGTAATCTTTCGGGAAAATCAGTATGCTCTCTATGATGTATCAAATATTCATAAACAATTTTACGCATTCTTTTATATTTATTTTTGTTCGGGCTCTTTTCAACCGATCCAATTGAGCGATATCCGTATGGACAAAATAAAAAAAAAACCAAAAAAAAAACTTTTCAAATTCCAACAAGTTTGCTAATACGTACATTTTACAGTTAACCGCAACTGGAAATGGATGTAAGCGTTTGAAAGTATACTTTGGTATAGCAAAACTCATGGATGCCGTCCGTTTAAATCAATATCAATCTTTCGAAGCGTCATCAGCCATCCAACCACGGCAAACAATCACTTGTGATGCGAACATTTTAATACTGAAATCAAAATCAAAAGTACCGAATCCTTAGCGAATCGCGTGTTTGTGATTTAGGAAGGAAGGAAAAAAAACGTTGTAAACAATGAAATTAATAACACATTTAAAATGCGATGATAATGTGACAAACAATTTTTTTTTAAATATATTAAATCGGTATATATCGATTCTCGATCGATTCAATGAAGCATAATTACAATCATCCCGAATCATCTGAATAAGTCTGGAAAAATTTAGACACAACAGAATATTGCACAATCACTGAAATTCAATCCACCATAATAAACTATTGTCTGTTGATTATTTCAATTTTATTCGGTCAATTTACAATTGCTATGTCGCCAACATCACATAAGCCTGCCCAATAAAAGGAAATGGAAAATAAAACACAACATATATAAACGAACTTTATGAATAATAAACAACAACAACAACAAATATTGAAATGAATCAATGGAATCAATCGATACATTTGGTAGTTGTGCAAAGCGTCCAAAAGTGATTAATACGATGAACGATACAAATTTTTATAAATTATAAACTCAAATTGATTTGAATCATAGCATATTAACCACCAAAATCGATTTGAATGGATTTTTGTGTTGGAATTTTGATAAATGAGATTGATTTGGAGAGTTCCAATAAGTCATCGGTAATATAACATTGGTTATTTGGTTGTCTTCTCGGTAGATTTTGTTGTTGTGTTAAGAGAGTGAGTACCCTGTGTACCAATGTTTCTATGGCTCCAGACAAACATAACGAACCTATTGACTCAAATTATTGACCTCAATTAGGAAACGAAAACAAACGTTGTATTAGATTTACATAAAATTGAGGTCAATATAAGGAGTCAATCGTTGTGAATGGCGTTTGTGGGAGCTGCGAATTTCTTTTTTGTTTTTGTTTTTTTTTTCATACACATAATGCCAAAGCAATTATTTATTGATCATATGTAAACAACAACTAAAAATTAAAAAAAAAAATTCCATACCCTGACTGTTTGTTTTACACGTTAAATGATCCTCACGAGACCAAAAAAAAAATCGACGAAAAATGTTGCGGCCGATAAATCGTTTTACAGTTCCATGTGAAACACATCAACGTCACACATGATAACGATTATGCAAGAATTCGTTAATAATTTTATTGACGCGCGCGCGTCAATATGGTGATCGATATTTGTCATTTCTACTTTAAAAGCCCACGATTGACTTGCTTTTCGTATTTTTGCGTAAAAGAAGCGAACGTGAACGGGTTACATTTATTGGTTGTGTGTGTTTTTTTTCCGTGTTGAGTGAATTGGCTGTAACAATGACGCAGAATAATGGGTGAGTCTATTTTGACTAGAAAACTGTTATCGACATGTATATTAATTATTTGCATTGATTTTTATTTCCGTCGATTTATCAGTAACAAAAGATTGTCCACAACTATTCACAACGAAACCGAGTGTTCAAGTGACAACAAGAATATTGTTAGCGATTTTCGGCGTGCATTACCTCAATTTTGCGTAGTTGGTGTGAAAAATTTAATTTTATTAGGTAAACATCGTTTTTTTTTTCTTTTTTTTTAAATTATTATCAATGTCAAGTTGACATTGTCAACTAAAATGTTGTGGATATTCAATGTTTTTTTTTTCATGATTACTTTTTTGTAAGGATGGGGACTTATTTTGGGATATCCAACCATTTTAATTCCTGCTTTGCAAAATAAAAGTGAACACAATTCAACACTTCAGATGGATTTTGTACTAGATGATGTTCAAATTTCATGGATTGGATCGATTACTATGTTATGTACTCCAATTGGTAGCATGATATCAGGCCTTCTCATGGAACCCCTCGGTAAACGACGAATGATGCAGGTATTGACACTCGTTTGCAAAATGCAAATGCAAATGCAAACAAATATAATCTTTTTGCGCAAAGTTTAACTTGCTTTGATGTTTGCAGCTGTTGAATTTGCCAATGTTGGCTGCTTGGGCACTGTTTTATTCTGCAACGGATATTTCGCACATTTATATTGCACTTGGATTGTCTGGTATGAGCGGTGGTCTTTTAGAAGCACCGGTAAGTTGAATTGGATGTTCGTCAACTTTGTTTATGTGTCACATTGAAAGTAATAGATGAAGTTAAATTTGATGTATAAAGAGGTAGTGCAAGAAGTTATTCGTGTGAACTTTTGTGAGTTGCCAATTTGTTGGATTTTTGATCTTTGAAATGTGAAAATCATGCTAAATGAAATAATTATTTACTCAAATAAATTCGTGATCAAATCATACATCAAATCATACATTAAATCATACACGATTGAATTCAACAATTGTGAATTTATTTTAAAATTTATAATAATATCCAATAAAAATGGCTGAAATCGTGTGATATATAACACAATAGTGTTCCAAAATAAAAACAGTTTAAACATGTAAAACAAAAAAAAGAGTTCAAAGAGAAGAACGGAAAATAATGAAAAAGTCATTTAAAACTTAGATGGACACGAAATCCATCATGTGTGACTTCAATTTGTATTGAACTATATTAAATATCAAAAATTCTATTTTATCATTTGTTTTTGTTTTTTTTTTCATTGTCTGATTTCATGCAGTTGCTGATTTATATTGCTGAAACCGTCCAGCCGCAATACCGTGGAATGTTGACAGCGTCTGGGACGGCAACAGCGTTGGCTGGTGTATTCCTTCAGTTCATTATTGGATCAATATTACATTGGCGAACGGTGGCTGCAATGTCAGCGATAGTTCCATGTTTGGCCATTTTGGCGGTATTTTTGGTACCAGAGAGCCCATATTGGTTGTATGCCAGGAATCGCGTTGATGACGCTCACAAATCGTTGCAATGGCTTCGCGGTTGGGTGTCAGCCAGATCGGTCGAGGATGAATTTAAGGATGTGATAAACTCCGTTGAAAGTCTCAATGCTGATAAAAAACCAAGGCGCGTCGTGCAATCGGCAGCCAAAATGAGTGAGAGTAAACGCAATTCACACCATTTCAAACCATTTACAAAGCGCACCTTTGTTGCACCATTTCTGTTAGTATTCAGTGGATTTATTTTTAGCCATTTTTCTGGTTTGACACCACTTCAAACGTATGCAATACAAATTCTAAGATCGTACCATGTCCCACTCAATGAATATTCCGCAACCGTTTTTCTTGGTGCAGCCCAAGTTATTGGATGTTTAATTGGTATGATGCTTGTGCGTTCAACTGGCAAGCGTAGTTTGGTATTCGCATCATTTATTGGATGTGGCCTATGCTTTGTCACTGTAGCCACACAATCGCACCTATCATATGGATCACATCCATTTCATATGTATTCCGAATCCAGTTTAAATATGTCCGTTGAAAGTCTCGAAGCAAATGTTTTAAATGTAATAGACAGCCTACGGAATCGATATAGAATGGAAAGAGAATCTGGAAATCAAGGAGCACATGAAACTGTTCAAAATGCAGACAATTTTACATTGAATACAAACACTTATCGACACATAAGCCCGGACATTTTAACGGAATTCCAACTATTGGTACATGAAATGAACGGGCAAAGCTTCACTGCACAGAATTCGAAAAAATTAAATGTATTCAACGAAAAAACCACTTTAACTTTCAACTCGACCATCATCAATAGGAGTCATGTAAGGCAAATGGTAAATGCAACGAATCGAGATGAAATTAGTGGTGACAAACTTTTTGAATTGCTCAACATTACGAAGACTATCATAGATACATTTCTACCAAATGTGCTACCAAACGATGATGACAGTAACCTCACTAATTCGCGACTAAATGAAATCGAGAGAGACATGTGGAATATATTGATATCGAATATCACCACACAGGAATCGCATCTGGCTGAACAAGTGACTGAATTGTCAATAGCTTTGTCGAATGTTGGCAAAAAGATTCGACACGAATCTCTAGCTCAAACTGAAACTAATTATCGTTGGATGCCTTTGATACTTTTATTGGGTGGTACGACATTTGCTCATTGCGGCGCAAAACTGTTTCCATGGATGTTAATCGGAGAGGTAACATTTATCTGAAGAAGACAACAACAACAAAAAAAACACATCAAAATATTATGGAGGGAAGCAAACTAATTAAACTATTTTTGCAACATTAACAGGTCTATCCAATGGAAGTTCGAAGCACAGCAGCTGCCATGTCGAGTGCGCTTGGCTATTTGGTTGGATTTCTATCGAACAAATTATTTTTGACTATGGTCGCTGCACTCACATTGAATGGTACATTTTGGTTTTATTCAGCTGTTTCGGCGGTCGGTGTTGTTGTTTTATACTTTACATTACCCGAAACGGAAAATCGTACGCTTCAAGAGATTCAAGAGTTTTTTGTCAAAACCAAACCAATAATCCAACACCAATCAAATGGTAAACAATCAAATAATACGAACAATGCGTAAACATGTACACGTGTGATTTTAATTCTCTTTTTGATAAGTTTCAATCATAATATAGTTCTTAATCTAATCGTCACCTGTTCAAGTGCTTATGAGTTTTGTAGACTTGAATTTATTATATCACCAATTATATATGTATGAAAAAACAAAAAATTTATAAGGAAATTACGAAAGTTTTGTGTGTAAACTTGAAGTTCTTGATTACAATCTTTCAGATGCAATAATATGGTATATTACCTCTTTTTGGATGCATGAACCATGGTGAAAAATTGAACGCAATAAAATTGCGGCAATCTTGTTTGGCTTTGGCTTAGATGGTTTAATTAAAGTTATTCATTTATTCATGGTTTTAATAACGATTAAATGTCAAATGCTATGATAATGGTTGCTATTTCACAACTTTGATCAGCTTATTGATACGTTTATGTGGCATTCTCATGCGATTTTTCTAAGGTGCACTGTGTGTGTGTGTGTGTGTGTGTGTGTGTGTGTGTGTGTGTGTGTGTGTGTGTGTGTGTGTGTGTGTGTGTGTGTGTGTGTGTGTGTGTGTGTGTGTGTGTGTGTGTGTGTGTGTGTGTGTGTGTGTGTGTGCAGATTTACGCTTTCAATATCGTGGCGATGTGATCACGAAACCAGTACGTAACCCAGCGGTATCGAAATGTGATAAAAACGTGAGTATCAACTTTGAAATCGCATTGGCATTTCTCTCCCTCTCTCTCTCTCTCTCTCGCTTTCTTTCTCTCTCTCTATCGTTTTCTTATGTGATGTAATGAAGGCTATAAATTGAACGATGGCGTAATGAAGAGAAGATGCCACAACCAGAATGAATGGCTGAAACACGCTCGAGTCCGCATGCCACCCTGTCGACCGACTGTACCAAATTGCACAAACACTCGCACACTTACCGCCTCATACCAAACAGAACCAAATTTCCTTACAATGTAACACGAACTTTTCTTCATTCGAGCTTCAAACGAATATTCGAATTGTTGTGTATTGTATGCATTTAAATCAACGGCCTGAGACAAACAATGAAAGTATCTTTATTCAGGGCCTTCGGGGCTTCGGGGCTTCAAGCAATTTCAGTATTTTCGAATGATTTTCGTAGTCTTGACTCCATTTCATTTATTGTGAATAAAATCAATACTTTTCACACACACACACACATTTGCATAGAAAAGTGAAAGAAAATAAACAACTCGAAATGATGATACGTGAAAAAAGTTCGTTTAACAGCTGTATCGAAGTTCAACGATTATAACAATGTGTTTATTGTACGGCAAATATTATAACCATTGGCGTGTCTGCTTATCTGTGCCACAATTCAAGCATTTTAGCTAGTGTATATATACCCATTTTGTGCATGTCGAAGTTATAAACACATGTAAATAAAATAGACAACCGACGCGTGCTCTGCGTGTACAACATCGAAAATGTGTTTGCAACGAGATGTGTTCAAAAGAAACGCACCAGAAAATGAAGGCAAAGACCAAAGAACCGAAATAGAAAACGAAGGAAAAAATTGTCGGTTGCGGAAAAAAGAAGAGAGAGAGAGAGAAAACCGAGAGAGAACGAGAGAGAACCCCTAACGAGAGAAATGTGTGTGATCAAATAACAACAGTAGCTACAAACTGTAATGATATCTTGGGGAAAATTTCTAATAACATCAAAATAAACATTATTCGGCTGATAGATTAAGCTATCAAAACTTTTCCATTTTTTTTCTTTCGTTCTAGTTCTCTCCTTCTCTCTCTCCTCTCTTTGCCGCTGTCTTTTTCTTCATCATTCTTCATCTCCTTGAACTAATTTCGCATTTTGTTTCGTCCTCTCTTTCATTTTCTTTTTCTCGTCTCTTCAATTGAGTCGAGAAAAAAAACCGTGTAGGCTTCTTCACGCCAACTTATTTTCTTTTAGATTTCGCTCTGTTTCACATTTCTTTCGTTTAATGATATTGACTGGAATGTTTGTTTAGTAAGTACATAAAAGAAAAACGAAACTCTCTCTCTCGCTCTTTCTCGCTTTCTTTCCTTTTTTCTTAAAATAGGTGTTGCGAAGCGCCGATTGCAAAGCACTCACAGCGTTCACAGCACTTACTCCCTGGCCCCTTTTCTTTTCGTTGTTACTTTTATGCACTGTTTATTTTGATAAATTTTCCACAACCAAACAGCTAATCTAACATGTTCCTGAGACTGTTACTCGAACAGCATATCTTCACTCGTGTACACACTCCGTTAGCAAAATTATGAATAGAAAATAAAACAAAATGCCCGTCCTTTTAATTACAAATTACACAACTCGTTCACCGGTTACATCTTTATATATAATGAAAAAATAGATCCCGATGCAACATAAAAATGGAACAGCCGACGTTTTTTTGTTGTTGCAGAAATAATTTTTCATTTCGTCGACCGGAAGATCCTTGTGAAATGGCGACTCGCTTTTGAAAATGAGCAACAAAGTCAAATCAAGCAAATGAATTAAGAATCGCCTAATGACAATGGACGATTTCACTTTGTATGTGAATGAGTGTCTCTCTCTCTCTCTCTCTCTCTCTCTCTCTCTCTCTCTCTCTCTCTCTCTCTCTCTCTCTCTCTCTCTCTCTCTTTCCGTCTGTGTACAGCAAGGGAAATGATGCAAAAAAATATAACAATGATTATTTGCCGCCGGTCAGCCGCTAATAAATAAATAATGAACTTTTATTGCAACATGTATGTTGAACGCTATCCTAGCCTCTGATATACAGAACCAAATGAAGTACATCATATGCCATTTGAGTTGAAATCACCCCAACATCAAAAAATCCTCGGTTTACATCAAACGGAACATTTTCGGCGGAATATCATCGAGTGAACATCAATAGTTTTGGGTGTTGATTCCTGAGCACCACAGCGTTAATTTGATAGTTTCAGCAAAAATTGGTAGTATTTCAATTTGTAATTAGGATCATATTAAGGTTTCTTCGATGCGAAAAAAGATTGTTTGTTGAGCGTAAAGAAGTCCGAATTATTGTTGATATACCGAACACCAACAAAAAAAAAAAAAAAAAAACAGAACAAACAAACAAAAATTCAACAACTCTGGATCATTTTGATATAAGATACTTGATGCTTAAGCATCGTGTTGATTCGTTTCAAAGTATGTAATTCGAGCATCGGGGGATGAAATTGGAGACTTCGATTTCCTTTTTCGTAATTATTTTGCCTTGGCGTAACATCATTTTTTGTTGTCGGCAACTTTAATCGAGTTCACGGGCACACATACAGAAATATCAACTGAACCGAAATGTTAAAAAGAAATGGTGGTTTGCGCGTGTGTGTGTGTGTGTGTGTTACGATGCTATGGCTTCACGGCTTGTAATATAATTTCGGAAACTTGCCTGCCTGAATCATTTTGCTCATTTCCATAAGCGATAACTCATACACTTTAAATTTAAAAAAAAAAACATTGCAAAACAAATAATTTCAAGCTTACGCAATTTTCTCTGGCAATCACAATATGCTGGATGATTTTATTATCAATCTCTCATTACTATAGTAACAATGGATTTACTTTTTTTACCTTCTTCTCAATAAGTTGTCGGTATATTTCTTATTTAATTAGGTGAGTGCTATAAAAAAAACGAATGAAGTTATACACCCAACAAAAAACACACACACACACACACACACACACAAGCTTGCAAGAATAAGAATGACAAGAAATACAAATGAAAATAAACCAAAGATATTCCTCGCAAAATCATAACCATAGTAACACACATCAAATATCGTCGAAAACGACAGTTAGGGAGCTCTGTAGCATTCGGATTTTGTTTTTTGTATTACCAAAACAGACAATAAGTCACTTCGAAACTAACAATAACATCAAATTACGCACAGAATGAAATGATGACAACTACAACAACATCAGCAGCAGTAAATGGAAATAGCACGGCGAGTGTGTAATGACAAGGGTTCTTTGTCTCGCTCTCTCTCTCTCTCTTTTTCTCTCTATCGTTCTTTGGACTTTTGCTCTCGTTTCCTGTTTTAGTCGAATCTCTCTTTTTGGTTGTCAGCTTATGTGAGTGGTTGCTATTGTGTCTGAGCACTGGAATAAATTTCTAATGATTTGGATCCTTTCTTACTTTCGATATCCCCTTTTTTATTCGATTTCTTCTGCAAATGTGCACACGATTTAGCCAGATTCAATCCGGTATATTAAAATGGTCGGACAATTGCTCAAACAAGACCATTATCCATCAAAAGTATGGGTAAAATATCAATTCCATTCAATCTAAATACGCTCCAATTATATTGAATGCATTGTGATTGCCATCTGCAAAGACCTTGATCGCGTGATCTGATCAATATGGAATAAGACACACGTTTTTTTCATCGTTGAACGCCTGAATCATTCAACTGACTGATACTTATTGTCAATTAATAATTTCGTTTCGTATTTTTAACACCAAACTTATTGAATTGTCTGGTGCTAAGTAATTGACAATATGAACAACATCATACATAAACATAATAGCATTTATATGCATGTGGAAACTTATTAAATAAATCGTAGACGTAAAAATACATGCGATTGAAATGCTATACTTTATTTAAACTGTTGCCGCTCGAAAGAAGAAGAAGAAAGAACGCCCGCTCTATTTTCGATGGGTTTCAAGCTAGAACATAACAACTCTGGATGTGTAAATTAAATTAAAAATCAACAGTATTTATATAAAATGCTAAAGAGAATAACAGAACAAAAAATTATACTCAAGTCGCCTAGGCTGTCATCAATTCATACAAAAGGTGACATAAACCAAATATAAAACTTCAAAAAAAAATGTTTCAATAGTCATGGAAATGTTATGCTTCATTGAAATGATAAGCATTTAAATTTGGTTTATTGCTAATCAGTCAGAATAGGCATTAGCATGGATATGTTTCAAAATTAGATGAAATGAATGTATGCTCAACACGCCCGATAGAGACAGAGAAAAAAAAGCAACAACATCAACCAAATTGCTTAGTTGGCTTGGAAGCAGTGGCAATACGGAGACAAAATAAAAACATTGAAAATATTCCATTGTTGTGTGTGTGTATGTGAGACAAGGGGCAATACTAGTCATTAATCGCACGAAAATGCATTTATTTCAATATATGCAGAACATAGCGAAATCTCAATATGTCACAAAAGTAATTCCAACATTTAAAAGTAATGCCTGTAATGCCTGTAATGCACACAGTTATGCCCACGAAAAATGTAATGCCCAATAAACAAGAAGTAATGCCATTCTCGAAAGTTGAAAAAGCTTGTCATACTTTGACGTTTGAAATTTGAGTACTGCGAGGCATTACTGACGGTGAAGGCATTACTTTTAAGTGATCTGCCCCTTGATGGGAGAGCAATCGAGAGAGGGGTGGTTGATAGAATCTGATGAATGCGTTACCATAGAACAGTTATCCAGGTAAAATCGGGAGTGATTGAATATGGAGTGGTGGAGTACGATTGCGGAGGCTGTGTACAACAAAACCAGCATCACCAGCAACAGCAGCCATCATCAAATCTGCACAACAATCTCACAAACACACACGTATAAAATTGCGTATGGCGAAACGAAAAAAAAAACAACAAACAAATATTAAAAGCGGACAAAAATCACTATGGAAATCAAATCTGTTGCTTAGCTACAAATACGAGATTGAAAACACAATATAATTCGAGTTTGACATGAATTTTGCAATGCAACACTGGAAATTCGTATAATTTGTCAACAACAATAGAGACAGAGAGAAAACTCTTATGTATTCGTCGTAATAAAACATATCGCACAAGCATCGAGAAATAAAAGCGAGCAAACGAATGATCTAGTTTGAATGTATGCTTGCCACCTCTTTCTCTCTGTGCTCTTCCTTCGTTTTATACGATATTCGTTTGATGTGGTGACATGGCGTTAGTAAAATATGAGCGCACGGTTAAAAACAGAGAGAGACGGAGAAAGACAGAGTGTGAGAGAGAGAGAATCAGACTGAAAAAGGAAACTGAACCGAGAACGCAGCATAGTGTAGTAAAAGAATGAAGCGTGTCATTGTCACAGGTACAGGTACATTAATATTTGTCATTTCATTTCGTTCGATGCATGTTCGAATGTCAAAAAGCATTTTATAATGTACCAAAGCGAACACAGATTCAACAGAAGCCTTCGAACTGAAGTAGAAAAAAAAACGCACGATATAGAATTGAAGTAACGCAAGCGCCCTCATTTCAATATTCAAAATCAATGCAATTTAACGTTTCAATTTTGAAGTAATGGAATAAATGTTGCGATGATGTTACCGGTCTTTGGTTGCCTGCAGGGGCACGTTAAGGTTCAGAACATATTTCCAACCAAACACCAAACTGCTTGGATGAGACGAGAAAAAAATTAAAACTGAATTGAATGGAAAGATGCTAGGGTACAAAGCACAAAGCGAAAATAAATAAAACGAAGACAATAATGTTAACAAGCGATTTGAATGGGCGCTGGTTGCTCATTAACTATCGAAAAATGCTTGTATGTATTTTCATGAATGCAAGCCTATCAATTTGAGCCACCACCCTTCGACCTCATTCTTCAGCTCCATTTATTTTACGAGTGTGATATCACTAAAAAGGGAACCAAAGAACAAGAAAAGGGATAACAATAACGAACGAAGGAGAGAGAGAGAGAGAGAGAAAAGTTGTAATTACAAATTACACATTAATTTCCTTTCTCCTGGTGACTCTAATTAATGGTATAATTATAATCATAGGGCTCTTGTGGCCCAGCTCACATACAATGTCACACACTCATCCAAATACACAGCAGTCAATGCAAAACGGCTCAACCATAGGCATATTAAAAAGTGGAATCGAATGGACTGCGATCCGTCTTCAATCTTCTCGATTATATGCTCATGAATTTCAAGTATCCAGATGGAATTTCCCACTCGTATAAACTTTATCAAACCGCTTGCCAATGATATTCCAAGTGAAATTCCATTTGGATTCGAAGCAATGAAATTTTTTCCAATTATTTTCCGACATTGATCTTTTTCTATGGTGGTGTGGGTAGCTATGCTGCCACCACCACCACCATCATCATCATCATCATCTTTTCGAACACTTGCAATATCGCTTCAGCACACCACATCTGCCCATCTTTCATATTTCACTTTGATGTTTATAAATAACAAATGCACGGGATCAACCAAATGAACTTCGAGCTCTCACCAGAACGTATCATTACATTTTTCGCTTCTTCTGCTGCAATTTTTTTTCTTCGGTATTTCTCACCGTTTCTCGATCTTACATTCTCATTCTCGTTGTCGTTGTCATCGTTTTGTGTTTGTTTAAATGTAAAATTTATTTTTCCACACCGATGAACTGGATCGCATTGTATGTATATAAGTTTTCCATTCAAGATTGGATTAGCGAATAATTTGTGTCACAACTTACAACATAACTTCTTTTTTTTATTCATTCTATCTCTCACTCTCTCTCTCTCTTTCTCTTGGTGCTCGTCTGATTTTTTCTCTTTGCTCCATTGAAATGAAAGCCTTAAGGAAAACTTTATTTCAGTTTAGTTGGGATATCATTTTGCATGTTTGCATGAGCAAAAGCATCATGATTTCGGAATTGTTTTGTGCAGTGTGTTTTTGTGTGTGTGTGTGGTTGTGCGTGTTGAAAAGCGAACAACATTGCCTTTATCGTCATCGTTGTCATTTCCATGGTAAAATCATCATTTTGTTATTTTTCTTTATCATCTTTGGGGACTTTGAATCAATTTCAATATATGTGTTGCGGTCTCAACACTGAAAACGTTCAAGGCAAACGAGATGTCATTTCAAACAAATTTCACATTCCACCACATCATATAAAAGACAGCCTTCAATCATTTCATTTTTTTTTGCCCACTACCTTTAACATATTTCCGGAGCAATTTCCTTTCAATCATTATGTTCTTTTTGCAATTCCGTTGCGTGAGCTCCATCAATATGATCAAAGAGACTGAATGTCAATGATTTGCTTTTTTTTAAACGAAAAAAGAAATTCCCGTTTGCAATTAAAAGACGGGAAATACCATCTCATCAAGAATGTGATTTTTTTTTCTTTATAGTAGATACAAAGTAAAATGCCTAAGCGAATTTTTCAAAACGTTGCGCAATAAATTTATATTGGCAACAAACATTGATACAAAATGTATTAAATCGGTTGATACTATTTTTATACACCTGATGTTGTATATGTGAATATTATAATTGGTTTGAAGCAATGAGTTCAAGTGGTTCACAGTTCACTAGCCATTATCTAGTTCCACTCAACGACGCGGTCAACAATTGACGTATCTGTTGAAGTGTATTGCAAAGGAAAATAATTTAATGCAAAGTCATACATAATTAAGTGAAAACCAGTCGACAGAAATGAGATAACAAGCAAATCAATTTATCGTGATGTGGGTAGTAAATTTGTTTGTTTGTTTTTTTGTGTCCATGGATATTTTGAGAGACCATTTCAGAATCGTTTTATCACATTGTTTTTATCAAATAGTTGGCAATCAATTTAATGCGTGTGCACGTGTGTATTTTTTGTTTGTATGGACAATTACAATATAACAGTAGCAGAAATTTCCATCTAAACAACCATAAAATCCGAGTATACGATCGAAATATCAGCTTACCGTCTTGAAATGTAATGACAGTGAGCTTTCGTGCGACTGTCATTACCCTTATTTGTTTAGTTCGATTTTTATGTGGCGTGTCATTCAAAATGAAACTTCAAATGCCATTTATTTTGGGTTACCTCCCCACCACCCGTTTAAAACATATTCCGAATTAATGAACTAAACAACATATACAAGCCACTTACAACATTGCACAAAACCAACCGAAAAAAAACAAAAAATAGCATACACACAATAAAATAAAATAACTTGTATTATACCAATTAACGTATACCTGTGTGCCCAGCACCACTCTGTATCTCAACCCGTCCGATACTTGAATGTGTAAGCATCTCTCTCACTCTTTCTCTCTCTCTCTCTCTCTCTCTCTCTCTCTCTCTCTCTCTCTCTCTCTCTCTCTCTCTCTCTCTCTCTCTCTCTCTCTCTCTCTCTCTCTCTCTCTCAATCTCTCCATCTCGCTCTCCATCACCGGGTTACATAGACGATGAAGCACATATAACATATATGTATAGAAATTTGTATATAAAATGGTCTAATTAGTCCATAAATAGCAAACCACGAGTAATTACAATTTTCGTGGTGAATTCCATTACATTAATTAGTTTCATATAACATTTAAATATGCATGCAGTTTAGTAGTGGTTCATTCGATATGTCCATGTCCTGGCCACTGCCACACTCGCATAAAACTCATTGCATACAATGTGCTTTGTATGTGCTCACACCTACAAGCCAACAATCTACAAACTACGAACTATATATACACATTGTATACAAATATATACAATCCCAGGCAAGGTAAGTATCTGTCTGGATTTTGTTTGCGCTTCAAAAGCAAATGATGTAGTTGGAGCCAAGGGCCAAATTAGGTTCTGTGCATGTATTTGCTGTTGTGATGTTGCTGCTTTTGCTTTCGGTTCTCTTTTTTTGTGCTAATCTTATTTGAACCGAAACTTCACTATCACATCCCCCCCTCCTCCCTCGCCTTTTTTCTCTTTCCCATTTTCATATTCCACGTGCATGATCTGGAAGTCCAACGCAATGAAGTGAATAGTATTTTCTTGCAATGTAGCATTAAAATACATTTCACTTTCAATAAGATGCATCTAACCGGTGTAAACGAAATCAAATGAATTTACTGTATATAACACTTGCTAATGAATTGGCATTGGTAGCTTTATCACCCATTTTGATCATTTTGCATCAAATGATTTCTAGAAAATTTTTCACTTTTTATTTAGTTGTTGATGGTTAAGGTGATGTGTTGAATGAGATTACAAAAAATGATATTTATTTTAATGTTGAAAACAAAAATATCTATTTTGTACTATTAATAAGGATATAGACCCAAAATTTTCGGAGGTGCTCAAATTAAAGCTTATTCCGTCATCTTGAATTGTCATTACATTCGAATTGTATAAAAGTTTTTTTTTTGAATAAAATATGTGAATTTAATGACATTTTGTGACAGCCAAAAGTTGAAAATCAACAATATAAGTGAGCGGGGCGTTTTTTTTCTTCTTTCATTTAAATGCGAAAATCCCCCCTCGGAACACTGCATTTTGTTCACAATGCATCGACGAATATCGCAAACACATCAATTTAGAGCATTGTACTTTAACTAATGCTTATAATTATATGCTTCGTTGAAACTAATTATCTGACATGTTTTTATTAATGCGCGAGTAATTTGCATCCGATGCATCCGATGGAAAAACCACCGTCTCTCTCTCTCTCTCTCTCTCTCTCTCTCTCTCTCTCTATCTATCTATCTATCTATCTCGTTATCGCTGAATGTGTGCAACATTTAAATTATGTATACGGCCCAATAATATGGAAACTTTTCAAATTTTCCAGCAGATGCCTCGATTGTCTTTTGATCATATGCCCAGTTGGTTGTGAATTTGAAAAATTGACAGGGAAAAATTGACAGATACCCAAATAAAAAACCATTGATCACCTAACCGATATCCAAATGCAAAGTAATGATAATAAATTAATTTTGTGCCGAGATTATTTGGAAATTCAAATGTGATGTATTTTGGTGTGTTCGTTGATTGTGTGTTGACCGAAATATTCATTAAATTAGCTGTTGCATTTGCATTTGCAATCAAATCAAATCAAATTGAAAAAGAAATGATTAACAAAAAAATAAAACAACAACAACAACAACAACAACAATGGAATGAATGTGCAATGCACGCACATTGAATTCCAAATTAGTTTGATGCATTCGAAAAATTGGTTTGCTTTATTGATGATTTTTGACGGAAGTCTGACTGATTTGCGTTGATGAAGTGGAATTGTATTTGGAATGTGGAAAAATATCCATAACTCAACACATATTTGCCAATGCAATGCAATGTACAGGATGTCACGGTCTATTGTAATGAGAATCGATACAAATTATGTAACACTTGAGTCATCACTTACTGGCAGAGTATAGTTGTTAATTTGCTGATTTCCGAGGTGTTTTTCCTCGAATCCAATCACTGGCAGACGTGAAACCAACATTAATAATTTTCAACGATGCAAAACACACCCAAGAGTAACGACAAAATTGCACCAGAGCACACACAAAAAAAGAAAGAATAAAAAAAACAACAACAACAAATCAACGCGAATGAAATAGACCAAAAAAAACTGCACCCGTTTGCAATCGTTCACGGAGCAAACATAATTTAAATGGATTCCACAATGCTTTCAAAACTCATTCACTAGAGGCTTGTGTGGCGATAAGCACAATTTTCTGGCAATAAATAGCCCATGAATAAATTATACACAAGAAGTAATTGAAAAGTAGTAACAATTGTTGAATGTTGCATGTGCATGTGTGTGTGTGTGTGCAGTGTGCATCGCAGACTCAATGGCCATATTATCTATGAACCGCCTGGCTGCTGATGTTGCCGCTTCTGCTTACAGCTACAATATAAATGTAGATGTGACAAGTTTTGTGCCATTGTGTTTTATATGCTCGATTTTCAGTTTTATCTCATATTAATTTTATCATGAGCTACATGAGCCGTTGAAACGATTCCCATTCATTCAAGAGAATATAAAAAGCCAAAAAGCTCGCTGTTTTCTTTTCGTTTTTTTGTTTTTTCTTCAACTTTTCCCCATATTCAACTATCATGTGAACAGCGTAGCAAACAGAGCTCATTTGTGACAAAGAGGTACAACGAAAAAGTGAACAGCCGAAAAAAAGCGAAAGACAGAAAGAAAGACCGAACGAACGAACGAAATAAATGAGAGTAAAAAAAACACATGAACCTCAACACTAAATACACGATAAATGATTCATTCAATTCAATTGCTTGAGTAAATTTTCAAATAAGTTTTAATATTGCATTGAAATTATGTACATCGTATTCAACAGGTTTTTCAGTTGGCATTGCTTGGCAATCACTGTACACTTCTCTTTTTCATTCTGGTTGCGCCACCTTGCTGCCGCTGTGTGTGTGTATATGTGCGCGCGCGCGCGCGTGTATTCTCTCTTTTTCTCTCTCTCTTTCTCTCCACCCCAACCACTGGTTTGCATGCATACAAAGATTTGCACAATGTGCTTTAGCAAGAATGCTTCGTTTCACGTAAACGCTGTTTTTGCCTATCGTACCTTGTGTTCATGTTCGGTGTAGTAAAGAGATGAATAGGGAATAAGAATCCCATTTCAATGGTTCGAAATATGTTGCCAGCCGATGTAGTGGCGGCGCTTATCCTTGTTCACTCTTCTGCATTTCTTGTATAGGAAGCGTATCGAGATCGTCATCACTTTTAAAGTTTCAAAGGAAATCGCACACACTTTCACATTGCAAGAACAAGACTTTGGCAAGCAACAGCAGCGCATCATCGAAGGTTAAATCGTGTTGCATGCCAAATGCAACGGCATTTCCGGCATTATTTTTTTTATGCCCGTTACCCATTCCTCCTCCCTTCCCCCACTCCGAATCGACTCCCCCGACAACTGTGAATTCGTTAGTTACTGTCGTTCTTCTTTATCTTTAATGTAGTAGCACAATTTATTGAAAGGCTCGTAGGTTATTTGCGACCACTTCAATTCACGAATGCACAAGAAAGAAACGAAAATTCTATTTCAGTAAATAAATTTCTTTAAGTGGACATATTTGAGCCACTTACACGTTGAAAATACGAACACAGAACATCGATGCTTTTTTTTCCGTAGAACTTTCAATGTACACGAAAAGAGTACTTAACAGAATAAATGGCATGTTTTGCTCAAGTATCACGAAACACAAGCACAAGCACAAGCACAAAGACAAGGACATTCGAATGCTAGCAAATAGCAAAGAACCAATGAAGAAGATCCACCAAATAGAATTGAATATTATTGACTGATAAACATTTGAATATTTCAATACTTTGGTGTGTGTGTGCCTTGTACCATACAGATTCATACTTTTAAATTCATTTTCACACATTTTGCACCTTAAACCACTTTGAAAATCAACTAAACAGCTCCAAATAAAATTGAAAATACGGAAAATAATTTCTGCCATTCTTAAACGGGGTTTATAAACAAGTTTATTGTCCAATGCATGATTTTATTCCAAATACGTTTCGCTGGGAAACGTTTTTTTTTATTCTCGTGTTCTTCTTTACTGTCCCTTACTTCATTAGATTTGACACACATGCCATATGATTAGTTTTTATTAATTACAATTATTATTTACATATCCAGAAAAAAAATTCATTTAGCTGAAAAGAGATTGATTCAATATTTTCTGTTTGACTAACTCTGATTTACTCCAATAAATAGTGATTGATATTAACGCGGATCTGTCGTTAGTGTAAATTTGACACTATTTTGAAGGGGTCTGTGAAGGAGTTTTCTATGATATCATTGTGCGATTTCTTCGAAATTTTTGGAATGTTAATATTCTGATGAATAATTGAGAAATAAATCAACTTGAGATCGGTATCCCTATCGGGAACCTCTAGATCCCAACTTCCAGATTTTGGGTTTTAGTGGATTTCAAGCGACCTGGACGCAAATTGAACGGAATGAAGGCATAGAATCGATGTGTATATTCCCAGACTACAACCCAGACACAAATGATTCATTATATAGAAGCTGGATTAGAATTTATTCAATTCTTCCATTTTTTCAAAAAAATGGTACCTCAAGACTCAAGGTGATTCCGGGAAAATCACTGGCCCAATTTTCTCGGCAATTGGTATTTTTCAATCCTTCAACTGTACCCTTTAATCATAGCAAAAAACTAGGAATGATTGGTTTTCAACTTTCCATAGAATTTTGCCTCCGTACATGGACTTTGTTGAAAAAACGCTAACGACAGATGAAGGTTAAATACCCACATAAAAATCGACAGCGAATCATTCGTTTGCGTTTCACAGCGAAGCTTCGCTGTCACAACGAAATGATTCGCTGTCGATGTTCATGTGGATGAGGTCTATATCAATTTGGATTTCTATTAACGTTTGAATGATTGTCCTTGGATTGATTTTTCATTGAGTAAAATAAATGAATCGAAGAATTTCATAAATTATCATTTTGAAAGTAATCCAAAGCCTAGTCCAAAACGGCTATATAATGTTCATTTCATTAAATATATATAATGTTTGTGATATGTTACAAACCAAAAGATTGTCGAATTGGTTTCTAATGAATTTTAAAAATCAAATAGATGATGTGCATGTACATTGTACAATTGTGGTATCGAATTTATAAAAAATACACCAAATTTCTGAGCCCAGCTCTATGAAACACTCGGTATTATAAGCGTGGGTTACATAAACATCAATGTCGGACACCGAAAATGGCATGTGTGGTGTTATTGGATGGATTAAATAAAGTAAACAAAAATGTGAACACGAGTCACCCATTAATCATCGATAATATATTCATTCAATTTCGTTTTTGCGGTTATAATATCGAGTTTTGTTGGAAATGTCAAGCATCCAAATCATATAAAAATTTGGTTTGAATGACATTTTTGGTTTTACTTAGTGACACTGGTATAAGTAGAAAATAAATTCCATGTGGGATAAAAGTGCTATGATATCGACTTCATTTCGAAAGTATATCAATGTGGCATGCTGGGTTAGAGAGTATCATTCAACGAATTGACAAAGAAGTTTCGTGTTTGAACAGTTTTTTTTTCTTCTTCTTCTTTTTCTTCTTGCTCCAAAAGAGTTGTGAAATGACATGATATCAATCGGCAGAAATAATCACGAAGGAAGAGAGAATCGGCAAAAATGTTGACGAATGAGCAAAATAATAATAAAGGAAATGAATTTGAGTGAGAGCTCGTGCAGTGTTCCATCGTATTTTTTGGCATATATCAAACGAACACATTTAATGCATACTCTCGTTCTATCGTCGCGTAAGATTGTATTTGAGCGTAAGTCAAATGAAGCTCGACAGAAGAAGAAGAAAAAACCACCTAGTATTCAATGTCCAATGTCCACACATCATGGCACACGAAATGACAAGGGTTTGACAAAATTGACGATTTGGGAATAAACAACCGTTCGGACATTGAGTATTCCACTCGATAAAATACCAGATAGTACAAGCGCGTCTAATAATCCGAATTGTGCAGATTATTGTGTCCGTCGGGTTTGCAAAAAGGAAAACTGAACAAGAAAGTGATACAGAATGAGCGAAATGAGCGAACACTCAACATGAGGAATCCAAATAGCCCAGCAATTCGGACTACTTTGGCACTTAATGCGTTTTACTTTGGTTTCAATTCGAATCATATACGTATTTATAATGCTTACAGCAGCTGTTTTTTTTCTCTCTATCTCTCTCTGTTCTTTGACTTTCGTTCTCTCGATAAATTCCTTTGGTTGTTTGGATCTTACGGTCATTCACGCACATTTTTTTTGCACACATGCGCATTTATTGGGCAACATACAAACGAATTACTCACTTCGTGTAAGTTATGAACGGTATTATCATGATTCGGTACATTTACTTGGGGGTGTTTTTTTTTGTGTCCTCTCTCGTCTATACTTGGCCGTAGATTGCACATTCAGATTGGTCAAGTTTACAAATTCGTTTATGCTTTCGTTTATACCTGATCAATTTTAATGTCGTTTTTTCCCCCTGGTGAGTTCAGCACTTTTTTTTGTGGCAATTCGGCATTAACCTTTTAAAATGGCGTGCATCTTCTGACTTTTATTTTTATATCACTTTTGCACGTAATGTATGTGTGTGTACACCAAATATATGTATCTATGTGTTGTAGCCCTAGTACAAGGCGCTAAATTGCCGACAATATGTGTAACGAGAAAAAAAAATATCGAAACGAATAACATTTTCGTGATGTAACTAAAAGCCAAGCAATCAATTTCTTTTGTTGGCAAGTGTGTCGGGCTGTGCATTTTTTTTTTATTTTGCGGTCGGTTGCGAATATGTGTGGCTAAACGGAATGGGCAAAAGCAGGGGAGCAATAGCTGTATTTTAAGTGCGTGTGCGGTTGGTGTTGCTGTTGAAATTAATTCAAATTTCCAGTATCAAGTAAAATGGTGAAACACACCGAAAAACCGATTGTGTGATGTTAGTGGCGATTATGAAAACGGAGCCGACGCTATACACGCTCTGTGACTATGGCCACTGGAATTGGAAATGACGCGCTGATAGCCCATTGGAATCACATGGGCTATCAGCGCGGCAATGACGATGGTGATAGCCGCAGTAACAGTGGCAACGTGGCCATCAGCATAACTGTATTATGTGCAAATACGTGCGCTGCCCTCGTGTATAAGTCCGGGACCAACCAACCAACTTGACTATAAATATGCACACACAATAAACGAATGAGAGTTTCAATAGCCATGAATAAGCTGTTAATGAACACAGCTCCATTTGTGAGTCTACAAATGCCGGAAATATCATTTTCGCACAGATGCCGCATAAAACTGAAATGCACAAAAAGTAAATAAATTACGAATGAATCATGTGTACGCTAGAGATATAGATATTTAACGTGACACCTATTCCTATGAACCCCCCTCCGCCTCCAACGCTCTATCGCTTGACCGCTCTCTAGTTCTCAGCTATCACCAACAATGCAGTCTTTTTCAACCGAACCCCCGAGTCTCTATCTAACGCAATAAATAATTTGGATGTTGACTGCTCGAACGAAGTTCACAAATACTTCAAGAAAAAGTTGGACCAAACTGTCCGTTTATTAACCACATTACATTCCTTTCGTTTCTGTGAAAAACCACTTACGAAACCACTATCAACAGCTGATTATGATGCTCACAGACACTTGACTACATTGAATGCATCCCATCCCATCCCATCCCATCCCACCATAATGTACTGTACCAGCTCGAAGATTAAGTTTTCAATCAAAGTCAAACGATTCAATTCACTGTTTAAAAAATATTGCTTGAAAATATGGGCCAAATGCTTCCAGCTGCCTGGTTTTGCTGTCTTGGCCATTACATTGGAAAAACACATTGGAATTTTTCCCGGTATGCCATGAGTTTAGCATAACGAATGTATTATGTCTCGATATAAAAATTGCAATCATTCATACGGTTTACAAAGGATCTGCATATGATTAATGACATCCGCAAAATATAATCAAAACACTTAACTGCAAACAAAATAAATAACCACTTTGCCGGTTTCAAACAAATTCTACTAAATCACTTCAAAATCTACTTTGATATTCATGAATCCAACAACCTATTGAACGTTGGGCCCGGGTTCACAAGTATGGTTCGTTTCAATTCAGACTTAAGAAGAAATATTTACAGAACGATTTCTGTTACAGTTTTTGAATATATTCATCATGTGCCCATTTAATAAAACGGCTGATATTGTATCTCCCTTTACGAAACACAGAAATGAATCTCAAGTTTAATCATTTTCTATAGAAATTGATTATTTTCCTCATCATTGAAATGCATGGCACTCTGGTTATGTGTTCTCACATAAAATAGTGCCGCTCATTTAATTGAATACATACATCGTTCAAACCATCACTTTATTTTCATTCATTACATTTTAGACATGATTTCATCGAAATTATTCCGAATATACACTTCAACTCCTTTTGTTTGAGCAAACATAGTAGCATAACGAATGGGCAATTGTTCAACGTCATGCTTTTCAACTTTTCCGATTGGTTCATTAAATTTCTCTAAAATGCCAAATGTTCCAGTGGTTTTGTATAAAATTGTTTCCATTCTAAAAGTGGGCGAGAACGAAAGGTGTTCTTTCTCAATAAATGCAACAGAAGCAAACGCAAAATTGAGGTGATATTTACCTATCACCATTTGTGTACACATTGACCAAACACTCGATAGCCGCTGTAAAGTCTTCTTCATCGGTTAATTGACGCCGCAACATACATTCCGTAGTTTCAATGAAATCGTTCAGCTCATCGTATCGATCTTTGTAAACAATGGCCAACAGTTCGGCCAACTTTTGCTTCCGTTTTTTTGCATGTTCAATTGATTTGTCATAAATTTCCTGTAATTCAATAGCCAGGCAATCGATTTGTGCAATTTTTACTGCATTTTCCAATTCATCTAAAATCGTCTGATATCGTGTGAATTCATCTTCGATTGTCGATGGATATGGATCGGCGTCCACAAATGCTTGTATGTGCGAATCCAATACAACTTCATCGACAAACAAATAACAATATTTTTTATAGATTTCTTTAAGTAAACTATCAATTGATGGCTGTAGCAGTGACAATCCACTGTCAAACTTTGAGATTGCTCGTTGAATTTCTTTGTTACCGAGTACATTATTGAGAAAACCTTCTTCCAAATCGATTTCAGCTGTCCAACGTTGAATGAAAAATGTATCATTTGAAAATTAGTATTTAATTATTACATTTATAAAAAGAAAAAACAAATTTTAATAACACATTCGACTTAAAGATACTAAATTTAGCGCCAATGCACATTTTACCCAAGTGCCGTTCAGCATTAGAGTTTACTACGCTTTAGGTAAAATAAATAATGTGCTTTTAAATCTATAATAAAATGACCGTCAAGCTACATTCATTATCCCCTAAATATTTTTCTTGGTACAAAAAAAAAAGTCAATTGAAGAAATTACAATTAAAAACCACTTACCAAGATTGTACTTCACACTTTCTGGTATTGCTGCGAGTTCTCCCCATGAACGAATGCCAACAAAGATGTCAGTTATATTGTGAATTAGCTAACGATTAAAAAGTACAGAATGTCAAGCGCATAATAGTCTTTTCCCGTCAACAAACAACAACAACAAAACACCACTAATTTATTCCGAATGAAAAGAAATATTTAAAGATTACCAGCAAAAATGTTTCACTTATTGAATCAAGATGAGGTGATAAATAGCAGCATGACGATGGTTCTATTTTGGCAACAGCAAGAACTGCTGGCTCTCTGAATAAAATAGAATATTATGAGCGAAAATTGAATGAGTTCTTGAGATGTTTCCCCGGTTGTACAACAACAATAACAAAAGATGCTACAATAGCCGAATATTACATAGCATAATTTTACACTTACTCTTTGAGAAAGAAATGCTCTCGAATCTTGTCATATGCTACCTTCGTATTTTTTATCATGCCATCGAGAATTTGATGAGCAAAATAATTAAATAAGTCCATACAATCGCTGTGCAATTGCTCGATACCGTATTGAAGTTCATCATAGTCCTTAAACACTGTAACAGTAATTGGTTTTTGTATTTGTTTTTGTTTTTTTTTTCTTTCGTTAAACATATTTTAAACTAGCTAGCTTAGGGATGGCTTTAAATAGACGTAAAATTGAGATTATTACATGGTTCAATGTGATCGCCCTCATTATACACAAACACCTGCTGGAACAGCTTTTCAAATGCAATAAAATCGTATTTGTTTTCCACTGATTGGATATCAGTTTTGCTAATGAACAATTTGATCAGTTCAACCGTGGCTTTCTCAGCCATCGTTGACTTCACCATCAGCATTTCCTCTAGAAATCAATCAATGTAAAATGTCAATAAGCGATTATTTAACAAATTTACGTGATTTGAACACTGTTAAACTGGCTAACCAATTGTCTGCTTGTGCTTTTCATTTCCATCAAGTAATATCTTTATGTCAATTGGTTTATCGAAAAGTGTAACCAATTTCAATTCACTCATCGATAAAATGATATCCTCAATATGGAAAATTTTTCGGTCCATGGCTCGTTTCAGTAAGCAACTAAAATCAGCCAAAATCTTGAACGATTGAAAATTATAAATGAATTTGAAAAAAAAAAACAAAAACAAAACAAAATCGTTGAAAATTGAGTAGAAAACCTTTTCCGCGTTGGTAATATAGGCATCAAAGTCCTTTGAGAGCCACTGAATTTGAGATAGCCCTGGTTTGAAGGCTTGGTCAATTTTTCGAAGCTGTGGACGACATATGTTTACAAAAATGACATGTACTGAATGACGTAATTCATTGTTCCATTCAATCAAATGACTTAGTAATTGGAGTTTACGTCTCAAATCGTCTTCGTATTTAACTAATGCTTGTCCCAGCTGTGGTATATCTGTTCAAATTACACGAAATGAAAACGAATTGAGTTCAGCGAATGAGTAGGAAACATTCAGATCTCGTGCATTACCTAAATTTAGTTTGATATTCTTTTTTCCCTCTTCAATCGTATTGAGAATCATGATATCGAAGTTGACTTCCAATCGATTTGATATTGGATTTCGTCGTATTATTGGCTGGTTCAGCAAATCAAATACATAATGAACATTGTCAAACCACGCTTTGTATTGTTGAAACTCGTATAAAGTCAAATCTTTGGACAGTGCATTATAATATTTTATTGTGGTCTGCACTTGCAACACGTTTTCAGTGTTGAAAATGTCGTTTCGTTTTAACAGCGATATTACTTCATTTAGTTTCATTTCAATTGATCGCACCCATGAAATGCGCCCGGAATATTGACACATCAAATTTGGCACTTCTGGTGATACTTTTGTCAAATTAAATCTAATTTGTTCGCCCCCCCCCCCCCGCGCACACGAAAAACGGATACAGCAAATTCAATTTCATGCATTTACAAAAACATAACGAAAACAAACATACTTACGATTCTTTCAAAGAATTTATATTATTGACAAATGCAATCACAACGTCAATGTATCGATCTTTAACCGTCATACAATCAAAATTTAGCCCTTCAAATCGTTTCAAATGATTCAATGCTGTTAATGGACTGATTGGGAATTGATGAATATCCGCTTCGACATGTGCATGCATTTCATTTTCTAAACGCTTGATTGTTTTCTGCCATTTGGTAAAATCAATCTCGAATTGCTCCTGTCTGATTCAAATACAGTTCATGCATGAACATGAAAAAAATAAAATAAAATGGAAAATGTAACAAAGTAAAATGGGCCACATAAACAACAAACCGAAAGTCCAAGTGATCGTAAGTTTTTTCTACAATTTCATTGTATGCATTGTTAATTGGCTCTGAAAACTTCTGTATATCTTCCATCAGAATATTCTCCAAAATTGAGTATTTCACATCAGTTTGAATGATGCGTTGTAGCTGTTGACGTGAGTTAAATGAACAGAGATGTTACAAAGGTGATTTCTCTCTCTCTCTCTCTCTCTCTCTCTCTCTCTCTCTCTCTCTCTCTCTCTCTCTCTCTCTCTCTCTCTCTCTCTCTCTCTCTCTCTCTCTCTCTCTCTCTCTCTCTCTCTCTCTCGTTCTTTCTTTCTCTCTCTCGGTTTCTACAACACATTTGAGCCAAACGACAAGGCAAAAAAACAACGGCCCATCAAACATAAAACCCACCTTCGATAGTCGATCAACTAATTGATTGGCTTGCCCAAAGACATACTTTTCGGAAAACTTCCATTCAGGTTCACCCGCTGCTTTCATTTGTTCGACAGTTTCTTCATAAGTTTTTCGATATGCACCCAGTAGTTCAAGGCAAATGGCAATTTTCACCAATAATTGATCCGATGGTTGAACGAACAGGTTTGATGAATTGCCATTTAATATGAAATTGCGACAGCACTGTGTCAAATGGTTTGTACACTTTGATAAGAAACTTGCCATTGAATTCGATGTGTTGTAAAATGTTGACGTCTTGTAAACGGTTCGTAGTGCACCGAACAACGGATCAACATGCATTTTGATGTCATCGATTTTACCGTACAGAGGAAATTGAAAACGTTCAAGCGAGTTCAGAAACTGTACATTTTCCGTTGCTTGGGCATTGGTCGTTTCTAATTGGTTCGCAACGTCCTTCCATTTCTGAAAAGAAAAAAAAGCACACACAACAACAACTTATTGCGACTTATTAATGGCAATAATTGGTACAACAATATATTTTACGTGGACTAATTTCGATCTGGATAATTGCAAGCATTTCAGGTGATTACGAAATATTTCCGATGAAATAAGCTCTTGAGCAATCGAATACATTGAGTGGGTTTGTAGCCAGTGTTCAAGTTCATCGGTTGGACCAATAGCAGTGAAACTGCGCCGTATTAAATTGCCTTTTATCAAAATCGTCTCTATAATTCGCATCCAATCAATCGAAATCTTTTCAACTAACTCAACTAGTTTTCGATTTTCGGATGTGGCTTTGATTTTGTCCAAACCAGACAAATTTGCTTCGTAAAATTCTTTATCAATATTCAGAGTAATTGAATTTTTGGTAATACTGTCACAATCTAAAAGGCAAACGTATAAATTAATAGTTTTAATAAATCTTCACATTGCGATAACAAAAATGGAATGTGGACTCAAACGACCAATAAAATTAATATCAAAACTCACTTTCCAAAAAGATTTGACAGGCATTCAAAACCATTACTGTGTCTGTGTTGCCAGCTTGACCAAATTGAATGAACGCAGGTAGCCAAATTTCGTGAAAAACTCGTGCCAATATCAAAGTCAATGAGCATTTATCGTCCGGTTTTATGTCCGAAATGTTCACAAGCTAAAAAAAAACAAAAACAAATCAGAATCAAAATCTATTTCAATCCTTTGGATTTGAATAATTGTTCAATGAGCCTCCTACATTTGACACATTTTTCGGATTGACTTCAATTATGTTATCGATGCGATAAACAACAACGCATTCTTCCGTTTGGAATGTGTCTTTTTCGTGTAAAATTCCGATTCGATGGGCGTCATTCGAGTTTGATGAACAACTAAATATTAATGCCTCTGAACCATTTTGACGGAAAAAACGGTGTACGCACTCGGTTTTGGGTTCTTCATCAACAATACTCTCGACCAATTCATCAGTGTTGATTTGAAACATTTGTGCAACAATTTCAATGACACCGAGCATCGTTCGATCGATGGATTCGCGTCGCATGTCTTTTTGATGTTTGATTTCAGCAAATAATTCGGCTTTAGCAGCAGCAGCTGCAGCAGCAGCCGCTTCCGTTGTATCAAAACTGGCATAATCATGCAGTTCATCCGATACGCCAAAAATTTGTGCTAAATGCGTGTAGTGATCGGCAACGTTCAGTGATTCGCACAACATTCTCTTCACACACACACACACACAAATGTATCATTAACTGAATTTAAACAATTTTAATTGCAGGATTATTATTGGCTGTGTGCAATTGTGAATCACGTTTAAATAACTATGTTTAGTCAATGTCTATTTCATAAAAAATCAAGGCCCACTAATTTCAAATCAAAAATCGAGCACATTTCAATTGCAAAATATTTCAAGCAGAATATATCCATCTATTACACCGTCGGCAGTATCGTCAAACGATATATTCTTGTTCCAATAGAATTGTAAAAGTGTTTTGTGTGCACAGCAAACGAGCCTAATAACCTGCTATCGAATACGCATTCGGTGAAATTGGATCGGTAGCTATGGTGACGAAACTATGCGTTTAAAGATAATAAACTGAGAGTTATTTAATTTGATTCGCCTTTTTTCTCTGTTTCGTTTGCATCAGGCTTTGTTCGGTTTACTGCGATTATTTTCACTTTTTTTCTCTGCCTGTTTTCATGTGATCATTTATAGTCCAAAGTAAGACGAACTTTTTCATCCTCTCTGGCATGTGCATAACATTAATAAGACTTATTCAATAAGTTAAGTCAAATAGTGTGTTGACCTCGTCGAAAGAACGACACACATGCCAGACAATGATACTAAATATGGCGAAAATAGACTCGCGGATATTGAAAAAAAAAAACAAATTATTTTCATAGTTTTGGCTATTTTGCATGAACCCAATAATTTTCGTCACACTTCGTCGTGCGGAGAAGTAATAAAATGTGTGCTTTGTTTTATGTTGATGGATTTTCTGGGTGCTGGCGCTATGCATGTACTTTCACTATAAATTCATCCATCTGGAACAAGCTATAAAAAGCGTGTGCAATAATTTTTCAAGTCTCATACCACGTTTTTTTTCTTTCTATATTTCATTTTGCTTGCACGTAACCTATACTATGTATTATATAATATACAAAAAAAAATCGTCTATTATTTTTCATTCAAGCAGCCCAAACACATTCAGTTAAGCGATTTTATTCGTTGTGTGAATAATAAAAGTTTCTTGTCATCGTCGACAGGGCGTTTGATTGCGCTTACACTTGCTGCTGTTGATGCTATCGTTTTCTGTACGTGTTGTCCGCACGACCGCCAAAGTTCATCATCTCTGTTTTACAGTTATGCATTATTTTCAACACACAAACACACACACACAGCAGCAACAACAACAACAATCATCAGCGACACATTGATTTGCCACTACGGAAAATAATGGCAATAGCGATAGTGTGCGGAGCATGGAAAAATGAATGACCGTTCGATCGGCCAGCCATCAACCATACGTTCGAACGGATAGGTTGCATTTAGGGTGAGTTCACCCGCTGGCTTTTGTCTCAGATGGCTATGAACGTTTGCACTTACAATAAAATTCATTGTTCCATGACATGAGACGCATCAATGTTGACATCAAATATTTTAACAACACGCCAACACGCTTGAGTTACTCTGTGATTTCTTAGCGAACGTCTTTTTATTCAATGCAACAGTCGCACACCCAGCATGCTTGCATTTCAATTAAATGGTCATAATTCATTCGGTTAGATGTCAAATTCATGTCAAAATCATTGGTTCTACACCCACGAAACCGATCCACATTTCTGTTGATATGTTAGGTTTTTCACTCTTCACTGGGCAATTGGGTGAGGCACTTTTTGAGACTCAATGTTCGAATGTACTCGTACTTTAATTATTAAATTTTACACTCTACAGAGTACTGAAGTGATGACAACTAATCCCGATGGTTTTGGACATTTGAAAAAATTCACAAAAAAATATTTTCGTACCTTAGGAATCTTCTAAGATTATTCCAGTTGTTCCATTTTCATACCACCTATTGCAGAACATTCTGTATTTCAAGCTGCATTCTCTACTAGTGGTCACCCCTTTGATTTCAATACACACAAAATATGTTTTCTTTTCTGTTTTTATTTGACACCTTCAATTCGCATAGACCTCAGATTCTTAATTCGATTGACCATAATTGACCCAATGAAACAAATTCATTCAACATGTGGTGGAAAGAGCTTGGGTGAATATCTTCTTCAGTTACTTATTCAGTCTTTCCGATTATGTTTCTTATGGATAATTTTAGTACCATTCATCCAAAGTATGATATGCAATTGTTAATAATAACAACAACAAAAACGTAAAATTTGATATCAGTCATTTCAGTGCGACCATTCCATACCCGATCGATCAAAATTCACATGGACCATCTCGGATTTGAAAAATTTATATATGGTTCGATTAGTTTAGGTCCAACTAAGAAAAATCTACTTTTTGCAAAAGTAAAGGTAAATTTTGACGATCGATATCTCAACCATTTCGAAAGGTAAAAAAACCGCACAGATCTCGTTTGAAAGGTATTGAGGCCTACTTTTTGTATTTTTACCATTTTTGAAAAAAGTTATTTTTGACATAGAAATCGACTTTTGAATCTTTCGAAAACACGTATACACATTTTTTTTGAGTTAGAATCGGTTTTGGATAGCTGGCCTCAAGCCCTTTCATCTGGCTGTATCAAAAATATGGAAACGTTTATACCCATCCCAATATTTGGGTTTGAACCCAGGGGTGTCCGTTTTCCATTTTTTTCACTTTTACGTTATACTCAAAATGTCCCAACGAAAATATTTTCTCGTTCTGGGGGTCAATACCTTTCCAACGGTGTAAATATAACATAATTTCACATATTCTATACACAACAATCAACATTTGATGGAAATTTAATGGAAATTTCATAATACCTTTCAAACGAGATCTGTGCGGTTTTTTTACCTTTCGAAATGGTTGAGATATCGATCGTCAAAATTTACCCTTACTTTTGCAAAAAGTTGAAAATTTCGACCAACCGACCCCTGATTTTTCTTAGTTGGACCTAAACTAATCGAACCATATATAAATTTTTCAAATCCGAGATGGTCCATTTGAATTTTGATCGATCGGGTATGGAATGGTCGAGTGCTAAACAGAGTGGCGCTTCATTCCTCGTTTACAGGTTTTTTCATCTTATTCCTTATACTAAAAAAAGGGAACGAATGAAAGTGTTTTGACACATCTTTGCAACTATATGAGGTTGATAAACACACTAAACGCTTAGTTTCAGTAAATTACTATGAAGGTTTTGTAAGAAAAATGGAATCGAAATTACTTGACTCAATGAATCCAAAGTGTCCAAAGCACAAAATTCTGTCCAACGATTATATTAAAGTACTACAATTTCAAAAAATGGTTCACATAGAATGAGAATAGAAACCTCGCGTTATTTGTTTTTTTGTTTTTGTTTTTATCCGACCAAGCCGACATTACCGATTCAAAATGTTTCACAGGCCGTGATTCGTACATTACGTAATGTAGACGTGTACATTTATGTTAAGCCAAGATCAAAAGATAAACTTTTTAATGAACATGCCTCGACGATGAACAGAGTTGGAACTCTGGCAAATAGTTTTCATTTGACGTTGCTTTTGATGTGAAAATTGTGAAAAAAATAAAAATGTGTGTGTCCTACTTGTGGAACAGGGTGATGCATCGGGCTCGGTTGGCACATGCATATCAATTTCTTTGCATGAATATTTTATCTATTCACCCAATATATTCATACAGACACAAATATTGTATTTTACAGCCTGTGCAACGTGCTACACACAGTTTAACAATTTCTACCTGAAACCGCACAGCCTAATAAATTGTATTGAAGTTAATAACACATCAAGTTTTACAATGCAAAATGGTTTTGGTTAAACAGACATTTTGCTCCGAGTTTTTTTTGTCTCTCTGCGGTTTTAAACATCATTTGATTTGGCTCTAATGAATTCGGGCGACGAAAAAATAAAATGGGCGACTAAAATATAGTAGAATTGGCGACTAAAAATGTTAAACCGGGCGACTATTTAATGTGAAAATTAGCGCCAAAAGATTTAATAAATTCTGTAATAAATTCAATTTGTGGCGACTGAAATTTGATAAAAAGCGCCAAAAAAATGCAATTTTGGCGATCATAAATTCAATTTAATTCCCCGAAATAAATAAAATTGGCAACATAGAAACAGCTCAAACCAATAGAAGCCTATGAGAATATTTTTATCTCTTATTTTACTTCAATGAATTTCAATGATCTTCATCACAACTCTAAATGTAATCGTGAAAAATATGCATACAGTGAACTTATTCAGAGCATAGGTCGGACAGGTCGGATTGATCCCCCCACCCCCCCTAGCGTTTGAGGATTCCCTCTCCAATTGAATAAATTAAAGGAGTAAAAAAAATGTTGCCAATTTTATTTATTTCGGGGAATTAAATTGAATTTATGATCGCCAAAATTGCATTTTTTGGCGCTTTTTATCAAATTTCAGTCGCCACTAATTGAATTTATTACAGCCCAGATTGTTTTAATTTCCGAAATATTTAAATATTTTGGCGCTAATTTTCACATTAAATAGTCGCCCGGTTTAACATTTTTAGTCGCCAATTCTACTATATTTTAGTCGCCCATTTTATTTTTTCGACGCCCGAATTTATTTTTCCGATTTGATTTAATGCAGCTCCTTTGAGAAACCAACAATAAAATGAATCCAAACCTTTTATATATAAAACTACGATTTGCCAACACAAAATGTTAACAGCTCTGCGGCTTAAAATGGTTGATTGCAATTCAGTCTTTTCAATGTATGTATAAAAGCGAACAAATGCATGTTTGCGGTAAGAGAGAGAGCGAGAGAGAGAGAGAGAGAGAGAGAGAGAGAGAGAGAGAGAGAGAGAGAGAGAGAGAGAGAGAGAGAGAGAGAGAGAGAGAGAGAGAGAGAGAGAGAGAGAGAGAGAGAGAGAAAATTAGTTTCCCATCAAAGAGATAGCGTGGTTAAAAATGTGGAGAAAACACCGAAAAAAGCGTTTAAATCAAACACAGTCGCTGTTTTTTTTTCTCATTTGAAATTATATGCACATTATTCATTATTAAGTGTTTCAATGTTGTGAGCTAGTTCTTTTTTGCCGAGTCAACAGAAACAAGAAAAAAATAACATAGTTCAGTATTACATGGTTGATTTCTGCGTAGAGGTAAAGCAATTTTCCCGAGTTTTGATGAAAATGTTTTAATATCAATTTCAATGAAATTGAAGTTTTGAACTTTTCTCGGTGACAGTGATTCTGTCAATAGAATGGAAACTCTCCGTTTACAAACTATGTACAAGTTAACTAACATCCACCAATAAGTCGACATTTCACGTAGTGATGATTTTTCCCATATTTTCCCAAACAAAAATTATACTTCATTTGCTGAAATGTGAAGTGCGTTGAAAAATCTTCATATTGCAAAAGGCCATTTTAATTATCGTTAAGAAGCAAAAAACAGCGACTTCAAAAATACAGTCCGAATATATTTATGAAAATGACCTAAATAGAAGAAATTTAATATATATATATATATATATATATATATATATATATATATATATATATATATATATATATATATATATATGTATATACGTATATTTGTATACATATATTAATGCATTAACCATGGTTGAGCAGAGGCAGAAACGGGCAACACTGACGACGATGAGAACGAAAAAACTGAGCACATTTATTTGCCCCTCTGTATTTGAGCTTCGCTTTGAATTATTTATTAAATTCTTTTGTAGTTTGAGCAGACTCATGCTGTACGCACAATGATGGTCACAAACACTTGGCTTGTTGAGTTTGCCATGAATTGCGAAATAATTTGAAATAAGTAGACTTGGCATAAAGAAACAATTATTTGGGGGGAGAGAGAAAGAGAAGAAGCGTCGGCTCTAGAACAGTTTTTCGATGTGTTCTTTTTTACCCCTGCACAAAGCCAAAGGACACTTTGTTGTCGTGTTGGTGCTTGCTGTTGCTTGTGTTTGCTCACTATTCACTTTGTCATTGACCGTATGAACCAACTTTTATTTTGACTTTGTGCTACTTTCTATCGTCTGCTCAGTTCTTTTCGCTCATATTTTAAGTGATTGCACTTCTTTTTAAATTGAGTCGGTCAATTCAACATTTCACAAGAATATTTTCTTGTCTTATTTTTGTTTCTTTTTATTTTTGTCTCATCATATAATTTTGTTTTTTTTTGTTGCTCTTTTGTCACGATCATTGTATGATGTGCAAAGAAGAAAAGAAAAACAAATTTTCCAAGGCAACAAAAAAAACGAATCATTTGGAATTAAATATTCAAATGATGTTGAATTATGAAATAAGCATAAGCGCTACAGACCAAAGACAATAATTTAAATAAGAGACTGAAGTGAACCCGACAAATGCTCAAAATGAAAGTGGACGATAAAAAAATCCAAGCGCCAGTTTATGAAAAGCAATAATGCAACTGATGATCAAAGGCATGCTCAAATTAATGAGAGACTCAGACCATTTTCAGTTGTGCTATACGCAAGTTAAAATCAGTATTTTCATAAAAATGGTATAGATTGCAATTTGGCTGCTTTTTTTGTGTGGCATGCTCTGTCTTGTAAATGTGGAATTTGTGTTTCTGTTTTTATGTGTACATTTTTTTTTCTCATGTCAACGATTGTGAATCAAATGCTTGTTCCAAACTGTTTCGGCCCCGAAAAAAGAATGTACGATTTCACCAAAAGTTAAGTACCCAAAATGACGAAAAAGTTGAACACAGAAAAAAAAACACGGACAACATTTGAATTTGAGGAATTTTTATTTTTGTCTCTCTGTCAAATTCCAACACTGATTACGATGGTTTAGTTGTTGTTGTTGTTTGTTGCATGCATCACCCACCCAATGAGCAAAATGTCCAAAGTTTGTGCACATAATTATCGCTATCTGGGCACAGAGCCCAGATACAAATTTGAAAGCACAGTTGTGCCTGAGATGTGCTTGATTATATTTGGTACAATTTGGTGAATGGAAGCACAAATGTGCATAAAATGTGCTTAATTATTGTACAAAATGTACAAGAATTGCTGCGTGCACAATTGTGCCTAAGAATTCTTGTATATGTTGTACAATAATTAAGCACATTTTAGGCACATTTGTGCTTCAATTCACCAAATTGTACCAAATATCATCAAGCACATCTCAGGCACATTGTGTGCATTCAAAAAAGGCGAAATAAAGAGGAATATGCACATATAGACAGAAAATTTATGGTCGCGCTTCATAAAAAAATTTGTTGCATTTTGCGCATTGGGCAAGCAAAACCCAAATCACATAACCAACCATCCGCTAGTCTTCGTGGTCTAATAACAATTTAGAGTTAACTTGTGTTTATGTGTGCGCTTTACACTTCAAACTATTGGCTCTACTCCACACTGCACATCATTGAATTATAAATCAACAGAAAATGTTGATGGTTTTTATTTGTTCTATTTCGGTTGATTTCCTTGTTTTGTAGCTGGATAAACAGGCGTATGGTACATTTATGTTACTATTGGTGTTTACGGTAAAACTGGATGCAAAACAATTGCTTACTACACACAAACTTACACAGAAAGGGAAATAGAGAGAGAGAGAGAGAGAGAGAGAGAGAGAGAGAGAGAGAGAGAGAGAGAGAGAGAGAGAGAGAGAGCGAGAGCGGCGACAACATTTAAAAACTATTGGCAAGAGGGAAAAAAATCCCCGACAGAAAAACACAGCAAATTGCATACAAATTACTAGAGTCCAACGAATATACCGAATAAAAGCTCATTGTAATGTTTTATTTATTTATAAATAAAATTATGGTAAAGTGCTTTTAGTTTAGATGGGACAGTATTTGGTTTTGGCTTTGGCTTTGGCTTGCCATGCCTGTCTTTCAAGCGCATACTTTTCCTTATTCAAACACATGCACACTCTCACAGACACCGTTAATGTATACCGAAAATCCCATGCACGTCAATTTGTGCAAAAAAAACATACACACACACATCCGAAAATAAACTCACTCGTATAGATCGTGTTGTTTGTCAGACATTTTTACTTGTGCGTGTAATGTTTAACACCATTTTTTTCACGTCTAAAAGCATTTTGTGTGGCTTTTTTCCGAAGCCATTTGACAATGCTTTTGATTTTGCTGCTATTTCAATTTGTGAAAATCTCAATTCCAGTGATTCGTGCAGAGGCTCGGGAGTTTTGTTTTTTTTTTCTTTTGCTTGATGGCAAGTGGCACACACAAAAAAACGCACACCGAACCAGCTATAAAACGCTCGAAAATATTGTATCCGCTCGACAAAGTTGTTTTCGATGGTTAAAACAGATTTTCACTTAACTGAATTCTCACTACATGGATACATGAATACACGAATTTTTATGGCTGGCCAACACATTCCATCTAGCCATTTTTTGTTTGCCACCATTGTATGGTGTGGCTGGTGTTCAGCACTTGGCTATCACTGTCTACCAATATTTATTCAATGAAAATCTGTTATTGACACGTGTTGAACTCCTCGACATAAGTAAATATTTCGCAGTAAAAGACAAAAACATCAACGACAACAACGAAATTATACGCGAAATTTGTGGTCGATACACACACACACGACGAATTTATGTTATAAAATGAGGCAATCAACAAAAATCTATTAGTAGATTATTTAAGAAATGTCAATTGTTTTCTTCGATTAAAAATACAATCGAAAAGTGAATTTCAGTTGATTAGCTGGGGTTTGACTGAATTGAATTTGGTCAATTTATGCAACTCTTTAGATCTTTAGTTTTATATTTCATCAAATTAGAAGTGTCGAGATTTGGTTTCTTCTCATTTTTATGTAGTGCTGCGAACATGTGTGAACATTGCTCTCATTATTAAAACCACCTCAATTCACTTCAAATAATCAAATTTCATTACTCCAATTTTGGAATTTTTGCGAACATGTTCGCTTTACGAGCATTGTCTGAAAAATTCCAAAATTGGAGTAAATTTTTTTTCGGTTTTTTTAAGTGAATTGAGGTGGTTTCAATAATGAGAGCAATTAATGAGTAAAACTAATCAATTTGCTCCATTTACGAGCTTTCTAAAGCAATGTTTGCGAACTTCGCAGCCAGCACTATTTTTATGTTTGAAATATCACACCCAAATGAATTTTATGAAATTACATTCAGCAAACTATTCGAGTGCGTCAACTGAGAGTAATTCCATATTTTGAATGATAATCGACATTACGATTCAATTAGATTTAATTGAATTAGAATAAGTTGCCGGGATTATTGTTTGGAGGCATCTCACCGATTACGGTTAGAAGAAGATAGAGAGAACCGGCCAAGAACGAAAGCTTCAGTTTACGATTGATAATAATTTGGTGATACCGGACGAGCGCTTTGTCGATGGCTAGGTCGATAGCGATTCACTGAAGTGCAATTTGATCAATATTGTAATTTACGATATACTCGAAGCTTAGCCGGGTTCATTGTAATAGCTGTCTGAGTTAAGTTTATGAACATTGATCAAGAAAATGTTTGCTCGCTTACAGCTCTTTCGTCTGCTACACATGAGTTTATCCACTCAGTATACTCGTTTCGATTCTCTATCTCTCTCTCTGTCCCCCTCTCTCTATCTCAATCACTCATAGGTTCCCTCGACACATTTTTATAATTTTATTATGTTGATAGTGATGAGTGGTTTGTATATATTTTGCCAACGGCTACATATGAACAATTCAATGTGCGCGGCGATTCGATTCAGCTACACAGATTTTCACTCTTCGGCTCGTTGGCTTTTGTCTATATGTATTATTACGTAATCATAAATCTATACACGGCGACTACAGAGTGGTGAAAAGTTGATGTGATGTACGAAAAAAAATGAGATAGACAGAGACAGAAACGGATGAAAGCGAAGGAGAGAGTGAAGTGGGGGAAAAAATCACACACAAACACAGCCCAAAAACGAGCTACGAAGACGAATCAAATGGAATTGAAAAAGAATCGGAAAACGACAACAAGCAATGAAAAGGGAAAAAAAACGAAATACCGACCGACAACTGAGCACAAAGAAAAGCAACAAGAAAAAGCAACGAAAAGAAATGTAATTTATTTTACAATTTGTACCATCTGAAAAATGAATAAAACATTCATTCAGCTTGAGTGTGTGTGTGTGTTCGCTGTTTTCTTCTCTCTGTGCATTTCGCATATAGCGCGTCCTGCTTGCCAAGCACTGCTTGGTATCTCCAGTCCGCTTGTTACGTTTCGAAATTTTTTATTTCATTTTTATTTTGATTTTGATTTTTTTTTCGTGTGTCTGTGTGTACTTTGCGTATGTACGTATGTATATGTGTGGATATATGAATACTGTTGGCTTTCGTTTCGTGTCGATCTTTTTCCCTTGTAATATGGATACAGATTTTTTTTCTTTATTTCAGCCATCAGACCAATATATTTGTTGTTGTTTCATGTTCGATATCATTATTTTAGCGTGGAAGTGAGAACTGAACTGTTGCTGCTGCTATTGATATTACTGTATTTTTTCGGTATGAGTTTGGCCGTGTAATGAAACACATCCTGAGAAAATTCAGCAACAACAACAACAACATAAAAGTTGCGAAATGAAATAGAACGGATGCGGCAAGTCTAGGAATGAGTTGGAAATAAATAGAACAAAAGAATTTATTTTCAATAGATATTGAATGAATGCCATCGTTGGACTCTTCCGAGTGATTCCAAATTGCCAACCCGAGCTCAGTTCACTTGATTGTAGTCCAATCTGCATTACGCAAACCTAACTGTACTTCATATATTTATTGTTTTACAGCTGAAAAGCTAACATGCTACGAAATAGTTGAAATGTTCCTTTTGCCTCGAGCCTCATCCTCTGTGCCAATAGATCTAGCATTGGTGTTCGCTTTGGTTTGGGCCTTAGCTCTCGTTCACCGACAACACCGCACTCACTGTGGTAGTATTGGCATTTTTTTTCATTTTCGCTCTGCTCTTTTAAGTGTCTTTGTGTGTTGGTGTGTGTGTGTATGGTGTGCAATAGCTCTCTTGGCATGAGGTAAAAATACAAAATGATACAAGAATGGATTGCTGGTTAGCTTCTTGTTCGGACTTTTTTGTGGCGTTTTTTTCGTATGTATATTATGAATGTGTGTGTGTGTGTGCGTGTATGTTTGTGACTGCTTTGAGTGTGGAGAAAACCTGAGATAAATGTACACGAGAATCTGTTTGGGCATGTTGAACGATTTGCTTTACATAATTAAATGGGAATTCTATTCAATTACATATTACTTTGATACGGCAACATTGAGGGCTCGACACAATGCAATGTGCACAGCAACCAGGAAGATACTATAGCCATGGCAGAAAATACAAGCATGGCAGGAAGAGTGAAAGAGAGAATGGAAAGAAATACCTAACACACAAAAAAAAACACGAAGAAACGCACACTGAACACGTAAACCCAACCGGATGGATGATGAGGCAGACAGAAACAACTAAAGCAAAACGCGCTCGAAGCTCAACTGTTCGTGAATCAGTATCGACCATACATCCTGTATTAGACGTGTTTTGCATAATTTTATTAAGTAAGCATTTTAAAATGATTTTAATTTGAATGGAAAAGATTTCACACTTCACTCTCCGGCGAACGTTTTCTCTCTATGTTTACCCTGTATCTCTATCTGCATCTCTATCTCCATCGCCTTCTGTACCTTCGTTTGATTGGTATACCGTCATTTTAAAACCAATTCGATTATTTCGCCTCAAATACACGCGAGCTGAATTTTTTACCATTTTTTTCTGTTATACTGACCACATGCTTCATATTGCTGGCTCTGTCTCTCCCTCGTTTGGATGTTGCCATATATCATATGCAAAATGTGGCCAATGTTATTTTCCCTCTACCTCATAAAATTGTCTCTTCATACTACGCAATGTGATGTCAGTTGTAAAAATTGAACAGTGGCGCCACGAACTTTGGATTCTATAGTAGTTCGACAGTTCGCCGTTTTTCACAACAACAATTTGTACAGAAACGACATCACCTTGATACTACGTACGTTAAATCGACGTTCTGTGTTTCAGGTCCAGCTCCGAAATCATTTATGTTTCAGTGGAACATTAAAAATGTGTACAAATTCAACTGTTTGACGATGGTTTGTAACGTCAAATAAAAAAAAGGTCCAAAATCAAATGCACATCAAATTGTTATTTGCTGTTGTTTACAATCTCAAGTTGAAAACAGCTAACGAAAAATTTATTAAAGCACAATAAACGAAAGAAAATTCATGATTTGCTCCATGAAGCAATGTGATTATGTTCCAAGTCTTCTTGGGTTGTTGCATATTTAAATTCACATCACTGAAATGAATATCACGTTTATTTTGAAAAGATGTACAGTAGCTCATTTAAGCGAAGTCTTTCTACATGTAAATGATATAAAATTACACGGATTTTTGATCTAACATATTTGACTTACCGGAAGTTGTCTAAATCAAAATAATTTAATGTTTTTTATTAATGTTTCGCAGTTATTGCACATGATTATCTCTATCTAGAATGTGCTTAATTGAATATCATATGATTTATTCCTGACCACAATTGTGCATGCAGAAAATGCTTGAACAACAATTAGACACAATTGTCCAAATTGTACCAAATGTCTCACATTTGTAGCCCGAAAACAAAATCTATTCAATGTAAATCACATGATCTTATGCATTAGGTAGTTTTTGAGGAGATTGCATGCGTTCATTCAATGTGAATATGCATGTATAGATGTGTTTAGATTAATAAACGTTGAGGTTTTTTCGGGTGTTTGTCGGGCTCTTACAGAATGGCATAAAATGTTGGTTTTGGACGTTTCAGGACGAAACTAGTGAACACGAATTTCTTAGGGAGTCGAGTTTAGGGGATCCTTTTAGCCTGAAACGCCTAAAACGCCTGAAACCAAAATTTCTTGCCATTCTGAGATAGAGAGTCCAAAAAACAACCGAAAAAATACCGACTGTGAATACTAATAATCTCCTTCCATCGGCAAAAAGCTCATTTTTTTTTCAGATTAAAAGTGATGTTGACAATTCGAAAAAAATATACACATAAAGAAAGCGAAGATGAATGTGTCATCCAACGACAGTTGAAGATAGAGGTTTATCCGATGTTCGGTGCAATATTTTTCGAAATTCGGTTAAATATCAAAATTTATCATAGTAAATTTAACCGATTTTCGAACATCGGGTAATACCTATTAAAACTGTGATATCTCTTCGCTTAAATTCTGTTCATTTAAACTTGTGATGCCACGTCACTATTACGATATTGTTGCAAACCCATCTATATGGCCGGCCACTCTGACGATCAAGGAATTTCTTGATAAACAATTGACCCAAAAACTCAGCCTCAAACCTCATGGGTCAAAGCCGGGTGTCGCAAAAGCCAACAACATCAACAACATTGACATTCATAGCCAATCTATGAGAAAAAAGGACTTCAACCCTTTTTCGGTGCTGGAAAATACTGACATCCATAGATTTAACGGCAAAAACAACAAAAATTACAGCAACAACAACAGAAACGGCGAGAGCAAAAACCATTGCAACAATAAAAATCGCGTAACAAACCAAAACCACAACAACAACTACCGCAACACCAATACAAATCGCAACAACAACAACGCAAATTCAAACCACAGCAACAACAACTATAATAACAACGGTCAACAGCACAAACGCTCAAAAAACGCAAAACCCGGCCCAGAACCGAACTGGAGGTGGCGACAAGGGCTGCCTACAGCAACCAATCATCATCAACAGTTTTGTCACCAACAGCCGCAACCTTTACTCCAGCCTCAACAACCGATTCACCAAATCGCTCAGTTTCTGAGCTCACTCATGGCCAACAGCAGCGGCGAGAGCGCAAAAAATCAGCACATGTGCCGGTGCTAAATGTCAACCGAAGCGCTCCCAACGATGACGAAACACAAATCAGTGTTTATTACCAAAATATGCGTAGTCTGGGCAACAAACAAAAGACATTTTATCGTGCATCATCTACCTATGACTACAATATCATTATATTGACAGAAACATGGCTACATGATGGCCATTATAGTGCCGAATTTTTCGACGACTCTTTCGATGTTTATCGAAAGGATAGGAGCAAACGACGAGGTGGGGGTGTTCTAATCGCACTTAATAATAAATTGTTCTCCACCGAACAGATTGACATTCAAGGAGCGGAAAATTTGGAATATGTATGCATAAGGGCTCGTGCCAACTCGCACATCTTATTCATTTACAACGCATACATTCCACCGCACTCAACACCGGATACGTATCAAATGCATTTGGCAGCAATAAAATCCATTGTAACAAATCCAGAGGACATCATCATGATCGTGGGTGACTTCAATCTACCGAATGTTGAATGGGTTCTTGATGATGAGTGCGCAAATGTCCCCAGGGATGATAAAAAGAAAGTACAACAAAAATTCTCGAGCAGTCCAGAATGGATCGGTCATGGCATACGAATCGCTCTAGTATTCGGGCAAAAAATTGCAGGTGCACTGGGGTAAGAGTGCACATGCACACACCATTTTTGCCAGAATACGGGCTACTGTTCGCCATCCAAGTCAAACGACGTAAGGGGATACAAAGAGTAGGTGGTCTAAGCATATATCTTAGGCAGGTATCGGCATCCCGTCAGCTCGTCTGATTAGCCATCACATTTTGGTCTGGTCCGCGCTCAAGTTGTGTTTGTAAAACGAAAGTACAACTCCAGGTTGTCGCATTTTATTCATGATAATTTGAAATGCCTAAGATTTTTTGTTTGTCGATAGTAACCCGGGACTCCGTAGAAGCATGGACTTGCCAGTGTGTATAGAGCCAGAATTCATCTACGTTTTCTTTATGTGTACTCGAATGAAAAAACGTAAACGGCACTAAATCCAATAGACAACAGTTAGACAACATTCTCATGTGAAAATTTGTTTTTTTGGTCGGCCCTGTCAATGTAAAATCAATCGACTGATTAGTCAGACCGAATATTTGCACATAACATATGACATTGAACAACAAAAGTATCGAAAAAGAATTAACACATATCGCTTTCACGCCATGGTCTATAAGCACACTACCCTCAGAGCAAAGTACCCAAAATAGAAATATCAATCCAAAAAAAATGAATGTATTCGAAAGTATTTCCACTGATGTTCGAATAGAACACTGAAAGTTTTCACTCCAGCAAAATCATAATCAAGCAAATGATACGTTGTCGGTTCTTTTTGTTGGGCTCAACTGTAAATACAGGAAGAACGAGTGAAACGGGTGAGCGAATGGGGGGCAAAAAAAAACCAAAGACGATTTGATGTGAAAATGAGACCAAAATGTAAGCAAAACGCCCCGAAAACGTTGTTATTTAAAGATAAGAAAAACAAAAGCAAGCACAGATGAGATGATGAAACAAAACCCAACGGTCATAAATTCAGTTAAAAATTACTACTACACATTCCTATCTGTATTGCTTACATTCGAAACTTTGTGTATTTTTTTGTTCGGAACAAGTTTTTGTGTCTGAGTGTGTGTGTGCCAAAAAGAGACCGAGAATGGAAACAATGAAACAAAATGATGTTATTGCTTTGTTTCGAGTGAATAAGATGGCAGCAAAAAAAGAAAAAAAATGGATACCAACGACCAAAAGATATATTAAAGAAAATACAAAACAACAGCATGAAGAAAAAACAAAAACCAGCAGAAACAGAACAACAAGTAAAGTGATATACAAAAAAATGAAATACCAACTAAAGGATAATAAGATGTGACATGACCGAACTTTATATTTTTGTTAAACAATATTTTTCTTCATTTATTCCAGTTTTCAAACGTTTGGTTCGGTGTGTTTTCACATTTTCTTATTTGTGCTGCGTTTTGTTGATCTCTCTCCTTCATTCTTCTCTTTTTTATTCTGGCCTCTGTGAGCGCCACTCGGCAATCTTTTTCTTTGCGCATTTTTTTGTCTCTCTTTCTCTCTATCTCTCCTTGTGCTATTTTTTTTTGTTGGTCTGAAGCGGCTGTGTTTGCCGTTCCAAATATGCCTCAATATGCGTTCTCTTTTCTTTCTTTTTTTTCTCTTGGCCCCCTCGTTTGTTGATATGTATTATTATGCGTGCTTGTTTGTTTATATGCCAAGGTCTCTAGAGAAATCTATGTATGCTCTTGGAGTGCATTTAAGATAGATTTATATCTAAATGTTGATACTTGGTAGTGAGTAGCTAAGAGCCAATCAACCAGGAATAAGAGAAGAATATTGGAATAAACAAAATATCACTTGTTTTGTTTTGGTCTGTCTCTCTCTCTCTCTGTGTGTGTGTGTGTGTGTGTGTGTGTGTGTGTGTGTGTGTGTGTGTGTGTGGTTATTATTGTTATTTTATAGCTAGCTCACTCTTGCTGTTGCATATGTTTATACAACATATATAAATGCAAAATACTAGCCAACACCAACAGAAACAATACAATGACAACATGACACGTTCATTCTGACAACACGCGCTTAATTCGGAAAAATCAAGAACCGTTGTGCTTGGACCATTGCACCGCTTTTGATATTATTACAACATGAATTACATTCGTATATCTTATGATCTGTTGTTGTTCCGTTTTCTTTCCACTTCTTTTTTGGCGTCTTTTGCTGCTTTTTCATGTTTTGTGACAAAAGTAGCGAATGTTTGAACTGTAATGCAATCAAAATTGAAATAAATATGCGTTTTTAACTAAAGCATCTACAAAAAAACAACAACAACATCAATAACAGAAAAGCTGAGAAAAAATTGCACAAAATATATTATGCTTGTGTGTGCAGCATAAATGCCTGTGATGAAAATGGAATGTTATTAGAGAGAGTGGAAAAAAATCGGTTTGGTTAATGGGTAGAAAGTACAGAAGAAAAAAAAACTTTTCTACCCACAGAGTTTCTGATAAAAATCGCTGGCTGAACACAATTTCATCTCTTGTTTTCTCTGTTTCTCGCTGAAAAGATCGTGCCGATTACATTTCAACGCAGTAACTGTTCGTATTGCAAACGATTGCAGCTTATTTTATTTGCGTGCCGATCAGCTTACTCAAAGCCACACAAACACATGCATATTGAGATGGAGTAGCAGAGATGAGGAAAAATAAAAATACTCCAAATGGAATATAAGTGCCCATTTTTATCTTTAATCGTTTGCAGTGCTTGTGATTTAAGCATTTTTTTTTGTTTTACTTTGCTTTCTGTTATGCTCTCATCCACTTTTCGTTTTCGGTTTCAACAGATTTCCACTTGAATCTAGATATTTTTCCACATAAATAATGTATCATCTCTATCTGTATGGATACCATCATAACGAAGTTTCTTTCTGAATTCGCAAAAAAGATTCGTATTTTTTGTTTTTGTTTTTTGTTGATGTTGTTGCATTGCGTTGGATTCCCGCGCGCGCAGCAGAACACTTTTCTTTTGAAGATATATTCGTATTTGTTTTTAATGGCAAACAAAGATTGATGATGGTTAAAAAGCGGCTAATGTGATGATTTGCTCTTAAAATGCGTCTATGTCTGTGAATGTTTTGTGTATGGATATATGTGCGAATATTTTATTCGTGATGTTTTCATTTCATTTGCTTGTTTTAGTCCATGTTTCTAAGGGACGTATCGAGGTTTCTGTCTTTTTTTTGTAAAGTAAAGCAAAGAAAAGAGAGAAGGAGATGAAAGAATAAAAAGAAAATGGGAAAAAAAGTGAATGAACAGAGAGGGAAAAAAATGAAATACCCAAAGTTGTCCAAACAAGCACAAGAAAAAAGCATTCATTACATTTATACGCATATATTCGATGTGTATTGGCAGGCTACAGAGTCATAAAAAAGTCGTGCGGTGCAAATGGCAAACACATATAAAGCTGACTGAAATTTACATTTAAATTCGTCTACCATCTGTTTGTGATCCATTTTTGACTGTTGATGCAGCCAATGTCATAGATATAGTACCGACACGGCGGTTCATTTTGTGGCCCCTTGCCGTCACTGCCACCTTCGCTGCTTCTGTTGATGTTGCGCTCCATTTTTGTTGTTGTTGTTGCGCTCAACTCTATCAAAACCAAAAAATGTATAAAAATATTCGATTGGATGCAATATAAAATATATGTGTAGAATCATGCATGTATATGTAGAATATTTTGCATAAGAAAGTCGAAACGGTAATCTCATTGATTTTAAAGCATGTGTAAATGGTTGATTTTCTGTCTGTTTTCGCCCATGTGAAACTCAATAAAAACACATTTGCATGTGCTTTGTCGGTGTATGTGGTCAATTATCAGCTTACAATCGACAACAAGCGAATATTTTATGACATTCGTGATCGGTGGTGGATCGAAATTCGGGCGGTTGCCACGAACAAGCGTATACAAAACACATAGCACATGCACAGGACAAACACGCGCACAAACACATACACATACACACAAATACAAAACAGATGAAAGCTGAGAAAACCACATCATCAGATCAAATGTTTGCAACCAATAAATTTTCATATCTTTGAAGTGTGAATGTGATGGAAGCAAGAGGGTGAACGGGCGCCCAAACAAAAAACGACAAAAAAGAAAATAAAAGTAAACAAACATCTACATCGAATAAATTTCAATGGTATAGAAATTATTTGTCAGTTGAATTCGTATAATTTCCTAATTTCCTCTTGGAAAGAAAATTCAATGATTTTTCATAATATTTTGTAGATGTAACAAATGAAACCAAATCGAAGAAAAGGCTTCATCAAAACAAAACAACAAAAAACACCAATGTGCATTCGCATTCGTGAAAGTTTATTTCATTTTTCCCCGAATAAATTATGAAGAGAAAAAAAAAACACCAAAAAGTTCTTCAATTAATTTTCTGGATTTCAGCGAAAAGCAAAAGTTTGCTCCTCTGCACCCCAAATGATTTCTTGAGTGGCTGTTCTTGAAAGTGGAAGAGATATAGTTAGTCATAATTTTTCAACGGGATAAATTACTCGGGGGCCGAATTCAGAGTTTCATATTAGTAGTGGAATGGCTTCGTGGGGTTAATATTACATGGGAAAAAGTGAATATCGCATGCGAAATCAACAAAGAGTGAGTAAATTGCCCACAAATCAATGCAATTCGTTTCTATTTGCACATATATCGGATGCATGCGCTCACCAACCATCGGGTTGAAAGTTTTTGGCGCTGGCAAAACGTGTTTTTCAATTGAAAATTAAAAAAAAAACACTCGAGAATCAAGAATCGAGAATAGATAGTCGCGTTCCCTTGTTCAATGTTTTCACGTCGGTCGCATTAGATGTAGTCATGCGAACACACCGGAAATGATTGATCTTGAAAATAAAACTTTGTTTGCTCTCTTTCTCTTTCTATATTCCACATCGCCACTTCTCCTCTCTCATCTCATATATATTTTTGTGTGAGAGAGCGAAAAGGGTGAAGGCGTTGAGAAATAGAGGGAGAGAGAGAGAACTCAAAGAGCTAAAATTATTTCCGCCAGTTAATTAATTTTTAATTGAGTTTGCGTGTTTATAAGCGATTTCATCAGTATCCAATTATCAAATGTATTTGATTCGGCGTGGGGCCAAACTATTAATAAACTAATTTCGTTTGCGATCTACCGGGCTCTTCAATTTCACTGTGTCAATTTTCATATACACACACGCACACTCAACCGGGTATGTCTGATACTCATACCATAAATTATACGCAAACATAGTTTTTGCTTAACATTGGCGATTTTAGTTCATTAAAACTACATACGCAGCGCTGACTGACGACGCGTTTCAACTATATTTTAAACACACACACACACACACACACACACACACACACACACACAAGAGCGCGTGCACAAATACCGATTAAATTTATTCAATATATAGTTTCATGCTCTATGTTTGTGGATTTTATGCATATTTTGAATACGTAGATTTATGCACATTTGGTAACGTTCGTAATATTTGCTCGAGGACTTTGCCTCTTTTTGGCTCATTTAATAGGTTCCTTATCACAATCAACAGCGAGCAAAACCAAAAAAAAAATGGAATTCCCATTTTAGAGATGATAATTATAATTTGATTTGAAGCAAAATCGTAGAGCCAGCTGAAAGCTCTTATGTTCTCAAAATGGAATATCTTGAATCGTCTGTTAAGGTTAAAACGATATCCCATTTAAATAGTGATAATATTCAGTCAATATTTAGATTTGGTTGGCAAAACGTTCAAAACATTTTCTGAAGTCTGTACAAGACATTTGCATGCATAGTATCATGTTACCAATTTCATTGAGCTGCTTTCTATCATTTCCGCTCATAACAACCGAAGATCAAATGAAAAATATGATTACATTCCATTCCATCCAATCCACAAGCCAAAAATTGATAAACGTTGACATCGTAAAGTCGGGTACAACCTTTGCACACAAACATTGCGAATAATGAAAAATTACGAATGAAATTATTTTATTAAATCGAATGTTTGCTTTGTTGCTTTGATGTTTGCAAGCAGTGCAGTCCAGATACCTCGTCATGCAAATGAAAACGAACTTACCAGAAGAAAATAGAAACGTTTCCTTGACAGCGCCCAGTATCGATTTTATTTGATTTGTCATGAACACTGTGAAAGGAATGGCAGCCAGCTCACCATCAATACCACGATGAATGAAATGAAGAGAGAGAGAGCAACAAAAAAAGACGAAGAAACACATTTAGTCACACTTATACAGACAGATAATATACAAACACATTCATCTACCACGAATAGGACACGAAATATTTTCTCAATTTCTACTCGAGTTATTTGCTAACAAACGGTTAGCAAACAATTACAGCCGACAAATAGAAGAAACATGAACGCAAGTATCACTATTTTTGAAGTGGAAGCGTCAAAACGGCTCGTATGCCTGTTCTTCATTCACTCGGCGCTTTTTTTTCACACACACTGTCCCTCATTCTCCCACACACACATAGAGCTGTCCAGTTTGTGTATGTATGAATGCAATGTATTCGTATTTGTACTGCATAGAAGAAAAGTTGATGAATTATCTCTCATCTCTCGAGTGCCATTAGAAACGATTCGTTGAACATGTCATTTTTCAACACTTCATTTCACCTTTCAGAACAACGCATCGGGCTCGTCTACGACGGGATTTTTGTACAATTTCCACTAATGTTTGCTGTCATCGAAGCGTTTCGTATCCATAAGAATAAAGCAAACACCTGACCAACCATTGAATTTGCCAATAGCATTTCAATTTCAATACACAGGCATATTTTGTGGAACGAATAGGCAAACAGCAACACCACCACTGAGAGTGGAGAGAAATAAAAAAAAAAAAAAAAAAACAACAACAACAACAACAACAACAACACACAGATATAACACATTGTTGATATTTGAGTGGACAGGGCTCGTCGCAAACCAAATAGCCACAATGAAACGGCAAATGTACCAAATAACATGACAGAGAAATGGAGAGCAGAGCAAAAAAAATTGAATCGAATGATATTAAATTGAAGAGCAAACGAAACGTGACAAAATTAAAAAATCAATAATATGCATTCGATGATCCGTGTCATGGCTTTCTGCAAACAAACTGCTATTTATCATGCCTGCAAAGTGGTTTCATTGGGTTGAGGCTTTGCACATGTTGCCCGCTGCCTGCCCCCTTCGGTTCGCCTGTCAACTCTTTCCGCATTACTGTTACGGTGTTGCATGTGTATTATTATTTAGCATGATGCTCCAGCGAATAAAATGATTATGACGATGATGATGATATGACTGAGCATCGGCTGTATAATAACGGCTGATTTCATGACCTGAGAAAATAATCAAATGGAAAACAATTTTCGATGGGCTCTCAAAAAAACAAGTGCTGCTGTTTCGAATTCAAATGAAATGTCCTTCGCACTTAACTTTGCTGTTATGATCTTTGCTATTCCAAGTAAAACCAAGTAATTATTTTTGAAAAATTCATTTTTAGATAGGCATGACGACAGTTTTAAAACAAAAGCTCAACTTGAAAACCATTTCCGAGACACGCGAAATGAGCCGCGTACATATTGCTATTTTACAGTTTAAAAAGGAATTTTCATGATTATCTCATACAAGTTGTATGAGAATTTGTAACAATTTGGTCTTTGAACCATTTTTCATTTTTATAGTTAATATTTTACTGGCGAACATTTGCCATTTCATGGCATAAAACTTACTTTTGATCATCCTTTAAGTTACAATTTTCATAAGAATACAAAATGAACACACACACACACCAAAGAAGAAAGAATCACATTTTGTGTCTCTGTTATAATATTTTTCATTTAGCCAAAGATTAAAGCAGTGAACACCACTGGCGAGCATATGGTTTCACGCCAAACTTTACGCTAGTTTACCAGTATGGAAAAACAAGTAATTTAAAAGCGGTGATGGTGAAGGACATATCAATGTTAGTTGACTTAATACACATAAAGTACATAGAATTTGCATAATTATTTGCTTAATTAAATTTAAAGATTTTCGTTAAACTTAACATAAATCCGATTTACGACTTTATAACATTCTTCGATAACTTGTCCAACAGCTAAAGCCCGTTGTCGCTACAAAACTATAACCATCCCGCTTGACTTGACCCCTTTCTCACTCACACCGACTCATCCATTTGTCAGGCAGTTTGCTTGGCTCTGGTTAGTGTTTTAAACATCCAATCGAGCCATATAGTTTATATCACAGCATGCTGATTTGTCTGCAGATGCGACGGTGGCGCCACCACTGGTCAGAAGCAGAACTGTTTTATAATGGAAATTTGTATCTACCAATATTCATTGTAAAGTTGTGTGCATCTGAACGTGCTTCTGACAGTACATATTAGCACGCTGTGGTTTATATATATATGTTCCATGCCATTCGATGAATTGCTGGTGTGAATACGAAATGTTCGGATGGTCATAATTGGATGTATATATCCACGTTAATGTCTCTTCAACATTTTGTCGTAAGCAGAAGCACATTCTCGCACTCTATTTCACTCTCATCGATGAGCTTCAACAAAATCGTCGAGTTTGGGATTTACACTGTGGTTTGAGATTGCATAAGTTTCTTCGAATTTCTTCCATTCGGATGTAATTTCGACACGATTGGGAACACTCCATTGTTCTTCACACTGATACATAATTGTAATAAAGATGTATTTCTGTTTAACTCAACTACAAGCTCCACAGCGTTTGGTCAAATTCAAACTTTTGCTAGAAAGAAAGAAAAAAAAAACACCGAACACAATCAAGTGAAAAAAAAAACCATCTTCTCAAATTCATGAGATGAAAAGAAGACATTGAGAATATGCCGCCTTAGATTCTACGTATCTTTTAGTTTAAATTAGTTCAGTTACCTCCCATTTAGTTGTTCGCCTGTTGACAACTGTCATTCACAGTAACAAGCTTAGTTGTTCAACTTAGAAACAATAGATTCCACTGAAATCTACTATACTCTTGGATATTCATTTGCCACCACTTTCATTTTCAGTGTTGATGTTTTGGTTTTTTGGTCATTTGTCGATGCTCAACCTCGTATTTAAAATCCGGAAAGTTTTGAATATACACATTGGAAGGACGCACATTACACATATTTCATGCCGGCAATAATTATATTAACTGAACTATGTGTGTGTGTGTGTGTGTGTGCCTTTCCGTCGCACTCACATCTCTTGTGAGTCATTCACCATGATAAGCGATTCGCTAGTGGAATCAAGCAAACTCATTTTCTCATATAACAAATGGGCTGTGGCTCTTCATCGTGGTACGAACATTTAGAGACCAGAGAGAGAGAGAGAGAAAGAAAGAGCGGGACTACCTGCTATCAAAGCTGGATCATTTTCGAATGTGTCAGTGTCACTCGACGCCACTCAGTTTTCAGTTTTGTGGGAATGGGTATAGAGTTTGGAGTTAGACGAATTCCACATGCACACATGCACACACAGCACCACATTACTATGTCTGTTGATTTGCTGGACAAAAATGGCATTCACTTAATCTTTGGTGTAATTCAAATTATTTTTGATTGCTTTTTGTACAAAATCATGCCAAAACTGACATCTATCTATGGCTGTTGTGATGTGCTCACGAATCTGTGTCGCCGTACATGATGATGCTCTTCATCCAATTTTCCGTTTCATCCTCTAGCCGAATCGATAAAATATATTTATCCTATTTATGTATTACACTCGCAACATAATTTCAATACATAATTTCTTTTTTGGCCATTTCACTCAAAGTAAGTTAAGTTAAGTGAAGCGATTTTCTTGCTATTTAAGTGAAAAGTGACCATTAAAACTTTGACAGGCCAATCTTAAGTATGAAAAAAGAAAGAAAAAAAAATACGATGATGACGATGACAATGTGGACATGGGCATCGGTCTGGGCTTTATTTGAGTTCAGCAAAACATGACGCGAAGACATCAAGCTTCTCTTCACTGAAGCAATTAACTTGCGACATGCAAAATATGTCTTGTTTGGGTTTTTATGTGCTGCATCGTCATCAAAGTTGATGTCTCTACGGGCGGTATGGCTTAGATAGTATGTTTTAGTTTTACATTTTATGCGATGGATCGACTTAAATCAACCATTTTCTGGAACTCTTACGAAAGTTTGCCCATTGTATTTACACACATTTTTGGTAGTGGAAGTGAAGAGGAGCAGTGTTCGAAGCAAAATCGTCGTTCGGCCATATTTTTTTCTCCTCCTCCTCCCCGAAAAATTCCAACATTCGACAAATATGATTGTAATGAAAAACCTACGGGCTCGTTTGCAACCGATATTCACGCAATAAACTTGAATTTAGCACTGTTGGTTTTGGCATTTTGAGCTAAATAATAGACAAACCATGCATATACATTCCCTTGTTCACTCGCTCGTTCGATTTAGGGAATACAGTAAACAAAAAATTGTTCTATAAACTTTGTATGAAATAATCCCACATAAGACGAATAGAAGTCGACTTTAACTGTATACATAATAATATTTTTCAATATACTGACTAAATACGACGTTTCTATGCTCTGCTGGTGCCTGGTGCTGGTTTTGCTATCGGTCTCTTGTTTGGAACTCTCAGTCGCTCTCAGTCGAACGCAGTGTACGCTCAATAAAGTTTCAAACGTAAGAATTAGCCATCAAATTACATTTTCTTTTATGAATAAAGTTTTCATGGGTAGAAAAACGTCGGCAAACGTCAACACAATACATACATTCACACTCAATATACATACACACACACAGTGTGTGTGAGAGAGACAGAGCGAGATGCACGTTTCAATTTGGAACTACCCGAATCGAGTTGAACTACTCGTCATTGTAATCTTACACTCAATATGATGGCAGACACATGATGAACAAACAATCGCGTACATTAACATTTAGTAGATTTTTTTTGTTTAATTCTATATTAACTTGTCACTTATGTGTAAAAAAAATGAGCACATTGATGTGTGGGCTCAATAATTGAAAACTGTTTATTTTAAAGTCAAAGTATATTACTCGATTGTTTGATAACAAACATTGGCTTTGAACGCATCGTGGCTGACTCAGCATGCGATTATCAATTCGCTTGGTTCATGTGATTTGTTTCTGTTAATGCGCACCACTTTCAACATTAATATAACTTATAAAATCAATCAATATAATAAATATACTCAAGCCACTGAGTAAAGTGAGTGATTCAAAGTGGGCTCATCAAGATGTTTCATTCTTTTATTCAAATAATTTGAGCTCACGATTTTCAGCCGGTCAAATATTCGCTACCAGAGCTTGAAATAACTTGGATTTATCATCAATAATGAATTTATGTGATGAATTTATGTCATAAATTTGGGGAAACGTAGGCACAAGCACGAGAAGCAACGAAAAAGAGGAGAATCGACTGTTGTGTTCAAGCACCCAACTGACATCGCTACAGCACGTTCGAAGACAGTGGTGTGTGAATGTGCATAAATCGTTTCTGTTTCGAATGTGCTGTACACATCGTTGTCTTCGAACGTGCTGTAGACGGTTGTTTTGCCCTGTGTTATAGCGATGTCAGTTGTGTGTGTGAACACAACAGTCGATTCTCCTCTTTCTCGTTGCTTCTCGTGCTTGTGCCTACGTTTCCCCAAATTTATGACATAAATTCATCACATAAATTCATTATTGATGATAAATCCAAGTTATTTCAAGCTCTGTTCGCTACTAATCTTCTATTGAATCATACATTTAGTGCTATTTACTGCTATAGACAGAACAAATATTCTGCCACTATTTTTCGATCCCATGTCCGGCTGAAAAGTGTGTGCCAATAATTTGATTTAATAAAAAAAAATGACATGATTCAAGCTCATTTAAGAAAAATAAAAGTGTTTAAAAATGGGAATGTAATCAATAATTACTAATCATCGTTTTTTTCTGTCTATTGTTACTTATGCGTAAAGGTAGATTTTATGACCTTTGATTAGTCTAGAGGTGATTTAATTACATCGCTTGTATCAGATTGACAATGTGTTGGGTTTCAGAAATAAACAATCCACATCAACACCTTTCATCTTGTCCATAAAATCAAAATGGTCTGAAAAATATCTCGCCAGTTGAAACATTCTGAATCACAAAATCTCCCAAGATTCTTTGAGATATCATGAAGAAAAGATTTTCCTATACGTATATAGGTTTTTCGTAATATTTCACAAAACATAGCTGTTTGTTTGATAAACGACTTCAACACAAAATTCACAATTTCCTTGGTTATGTATATTGTGTATATTTTTTTCTTTTTTTTATTATTTGTAACAATTTTGAAGTGTTCAACACAGGAAAATGAAGTTAGGCTTGTTAAATGAAGAGCCAAAGTGACATTAAGCGATTCAACAACATTTCAAGAAAATGCATTAAACGTCTAAAGAATTGTTGGTGTTTCGGTGTTATTACAATTTTTTCGTTACTGGAATTGACATTTTTTTTTGTTGAAATTGCTCATTGCTATAAATACGGACAGACTTTCACTTTGATGATGTTGTGTTTTCGATATGCACAGAGTGAGAGGTTGTGCTCTTTTGACAACCAATGACAAGTATTTGCAATGCTCACGACAACAACAACGAAACAAAAAATGACGCAAAAAATTGAATTTAACGCTATTAAATGAGAAAATAAAATATTGATGTGAAATACAATGACTATCGAAGCCGTCAACTTTTCTTTTCTCATATTATTTTTTCTCGACAAAATTCGAATTTTCGTTGATGACTTATTTCAGCGACTTTTTCTATTCTCTCGGCATTTTCCTTTCCTCTCACGATTGAGATGAGCGTAGTGATGTTTAAAAACATACGCACGTCATAAGATATAAATAAAATCTGATAAAGAAAACTGGCGAATTGGCCTGTACGGCCAAACAAAAAAAGAAGTAAAATTTTCATCAAATGCTTCGAATAACGAAGTTAATATCTGTTCTGCATTGAATTCCAAGACCGACCAAACGACTATATACACAAATATTCCTTCTACTTGTATCATCACGAGATAGATAGAGGCTGGAATAAATTGGTGTACAACAAAAAAAAATATATATTTATATTAGGGTGGGTCAAATTGTATGTAGCAAAAAAATTCGATGTTCCCTCTATCCCAGCGGGATTCTACGGACCATAATAAGAAACTTTCATCAAGAAACCATAGCTCTATCTCGATTTTCGGTCCCGCGATTTTTTGCAGACTCTACAATTTAGCTGCTTTGTTTGTTGATATAACGGTGGACCGCGAAACATTCAGGAAGCAAGTTATAAAAAGTTGTTTGAGAAGTTCTATGGCAATTAGATCGCTTGGTGAATGCAATTTCAAACTTCGAATTTATGCAATTTTAAATCTATTTGTTATTTTATTCATTTATTTGTTAGAAATTAACTAATAACTGTTGATCTATTTTTGAAACACATAAACTATCTAACTGCAAATTATGTATGTAATTGACTAATTGGAAAAGATCTTGGTTTTTAACGAGGGTCATGGACCACTCTTTTCCAAGCTAACCTATGAAATGTTAACAGTCGGCTTATCAAAGTAGACTATAAAATCAATAAAATAAATAAAATAAAATAAAAAATTTCATGATTTTTTTGGTAAAAATCGATATATGGCCTAGAAAGAGTATTTAAAAACCAAAAAATAATTTTTTTATGTGTGTATGTAGGGGGTTTTGGGGGGTTTTGGGGGGTTTTGGGGGGTTTTTCGGGGTTTTTCGGGGTTTTTCGGGGTCTACGAATCCATTTATGACGTTTATTTTTATTTCTGACAGTCGCCAGACGGCGCTTCCCTACAATTTTTGGGTTTTTCGCTGCTTTTTCGGGAGAATTGACGAATACTTGACTTCCTATGTTGCAATCTCAAAATGTTCAGCGTTGAAAATTAGTGTGGGTACTCATACACGATCTATATCGATTTCATACAATTTAAGGCATAAAACAAAACAAAAATCAGAAAATGTTCTATTGTAATGCTTCCAATTGGCCAAAATATTTCGAAAATTCAATAGTTTGGGGCAATAAGAGTGATAGTAACATATTTTTTTTCACTAAAATATAAAAAAAACGCGAAAATTTAGCATTTTTTCCGTCATTTTATTGACAACGCGTAAAATCTTTATTAAGGGTTTGACCCCAAAAAAGGGGGAAAATGTTCACAAAAATGGTAAAATTTGGGATCATTTTTCACCAAGGGGCGAACAACTACCAATACTACTAAACAAACGTCAAAAGAACCGACAAGTACTGAATCAATATCTGCACATACCGATGTGCGAGATGCGATTCTGTCGATTCTCTCTATCTATTCAGTTTCGCATGCCTTCTATTTGCGCATCAGTAGATGCAGATTTTGTTTCAGTACTATCCGGTACTTTTGACGTTCGTTAAGTGGTATTGGTAGTCATTTGCCCCTCGTTTTTCACCCTATAAGAGCTATTTTTTTGGGTTGACCCCTTTGGCAATATTTTTTGTCTTGTTTCTATATACAACTCTTCTTCAGTCTTCAAAGTAAAATTCCTTACCATTTCAAAGGAATCATGAAGTATAAATTATGCACCATCAAATACCGAAAAACCCAAAATTTGTAGGGGAGCGCCCTCTGGCGACTGTCAGAAATAAAAATAAACGTCATAAATGGATTCGTAGACCCCAAAAACCCCTCATAAAAAAATATTTTTTGGCTTTTTAATACTCTTTCTAGGCCATATATAGTGTTGTCAACGAATGCCGTTCGCGAACGGCCTGTTCGCGAATGAGCGTTCGTGGTTTGTTATTATAGATTCGCGAACAAATTTAGTTCGTGAACATCTCATTGCACAAACTACGAATAATTCTTGATTTGTGATGATAGATTCGCGAACATCTGATTGCACAAACCACGAATTATTCGTAGTTTGTTATTATAGATTCACGAACATCTGATTGCACAAACCACGAATTAATATATAAATGGCCCATATATCGATTTTTACCAAAAAAATCATGAAAATTTTTACATGAAAAAAAATCGTTGGACCGAAAATCGAGATAAAGCTAAGGGCTCTTGGTGAAAGTTTCTTATTTTGGTCCGTAGAATCCCGCTAGGATAAAGGGAACAGTGCAAAATAATTCGACCCACCCTAATTTATATATATATAGAAATAGTATATAAATAAAATCACGAGAGAAATAAGATAACGAAATAGAAGCGATCAACATGAGGAGGCAGACCGGTTACGAAGAGGTGGGTCATTATATTCTCGCTTAAATGATCAAAGTATCAACTCTCTTAACATCATCGTCATCATTATGAAGCCACAAATACCAAATTAGGACCACACGCACTATAAAATCGGTCGTCTGGTATTTCTAGGAGCCTGACTAACTCAATACTGTACAGTTTGCTTTCATTTCGAAATTGTGGAGAATGAAACACACCATCAACCGAATATTCGTGCGCTCTTGGTATTAGATGGAAAATGAAGGAGAGAGAGAGAGAGAAAAAACCATACACAAATACCACAGCATGTTATATTGAATCGACACAATAGTCATGCATGTACGGTTGAAATAACACCACAAATATCAATGCTGTCGACAATCTATTAATTATTACTCTAAAATTTATTCCAAACGCTGGAACCACTAATACCATTCAGTACAAATGGTAACTGATTGATGTAAATATATATGCGCCGCTATGAACATTAATTAGTCAATTGTCCTTTACCAGTCGCATTAGAGGGAAAGAAAAACTAAAATTTTTGCTTTCCGAAACTCTGCCGCAACGAAACAAACAAACAAAAATACAAAAACGGTGAAAACACAAAATGCCTAGCGCATGAAACAGTCTTTTAAACAGTTCAGCGATTAATTTCATGTCTGTCATTTTTAAAACAATGAAATCCATTACACTGATGATTTGCACGCGCAATTTGTTAAACTGTGAGTGTTTGATCGAAAGTGAAATATTTAAATCGCTTTTGTGAGACGAAAGTTTCCAATGTCGAGCTGGGGCTGTGTGCTAACAATTGTGCGCGTGCTAAATTTTAAGTGCCAAACGCTTTTGGTCCGGCTCTTTCATTCCCATTTTATATTTTGACGTATGCGTCTGCACATCCCGAGTACATTTGTTTCGGTCGTATTGTGTTGAAAACTTTTCTCGATTAATAATTACAAGCTTAATCTAATGAGATTATTCATGTTGGTGCATCTGCTGACACTGAGTAAGTAACTTATTTGCATTTTGCATTTGACTGCCATTGAATGACCGAGGGAGGGTGGTGGTGTGAGTGGATGCTTTCGATGCAAGCACCATTTTCATGGCGCCCAAAACAAAATGGCTTGAAATCTATTTGAAACATTGTCTGAGACGATCCAAATAAGTACAAACATTAATTTTCCTATTTGTCCATCCCCAGGAGTAGCATTTTATTTGAGCATATCTTTTGAACGAATGCTTCGTCAAATCTCGAACCATTATAATCATGCCAGCAAAAGACTCTTCACCATAGACGGAATATTTGTATTCGGTTGAAAGTGACTTTTAAGTAAAATCCATTTCAAATGACTGCATCGGAGCAGTAATGGCGGTTTTCATAAATGGATACCAATAAAGTTACGGTGAACATTAGATAAAGAATCTGATTAACCGCACAGATTATAATTAAATAAAAATTACAAAAACAACAAAAACAACATGCATCTGGATTATATAATATATTTGAATCGGTTTTAAATGATATTTTATGGTATGCCATGATTAATATTCCAGGATTCAACCGTCACATTAAACATGATTCACTTTGATTAAACACGATTCATTTTTATAAATTTGACCAGTAAAATGAAATAAAACGATTGAATTACGACACATATTAGTTTATTCACTAGCAAAACATTCAATTATATGTCATTGGCAATGTTATCGAAATATGGATTTTATGGGGATTTAAAATATTTGCAAAACCAAACCGCAAAGAAACTGAATGACAAAGTAAAACAGTTTTAGCTTGATATGAAATTCCCCCTTTTCTCAAATGAATCATATTCAATGAATCGATCAATTAAGAAGTACTTTATGTAAAATATTCGTAAAGTTTTCCATATCCACCGAATATTTGCGTCATTTTTCTAAACTAAATTTGAATATTGCGAAGTGCTGAGTATTCAACAGTGGTTACATTTTGTCTGAATTGTATATCTTTTTAAGATGAAATTTTAGAATAAATTGTCATTTAATAAAGTTTGATTGAATGTCCACAAACACGAGAGTCTCTGCACAACAAAGGTGCCGCTTGTTAGTTACATCATATAAACTTTGCCAAATATTTGCCAAAATTATAAATTATCAGTTTTGTATTTGTATCAGACAGGCTTGGAATTATTGTTTTTTTCTTCTTTCGCCAATATAAGCTAGACTCTACATCAAAATTTCTCCTGTCAAATTGATTAATCATTTGCCGAGAAAGAGCTGTGTTGGATCACATGGCTCTTTAGTCTAAATGAGATATCTTAAAAATCTTTATAACGTACTCCTTCGAACGTATGTGAACGTCATCGTTCTATGCATAACTAAAGGTGTTTACAATAGTTCACAGACAAAATTCTACGTTCAACATTGCATGTATTTGTACGCATCTAGTAACGGAGTACGTACAAATACATGTACATTTTAACATAGAATTTTGTCTGTGTTGTTGCAATATTACACATAAAGATTTTGATTTGTGCTTATCTTTGAACTATAAGTGCCAAACATTTTGATAATTTTCACCTTGGCTGAAATTCCGTGAACACTAGTAGTTTAATTTACACCATGAAATCTTTCATTTGTCGCTTCGGAAACGCTCTAGCTATTAGTTAACGAATGGGAATGAAATGTCCGGCTCATAAAAGCAATGTGCAAGTGCTGAAAAAGCTTAAATATTTACAAAATCTTGATGTGCTGATGCATAAAATGTTTAAAGTGTTTAACCATCCTAAATAAACATAATTTCACTAAATGGCTTTATTACATCTTTTATGATTTTAAAGCGCTTATGATATAGGGAAAGCGAAAGGGAGAGAGAGGGAGAGAGATACAGGCATCAAGAAGAAGAAATAAAGAGAGAGAGAGAGAAATGGAATGGTATTTTTAATCAAATCTGATGTTTATTATTCAGCATTCAGCGTTGCCTATGCGCCGATTTGCAGGTCTCGTTACATTTTGTGTGTGCACATTTCTTTTGTTTAATATGTCGGGCGTTGCGTTTCACTTCTTAATATCGTATAGTTTGTCAGTTGGTATGCAAATGAAGATAAAATGAACGGAATAGAATGAGACAGATATTCGGGTATAATCTGTCGCTGCAATCAGATGAATGGCCATTTAATATGGTTACAAAAGGTGAAAAGTAAATTTTGTAGATAGTTGCTGAATTGTGTACGTTTCAATTAATAACTTAACTATGGCCGGAGCCTGTCAAAGCTTAAACTCAACTCATGTGTAAGACAAAATTTCACTGGGTGCCTCAACTTAAAGAAATTTGAATATGGTATTGAGTATTATTTGGCACACACCCGTCATCTTTTACATTCCACCCCAAAATGCAATCAAAGCCTAAATAAACGTAATTTAAGTCTTATGGGATGCACTTTCCAAACAATGTTTTTTTTCGATGGTCATAATTTTTACAGATTATATTATCCTTTCACATAAAAAGCTCAACATATAAAATTTACATTGAAAAAAACGATTAACATAATTAGTTTTATTTTTTGGTGTGTATGCATATGCATACTATAATGTGTATAGAGAAATAGAGAATGTATATTTTATATGCACAGGTATTAATATGCAATAGTTTCAAAATATATTTTGAACCAAAGATGCGCGAGGGGGGAAGGGGGGCTAACTATTGGAAAAATTGGATAGGTTATTGAATGTAGTTTCCCACAAATAGGGAGCTATAGGGAGCTATTTATCAGTGGACCTCAAAAACAAGTCGATGAAATTACTGTGCAAATATAACTGTGACCCACCGCCCACCTTAACAATCAAACATTCATTTACCAATCATCCAATATTTTAATTCTATTCTCTCTTTTTATACCATCAACAAAAAAATGTTTATTTTTGAAGTATTTTGCATTCTTTTTAGCATTAAAGTAAATAATAATGTAAAACTACAAAACATTTAGTGTGTCTTATTTTTCTCACGTCTCTGTGTCATTTTATTGTGTTTTTTTTTGTTCTGTTTCAATAAATGCTTGAAACAATCAAATAAAAAACAACTATTGTCTGCCAGTATAATTATCGTACATAAAAAATGGCAAAAATGGATAAACCGCAAGCATTAAATTGCTTGTATTTTCACATATATTATTTTATTATGGTACATCTTGGTTCGAGTGTACATATCGAAATAGCTAGTCTATTCACAATTACATTTATGGTAATTTGCATGAAGATATTGGAACCGAAATTTTAAGTGAATACACTAATGACATACTTAAAGAGCTATTTATTCGATAAAGCTGTGCATAAGCTTTCTTTTGATACTCAATTGTAATCATAAAATATTGAACATTTGCACAATAGAAACGGATTTTCAAAATCACTATCGTATTTTGGACTGGGTAGTGGCAAGCGCAGTTGGCCAATCATATGCTCTACTAATTTATTCTACACTTTTGAAAAATAGATTAATTGAAAATTCACTTGCAATTCAATCGGTGTGTTGTGTGGCAAACAATAGATTCCTATGGATAAGCTGCATGAACTTGAAACACTTCATCAAAGATTTGGTGCAACAATAACACGATGGTGCAGTTTCAATGGTAATGGTAACAAAAGCAGCGGCACCAGCAACGATAACGGGAGTCAACGGTGGCGGCAAAACAATTATAAACTTTGCCAAATATTTATTGTCGGTTAATAGCTAATATAATTGGGGCAAACTCGAAAGACGCAATTAGTTCGTAACAAATATTTGTCGGCATGTTTTGGCCGATAAACGTCTAACATTGTACCGGTTGTGATTTTGCATCGTGGTAATCTGTATAGTTTCTGGCGAAAATGAAATGAAACTTAAAAATAGACACGACATTAGATAAGATAGAGTTTGTTTAGCTGTGGTGTTTAAGCAATGGCACGAGCAGGGGTTTTAGTTTGCCACGAAAAATAATCTCAATATCCAGTTGTACAAGTAGCTGTTTGTTAAACACTAATGTGAATGTTTCTCTATCGTCGATCTGCCTATGCAATTTGCATGTGTAAAAGACTTGGGTGAACAATGTGAGAAGCTCAAATGAAAAGTTCACGATTAAAATACATACCACCGAAAAACATAGTTGCTGACGGTGGTTCTTTGTGTAAGACTTTGTGTGGTGGGCTTTCCACAATAGCAATGTCATTTGCACAACATACCGAAAGTTTTCGACCCGAGAAAATTGCATCACTCACTCACTTACTACTTACTTACACACGCATTGCACGCCAAAACATACGACACACCCAAAATATTGGAATTATATCATTGGCGTAACAAGGAAAGGATCCTGTGTGAGGAAAGATTTTGTTTTTTTTTTTTCACTGAACAATCATTTTTTACTTTAACAGCCCTAAAAACCCCCAAATGCCTCCGAAGAAAAGCCATCGATATTAATAATGATACCAAAACCTTCCTTCTTGTTACGCCACTGATTTTTATGGAAGCCGCGCACCCGAGAATACCAAAAACTCCGATCACTGTGCTAATGCAATTTCTCTCTCTCTCTCTCTCTCTCAATCCTCTTTCTCTCTTTCTCTATTACACTTCTACTTTTCCATTTTATCCTTTCGTTGTCTTCTCTTTCTCCCTTCCATGTTCACCAGCTACCGCATGCATGTAATACTTTGGTGTGTACTTTCAAAGCAATTGTGCAGCGAATGCAAAATGCAACAATCGATTTGAATGCCTTGAAAAAGCCGTGTTTGGCTCGAAAATGCTGTTATTCGAATCATTAACTTTAAATTAGCAACTATTATTTGAATATGGTTCCGTATTTTTGATATGCCCAGTTGTCGTTTTGCCAACAAACACCAACACACAAACATACGCACGCATATATATATAAGCACAAGCACATGCATTCGCTAGTGCATACGCCAAAAACATGAACTCACCCAACTTGTGCCGGCTTTCAAATGCCAGACGCATGCTGACTTCTGTCTACAGATCGCTTGGGATTCGAAACGAATCACTGTGACTTTGCAAAACAAACGCAATAAACATATTTCGATTGAATTTAGAACTGTTAGTGTTGTTATTGTTGGCCGAGCAAAAAGGCAACAGTGTAATTACCTCAAATCGATATACTGTACGTGTAACAAATCACAATATGTCGCCCATACATTACTCTTGAGCTGTTCAACTCCATCAAAATATTCACCAACCAAGCATTTACAATCACAAAATGGAAATTTTTGTCAAAGCAATCGCCATTTTCATTTTAATGACATTTTTTTGTTATAAGACCAACTCTTGAGTCTCATTTTAGATTTGATTTATGGAGTTACTTATGCCGTTAGCGAAAAATGTGTTGATTTTGAGTAAATTGAAATCCAATATTAATTTACCTATTTTACAGATTATGTTCGTATTAGCTATTCCGATTTTCAGATATAAATTGTCATATTTGCTTGATTAAATTTAATCTCACATGTGCAAATTTGTCATATTTCTTGGTATTTTGATGAATTGCATTTGGCTATGTCATAATGTGACTGTGTGTGTGCGTGTGTGTGTGTGACGGAAAATCGTTGAAAATCAATTATCAGACTTGTCACACACGAATACCAATGTTTCTGTTCTCGTTCTGTTGTGATCGGGAGGTTGACCCATTTCATGGTATAGAGATTATAAGCTATAATAAATTCATTGATTCAGAAATATACGAGATTCCAAATGTGATTATTATTATTATTATTATCATCAGAGCTGCCTGGTACAATTGGTTGGTTGCGGTGCAACTGTCGCTATTCATCAACTTACCTTTATTCACAACCATGATCTTACATGGATTTGTTTATTCGGCCTACGTTTTTCCAATCTATTCAACGCATAAATGAACGCCAGGCATTTGCATATGGATGGATATTCGTAAAATGTTGATAGAGAGAGAGAGAGAGAGAGAGAGAGAATTTGGGAGTCGGTATGTGTGTACGTTGTGCCTTCCGCTATGCTTTTACACATATAATATTTGATGTGGTTAAACAAACAGCCAAAAATTTTCAAATATCTATTTTGTGAAACGGTTGCGATTATCCTTATTGGTTCATTAGATAAAATCATCCTAAATAAACATTCATTTAAATAAATTGCACAAAGGCACACATTGCCCCGCCGAATATGAAACGAATGTGTGCTTAAACATTTTTCCGACCTCATTTTGCCCTGAAACGATGTCGATATTACACTGATCGACAAAGTTTCTGACCCAGAGCAACGACAGATATGGTTTTTTAGTACCCAGTGGCCTCCTTTTTTAGTAACTAAAGAATCCGAAAATGACTATAAAATTTCTCTAATATGCTCTGTTTGGGATATATCCCAACGCCCATGAAAATTTGTTGTGGAACGTAGTTTTGGAGGTACATGCAAAAGTATGCGACTCTTTGGGCCAAAAAAACGGTGAAAATCGATCAAATTGGCCAAATCCTTTGGGGTTTTGACTCAGGCCACTTGGTACTAAATAAACCATATGTATCGTTGCTCGGGGTCACACAAAAAGTTGAAATTTGTCGAACAGTGTTATGTATATGCAAATATGTGTGTGTGTGTGTGTGTGTGTGTGTGTGTGTGTGTGTGTGTGTGTGTGTGTGTGTGTGTGTGTGTAGGTTTTTTTTTCATTCCATCCACTGGACATCGTCTCTTTTATCGTTTTTCGAGGATTTTTGATTTTATTTGCATAGAGATTGTGAACCCTTGAACTACGGGTTAATATCAAAACATGTTTAAATGGTACACTCAATCATTTTCGATGATTCCATTTAATGTGTATTCATACGAAATCAGCGTAGCCCCTTCCCCCACATCGGATGTAATTTTCCATTGAAGGTACTTCGTTGACCGTTTCCACCGGACAAAATACCATACATTTGAGATAATTTCAAACGATAAAATTCGGTTGGAAAATTGAATGACAATTTTAAAAATATTCTTTATGTTTAACTTGATGAAATAACGAAAGATTGTTGTGATGACTATGGCCAATGCAAATGCAAATGCGAAGAACATTGAATTTAAGTCAACAGATAATAAAGGAGAAAATAAAAAACAGAAAACAGAAAACGTTCGCATTACGTGCACATTGAACACAAAGCAAATTGCTCAAATGCATTGAAAAACTTTTCTAATTTGAACAATAGAAGCAAATTAAAACAGCAACACCTTGCAAATGTATTCGGAATGGCCATTATCAAAGCGTTTGTCACTCTATGTGCTGAAGGCCATTGCCCATCGGTGAAAACCGAAAGAGTTTAATAATAGCATCTAGTGAAGCGGCAAGACTTCACTCTTCAGCAAGACGATTTACCATTTGGGGTACTGTTTGGGGGTGGCTTCTTTGAATTATTCAATTTGCAAATGTGTAGTGCGAAAACACTATTACTTCCTGTCGATTAATGGCCTGATAACAATTTATTTGTACAATGACAACGAAACACAATGAATTGTTTCGAGTATTGAATGTGGCTGGTTGTGGCTGGTTGTGGCTGGTTGTGGCTGTGTCAGACTGTTGTTCTTTTGGCTTAGTCATTCAAAAGGAGCAAATAAGGTTATCAAGTGCACCAAACGGAAATATGTAAAGTCGAAAAATGTCAACAACTGTTGTAAACGCGAAAGTGTTAACGATGCTTGTAGACGATAGTAATACAATGGCAATAAGTTTCGAGCTGAGCCCGGCATTGCATACTATTGCACATTTTGGTAACTACGCACGCACCATACGACAAATACAAACGACCTGGAATAGCAGACAGAAAATGCAGAGGCAAAGCAGCCGCAGGCAGTGACAATGCTATAGTACGACCAGAAATATAATGCAATCGCAAAAAAGGAATCAGCATTTCATCATTTCGGTGGTAAATCGAAATCAGGCAGAGAGTGCATGAGACGTCAAGTGAAACCGCATTTGTGAATGAACTAACGAGAAGAGATGTCAGGGGTTTAGGCAGTGGCAGAAACAGAGCGACAACCGAACTCTCGTAAGTGTGTGTGTGTGTGTGTGTATGTGTATGTGTGACTCGGTGTGTGTGAGTGTGTAAACTCTCGTATGCATACCATTCGTATCTACGGGGAAATCACAAAGTCCCCTCTTTAATTAGTTCTTCTATTTAAATGCAAATTGCATTTATCATCGCCGACGATGGGTGACGTTCATTTCATTTTGCTTCTGTCTCTCTTGCTCTACAGTCATTTGGTGTTTTGTAGTACATGCATATTTTACGAGCCTTTGCCTTTCTATTTCACTCACAATGAATATTTTCAGCTTTCTTTTTTCTTCTCTCTATCCATTTCTCTTGTTTTCTTTGTTGTTGTTGTTGTTGTTGTTGTTGTTGTTTTTGTAAAATGCATTCTACCAGTTGCCACATAATTTCACACTGGTTTTCAAGTGTGGCACGAGAGCCGGTAACTTGACAGAAATCGAATGTATATGCACGATCGATGACCATGTTTGGCCATTACATTTTCGCAGTGAATGTATTTTGCTGAGGAATTAGTTGCGCGTCAGCGTTAGCAACTAAGGTTAGCAACTAATATGTAGCGTCAACCGACGCTCGATTATGGTGCGGCAGATATGTAGACGCGTACACTCACACATTCACATTCACATCTTCACCCTACAGCGGCTGCTGTGTACCGCTTAGATCTAACTGGTCTGCATATCTGCCGCATCATAATCGAGCGTCGGTTGACGCTACATATTAGTTGCTAACCTTAGTTGCTAACGCTGACGCGCAACTAATTCCTCAGCAAAATACATTCACTGCATTTTCGTTCAGTATTTTGTTCACATTGGTTTGTGCAAATCTAATACCGTCAAATCGAAAACCGCACAAAACATATCTATGAATATAGTTGGTTCAATGCACCGGCTCATTGACAGTGGAAAAAAAACATTAACGTCGACAACTGTAAATTCGTGTGATTTCGAAAAGCATTTGTCTATTTGCACGATGACCAATGACTAAGTGCAGTTTAAACGGTTTGGTTGTTTCGAATCAGTGCGCGCTTCTTTATTTTCGATTTAAATAAATATGCGTTTTTTTAAATGCAGTCCAAACAAAACGAAGTCAAAACTGAATTGAATGGTGTGGAAGATGATTTTTTTTTTTTTAACTAGAAATTTTAGTGTGTCTTTTGTTTTGTTGAGCAACACAATGCGGACAACATAAAACATAAACATTGACAAACTACTTGATTGCACTAAGCTCAAATATTCCCATTTTCAATGAGGCATACAATTCAACTGTATGTGTCCAATGTATTCGGAATAAAAGATGCCGTCCAATTTTCTAAATGAAAATATTAAGAAAATCTAATGAATAGACACTCTTGGCAACGAGAACAAAAGGGGGAAGAGAAACCATCGACACATCAATTATTTCCATTTTTAGTGAGTCATATGATTGCTTCTGTATATTTGTTTTTATTTATCACTGCTTCATCGCTCGCGTACTTCGTACGAACGCGAAATAGAGAATAAATTAACTGTGAGCGCACTGTTTGTACAACCAAATGTTCAATTGGAACGAAGACGACAAACGAATAAAACATTAAATGGGCAGAGATAGAAAGGGAGAGATTGCGTGTGTGTGTGTGTGTGTGAGAGAGAGAGAGAGAGCGCACAGTGAAAACGAGTAGTAACTCAAAAGCAAAAGACACTAGCTGGCATTTCGTTATTTGATCTTTCACATAAAATTGGTGCCGTTGGTCTGTATTTCATATGCCAACCAAAACAATAACGCAAACGATGAAATGTAAATGATTAAAGCCCGGGCAAAACAGCACCGACTCAAAAGCAACAGGAATAAAACTGTGAAAAGAAAATTGTTTTATGAGCTTTTTACTATAATGCCACCAAAATACAATAGCAAAAAGTTTCAATGGAGAAGAAGTATCTATCAACTTGTTGAACTCACTTCCGATGGTTGTAGTTGCACATGTGCGTTCGCTATGCTAAGGGGTAGGCACGGACAGCTAGTACACCTAGTTGCATTTAATATGTCTCTAGTTTTTCAAATATGCGTTGAACAAAATGCTAGGTTTTCAAAAAAATCACCCTCCCGAAGTAGTGACAGCTGGGAAACGCAAGCAACGCGACCATTCTCACAATGTGCCAAAAAGGGCACCTTGTTGTGCCACAAGTGGCACAAAACAAGCGGTTGCCAGCTGAAACTACGGCCAGGGGTGTAAGTGGAGTGAGTCGACTCAACTCGGCAAGGAAATTTCTTGGAGGTCGACTGCTGCTCGCGAGTCGACTCGGAAAAGTTGAGTGAAGTCGAGTGAAAACTCAACTCAACTCCACTCAAAGTTCATTTATATGTAGTTTCTGAGTGAACTCAAGTTAAGTTCACTCCGAGTCGACTCGGTTTCAGAATTTATTCAATATTATTTATAAAAATTTTAGTCGTCATTATTTTATCGTTTCACTTTGTTTGGATCTGATATTCTATTTAAAACTCAAATAATTGTGCAATGAATAGAAAAATCGCACATTTTTTTACCAATTTTTTTACCAATTCGAAAGGCCCATCATATCATCAGAACACACTCAATTCATTTATTAGATGAAAACAGAACAAATAAACACATTCATTCCTCAATTGAAATCTTTTTGTTCAGAAGAAAGATTTTTTGATATTTTAATAATTTGAATGAATTCAAAAAAATGCATTGGTACCACACAAACTGATTCCGATCATTAAAAAGCCTCGGAATAATGGATTCTAAATTCTCATATGAAAAAAATCGAATGTTTCAAGCCCTTTCAAAATGTCTGATTGCAAATTTTTGCTCCGATTTTTTTCGATTTCTTTGAACTAGAGCATTTTTAATCAACCTGTGAGGATTTTTTTTTACATTTTCCTATATTTTGGTGTTTCGAATGGATTCAAAGAGTTCAGTGGCACAAGATTAACTGTTTCCAATCAATAGAACATCTCGAAATGTCCAATTTCAAATTTTCATATGAAAAAATTCGAATGTTTCAGCCCACCCTAATCCATACAAATTCCGATTTTTATCCGTTTTGATATTTTAATGGCTCTAATTGTTTCAATAAGCTCAATAGCATCACACAATCTAATTCCAATCATTGAAATGCCTCGGAATGACCAACTTCAAATATTCATTAAAAAAAATAAAAACATTCATTCCTCAATTGAAATATTTTTGATCCAAAATAAAAGATTTGTTGATATTTTAATAGTTTTAATGAATTCAAACAGTTCAGTGACACCTCACAAACTGATTCCGATCATTAAAATGCCTCGAAATAATAAATTCAAAATTTTCATATTATAAAAATCAAATGTTTCAGACCACCCTATTCCATATAAACCATTTTGTTTCAAATTTTGTTATTTCAACTGTCCTAATAAATTCAAAGAGTTCAATGGCACTATATAAACTGTTTCCGATAAATAAAATACCTCATTGTGTCTAATTTCGAATTTTCGCTCCAATTTTTTTTTCGATTGCTTTGAAATAGAATGTTTTGAATCGATTCTTGAGAAGTTTTTTTTTTCATTTTGCATATTTTAATGGTCCAAATAAATTCAAAGTGTTCAGTGACACCACACAAACTAATTCCGATCATTAAAAAGCCTCGGAATAATGAATTCCAAATTTTCATATGAAAAAAATCGAATTTTTCATTCCAAAGTGGACTTCTGAGGAACTTTTTTTTATTTTCTGGTATATTGATGATTCGAATGGATTCAAAGAGTTTAGTGTCATCACAAAAATTTATTCCAATCAATAAATAACAGTTGATATAATCAAATTTGAAAAATTATGAAAAAATATATAAAATATATGGAATAGGGTGGTCTGAAACATTTGATTTTTTTCATATGAAAATTTGGATTTCATTATTTCGAGGCATTTTAATGATTGAAATCAGTTTGTGTGATGACATCGAACCCTTTGAATCCATTCGAATCATCAATATACCAGAAAATAAAAAAAAGATCCTCAGAAGTCCACTGTGGAATGAAAAATTAGTTTTTTTTTTTCATATGAAAATTTGTAATTCATTATTCAGAGGCTTTTTAATGATCGGAATCAGTTTGTGTGGTGTCACTGAACACTTTGAATTTATTTTTACCTTTAAAATATGCAAAATGAAGGAAAAACTTCTCAAGAATCGATTCAAAACATTCTATTTCAAAGAAATCGAAAAAAATTTGCACGAAAATTTGAAATTGGACAATTTGATTCATTTCAATGACTACATTTCGCTCATTCAAAAGATATTATAACATTCAGGGCTTCATTTTAAACTCACACAATTCATCGATATGTGGGAAATGAATTTATTTTGATTTTTTTACTGAATTTTTTTTTCAAATCTTCACAATTCACACATTCAAATACGTCTGGCTTATATGGAATAGGGTAGGAGAAAACGTTTTATTTTTTTCATATGAAAATTTGGAATTCATTATTTCGAGGCTTTTTAATGATGGAAACAGTTTGTGTTGTGCCACTGAACTCTGTGAATCTAGAACCACCAAAATATCAATGGCACAATATGTCCTATACCATTGCATGTAAATTAGTCCAAAGTTTTAGTTTTGCCCAAAAACTACACCACGCGGCGCCACTGAAAGCAACAACAATTTCAAAGGCAAAGTCAATACATTCAAAAGTCAATACACGCATTTGACATTAGCTAACGTTTATTGATGGTCGACTTGTTATGTGTTAGTGACGCTTTCTTTGACTAATACCTTGCATACACCGTATTACCGTATTGCAAGATATAAGAAAATAAAAAAAATCCTCAAAAGTCCATTGAAAGTAATTTATTTCTAACAATTTATAAATGACAACAAATGTCGATCAGACATATAGTGGAGTCGGGTGGAGTCGAGTGGAGTATTCGCTTCCTATCTTCGAGTTGAGTTGAGTTTGGAGTGAGTGAGCGGTTCGGGAGTGAGCTGAAAGTCGACTCGACTCAACTCACTGGCAAAGGGTCGACTGCTCACTCAAGTCGACTCAAATTCGACTCCGCTTACACCCCTGACTACGGCGCTTCGATCGGCGTTGCGAGCCACTTCGGGAGGGTGAAAAAAATGTTTCTAGTTTCCATAATCTCTCCCTTTCCATGAAATATTTCCCGGTGTGACTGCGCCCTTATGGTGCATTTCTTCCGTAATAATTACATTGCCAACGCATTTCCTATGAAAAAAATTAACTGTATTTTTGTAAACAAAATCCATACAAAATGTATTGGCAATGCAAATCTCATGGATGGAATATTCTTGTATTAGCTTCTTGTATACTATATAGCATCTATGGCTCTAGTTTTTCTAGTTTTCTGTTAGTTCTGATTTGTACGTCTATCCCCTAGTCGCTATGCTGCACCGTAAAGCACATCATACACACTGCACAGATACACAGAAATTATACAGAGAAACACAGAGAGCGCATACAGGCAGAGACAGAATACAAAAAAAAACGAAAAAAATCCGCTCCACATTTAGAAACACTTAAGCTTCCTATCAACAGCCAAACAATAAATGACGGGAGGAAAAAATTCAACTCAACTACGAAATAAAAGATGGTAACTAGATGACATCACAAAATGTACATTTCACAAATTCATTCAATTAAAATTTTATGCAAATTTCCCATGAAAATGAAAACGTTTTGTAATCCCATGTTGTTTGACTGGAAATTGAAAGAGGGAGATCGTACAAATGGCAATATGAACAGTAGAATGAAGAAATGAAGAAAATATTAAATGAATGTTTAATGATTGTTGGCTGGTTGTTGTTGTTGTTTTTTTTCGGTTCGAATGAAAGGAATAAGGAAGATGATTATCAATGATCAACTGCGAAAATGCCTATGATTAGACCGATTATTTGATTTTGCGAACTTATTTAATATCGTTGAAAGTTTTTGAATTATATTACAATTGGTGAAATGTTTCTTAATCAAGCACATCAATCAAGGAGATTATGCTCTGTAACTCTTTATTCGTGTATGTGAGACAATCAATTTCGCCCAACAAACATCGCCAATATCGCAACTCAAGCCCAATGCCCCCAATGAACGTTGATCGAGTGATCCATACAATACAACGAACAATATTGATATCCAGGCGCGTTGTTTGCGTGCATGAATATATTGCTTATTCAGGCTGCGTTTCAAAATTGATAATATTAATAAGTTTATCATCAATAAACAATAACCGCTAGATAAATTTCGAAATTTGAATTCAAGCAACGTCTATGCCACATACGAAGGCTGAACATTTGTATTCATAGGCAATAGCTTGTCCCAATAATTATAGAAAATTGTGCCATTGCGAGTTGGTTTATATCGTGCCGTAGATGAGCTCACATATGACCAAATCAAATGTGCAAGAAAGAGAGCCAAACAAAATGGAATGCCAGATGATTTGTAGATACATTATCAATATATTGGCGTCTGTTGATTAAACATCTCATTTTCAGTGTTCGCCACAATGAACCGACCAACCAACCAACCAACCAACCAACCAACCAACCGACCATCCGAATCGATAACACGTTTATTACCATTTCATGATTTTTACCATTCCACCCTTTTTGCCTAACAAGTATAAATATTTTAGAGAGATTTTTGAGTTTGGTATGGATTCGAAATAAAGTTCTAACTTCACAAGATCAAGTCAAACGAAAAGTCAAATATATCTTCAAAATGTAGCTGGAATAGCAAAAACTAATCTACAATGTACACCGAATTGTGTGCACCTTGTTCGATTTGAACTGTGTTTTTCCAGAGTGAAGTCAATCACAGTCGCCTCTGGTTCATTTCTTTTCTTTTCTTTTGTTTGTTTCGTCTTTCTCCTCTGCCTCTGTCTTTGTCTTGCTCGTTTCTCATTCTCAGTCTATTTGGCTAAAAAGAATTTTCCATTGAAGCCAAGAGCTTATGTAGAAATGTACTCTCAGCTCTGGCTGGCACAAAGACATATAGTTAGCCTCTGTTCGTGCTCCAATGCATTTGATTTAAGGAACAATGCAAAACCGCATAGTTTGCATTCCATACGGAAACATTTGTATCTGAAATGTGAAATTTTCAGCTTTGAATTTGCGACGGTTGATATGTCTGTACCGGCGTCACCGAGTACCACCACAACGAGATATGGCAAATTCAGATGCGATCGATGTTATGTATGGCAAGCAGAAAGACTCTCTCTCACTCTCACTCTCTCTCTTTCTCTTTCTCTTTCTCTCTCTTTTGTGTGCGCCTACAAGAATGAAGATCTACATCATCATCATCAACATCATCGGTTGCAAGCGCCGGAGAAGCAACAGCAGCTACTTCACTTCATAGATTTTTGTATGCCCAGTGAACTGTTAATTTTGAATGGTGTATGTGTGTGAGTGTGTGTGTGTGTATGCACACAAAATGCCTTCCATCATATAATCAACAAGCATAATGATAACAATGGGGATGCCGTGCAAAACCCGCACGAACCAAATGATAATTTGAAAAACAATTAATTTTATAATTGGCGAGAGCAAAGTTCATGTTTCCGATTGTATTTTGAGATCCGGGGGATATCAGTGCGGAGTCTGCGGAGTAGCACGCTACAGCCGAACTGCATACATTTTCTTGAACAATAAACACCATTAACAAACGAACGAATTAACTATCTAAATTGAAGGATTTAAATCAGTTTCGTCGACTTTAAATGGGTTTTCACTACACATCAATAAATAGATTTCGGCACTGCATACCGAAACGCTTGAGTACGCATCATTCACCTAGCTGCGGTTCTTGAACATTTTGATTTGCGAACTAGACCAAATAGTGTTTTCTAATTCAAATGAATTTCATGAACTAGAAGTTTTTGGATTGAGCGAAAACATTCCATTGAAATTACGATGCTAAAAGCAAAAGAGGAAAAAAAAATTACCAAACGAAAATAGAGAGAACAACAAACAAACGCGCACATAAATGTGTATGCGAATAAACTGTTTCAAATATTTAATTTACTTTCGTTTAACCATTCCACTGATGTGTTTTCGGAATTACCGTGCCGCAATCATTTTTACTAGTTTCATTTTGATAGGCATCTTTCAACCCAAGAAAATATCCACGGCTTTTTAAATGCCGTCAATTTATTTCAAAGGTTACAGAGAAAAAAGAAATTAAAGAAAACACATTAATTCAACGTGTTTTGATTAACAATCGTTAATTTTTTTGTTTTTTCTCCCTTTTTTATTTTATAAATTATGTTTTCCAGAGTGTTTCATTTGTTCAAACCAACTATCAGAAATGCCACATATCGGTTTATTTGTTGAGTGACATTCAAGAGGAAACAGCAACCATACAATAAGACAAAAATGGTAAAATAATAAGAAAATAAATAGATAAAACATTTTTTGTCAAATTAATAAAAACGATTATTCAGAATTGGTCGTGTATTTGATGGAAACGTGAATACCGTATCGAAATGGGGTGAAAAGGTTTCGATTTACATCGATTTTCAGGTTTGGATTCGATGGTGACATTTTATCGAGTCTTAAATTGTCTCACCATGTCCCACATCTCGTTCACTGTCTTTCATCGTGTGTGTATGTGTGCCAGTGTATTGAATTGGCGTTGATGTCAGTTTTCGGTGTCGTGTTGTATGTGATATATAATTTTTTTTTATGTGCAATGGATTTACCTTTTCGTGAGAAAAGTTTATGAGTTTTTGACTTTATCGCCGAGACGAGCATCGAGCATCAAAATAAAACGTAAACCATATAAATTATATATAAATAAGTGGTTATGAATACATATTACGATGTTATGTCGCGGTTAGAAGCTAGGTGTGACATTAGTTCAATTTGTGTGTCTCCTTGATAATTGAGTTTGCTTCGCATGTAAATATCGCTCCGGTTTCACACACACACACACACACACCCAACACAATCTCCTACCTATACACACGTTGCTTTCACACCACTCTACTGCATACACGAGCATCAATGCTCACGCTCAGCACCTTGGTTACGATTTGTCATAGCAATAACGAAACGGAATCCATAAAATGCTATATAATGCCCTTATTTACTTGATGAGTGTTCTCACTCCTAACCGAACCAGTCTTTCGATCGGGTCGAATCGAGAGGACGGCGGGAGGTGGATGAGCCTTTCTCAAAACCAGCAGCCATACAAACATTGACATGATTCTTTTCGATTTTGAATGGCGTCGCACACAAGTTATTTCTTTATTTCGTCTTCCGCTTTTATTTATTAAAAATTACTTTGTATCCAAAACGCCCTCATTCGAATTTCATGTTGGTTGTTAATCCATTTTCGTTCATCATCGACTTGATTACCAGAAAGCAAGAAGAAGCCTGACACATTTTCACCCAAAAGATTCATTAAATAAAAGAACAAGAAAAGGAAAAAAAAAGATGTCGGGCTGTTGGTCGCAGGCGTGAAATGTGAACATTGCTATAAAAGCTAATATCCACCAGATTAATTTTCATAAATGGAATGTTACGCTGTGAAATAAGAATACTTACATTTTTGCTGTTGCTGTTGCTATTGCTGCTGCACTAGTTACATCTTGAAAGGTTTGCAATGGGATACGATAAGAAAAGAAAAGAACCGAAAAGAAAAGAAAGACAGAAACGTAAGCAAGAAAGGGAGAAAATGAAATGATGCAAAGCCTCACATGTGCTATAGTGCGAGCTACATTTTTGTTGCAAAAAAGGTGCGAAATGCCGTCAAACTCTCGGTTTTGTTCGTATGAGATATTGAAAAATTCATAGCCACTTTTTCTAATGGCATGTGTACAGATCATATATCGCCGCCTGATGCGACTGTCGATTCGCCAAGCAATTTAATAACGAATCCATTTAATTGCCACATAAAAAAAGCATGGCATCACACAATAACGGCTGATTTTTCTTCATTTGCCAACGAAACAGCTCTCGTCTCCTATACTTTATGACTACTCACGTGTTATTATTTTACCAACTCAAGAGCGTAATAAAAATCCGTGCATCACTTGAAGATAAAAGGGAAGCGAGCGTGCGTATGAAACATGTTACAATTGTAAATGGATAATGATACCAAGAAAAGCCCCGGTCTAAATGGCTATGACGGTCTTCGTTTTTTTTTTTTTGATTGTGTGACGCTTGAATGGTGCGATGCTTACAATAAAATACTCGCTGTCGAATCGTGATATCAAAAAGCATTGAAATAGTATAATAACTGTAATTCAATGTAGCTGCATTCACTTGCGTGAATCATCATTTTGTAGACCCAAAATGAAATCTTTTAGAGAGTGTAACATGAACAATGAAAAACCAAAGTACACCAAACAATAATGCAAATAAAACGTTCCCATTTAACCGGATGAAATCGTTAATTTTTCGGTCGCCGTCAATGAATTTGGATTCACTTTGGTAGCACATCACAACTTGAAGTTGAACACAAATTAAAATGAAAATGTAATGATTTACTCGTTTAATTGATTCAAAATTGCACTTAATGGCCGTAAATCTCACTCAGATGGTTTTTGTTTGTACAAAAATAAAAACACCTCCCTTCAATTTCGAGTAAATCGTATCTGTTGTGAAAACAAAACAAACCAAACCCCATTGAATACAAAGATTTTTGTATTGAACGGCTATGTACGGCGTGACCAAATAGAATTCAATGAAATTGTTGTTCATCTCTTTTTGTCCTGATGATGCAGCAGTGTGTTTGTGTGTGGGTAACATTTATGATCGGCATTAATATAATGTACTTTTATGTCCTTACAATATTGTGTGATTTTAGCCTGAATGGCTGTTAAATCAACGATACCCATCATTCAGATAAAATTCATTACACTACAGTTGTATTTGAATGTTAGAATGCATCTTCTTCTTCTTCTTCATCTTCTTCTTCAAAAAAAACGCAACATTTCACCAGAGACGAAATATTGCACACTCAGTTCTATGACCGTCTCACTCGCACGAAATGTTCGTGTGCGATGTCCAGTTAGCAATAGTGAGTTCGTGTGCGCACACCGCTTACTTGCTCAGTTTCATTTATTGTTCGTATCTTTCCTGAGCCAACAAATAAAAGAAGGAAGGCTAGCGTTTGAGCGTTTGAGCGACCATGGAAAGGACAGTGTTTCTCACTGATTGACTCATTTCGATTTGAGACTTTGTGAACTGTTCTCGTTCGGTTGGTGACCTGTATCCCGCACACAGAATTAAGCTATGTTCACTATTCGTTGCGCACACTCGGTGCGCTAGATTGTCAATCACAACATTTATGTTTCGTTGGCTATCGACGAGCATGACACAGTCTTCGTGTCGAGTATATTACAGTCACATTAATTTATCGTGTGCATTACGATGTGCGAGCCAACGCTATTTGCTCACAGCGATCGAATACGTTGCGTCGTTTGAGCACATCGCATCGACTCGCACATCGTAATGCACACGAAAAATATTGTAGCTGCTGTATACATCATTCAAAGACAGTGTTGTGTCGCCGTTCACCATCGAATCGTGAATGTTGTGAGAGCAGTACGTCACATCTTCGGAATGTGTGTGTGTGTGTGTGTGTGTGTGTGTGTGTGTGTGGCTCTCTCTTCTGTGAGATATCCCATTTCAGTGCGGTTGTTATGCATGAAATGGAAAACTCATTGCGGTTTGGCATAGGAAAAGTGAACACAGACAAGTGAAAAATGAAAACCTCGAACTGAGCGACAAAATTAGCGGCAAATATTGTGAATACGTATAATTGTAACATAGAAAAGTTACCCGGGTCTATCTCTACCATATTGCATAGTGAGGGCGAGTCATACGAGAAGTATGTGTTCGAAAACTTTTCCACTTTTCCACAAAACATTGCATCAACCAATGCAATCACAATAATGCGGCGATCGTGTAAAATTCATGTAAAAAGTTAAAATAAAGAGAACAATTTTTCAAGAAAAAAAAATGAAACGAAATGAAATCATTACTCAGCAAACTACATTTTTATTGTTCGATGAAGTTTCAAAATGATAACATTCCACGGTATGCTGCACATTCACACACACACACACTCTGCTAATTTCTCTATATGAAAGCTATGAGACTCACCTTATCTAACAGCTCTCATATCTCGGGTTCCATGAAATCTAATCACAAATGAACAACTTAGATCATATATCATTTGTTTCAAAGAGAAAAAAAAGAGCGAAAACCAACCCAAACATGCATGCATAAGGCTTTCCTATATGAATTTCGGCACAAATCGTACATGGAATGCTAAAATTTTGGTATTTCATTCCGTTTTCGTTGTTATTCTCCCCGTGTCCCCAGACATAAACATTTGAAAAAGCTATTTATTTGTGGATACACACGAAATGAGAAATAATTAGTTAAGAGAATTGATAGCGAACACAAAAATGTGCATAATTCAAACATAGAAGCGGATTTCAATGGTTTAGTTCCACATTCAAATCGTGTCGTATCAAATATCCAATGTGATGCAAATAAACTACAGTAAAAACAAATTATATAAATAAAACGTAGTAAAAGCAACCCAATTTTTTCTTATTGCTTTCGCTATTCACAGGTGTTGGATGCTTGCAAAATTGATTCAAATGAAAAATCATTATTGTGACTCTACCAATCGAAGCTTTTACTGTATTGTTATTTAAAAGTTTTTTTTAAATAAATTTTTGCGTATGCTCTGAAATTGTTCTAATTTTGTATGCCATTCGAAAAATTCGTTTTATCTGGAATTAAACATACATTCATTTTATGTACATAGAATTCACCGCAGATAACCGCTGATGTATTGGTGAAGTGGCAAATCACCAATAGATTTGAAAAATATCTATTGGTAATTTCCAAACAAGTATTTGTGTCACCATGTCTCTGTTCAGCCGCTTGCGTCTGTGCAAATGTAATGTACAGTACGCATTTGTATGAAGTTATCAAGATTTATACTTTGAACATTTCTCATGAATGCGTCCTGTATTGCCATTTCATCAATCGCTGTGAAGTCATCAATCAGTTAAAAACTATTACAGCGTTATCATCTTTGTGCAAAGGTTAGTGAAACGGTTACTATAAACTAGTTGAAGCCATTTTATCGTATTGCATTCAAATCTCATCCAATCATTTTAAACTGAAAATTGAATAAATAATAATAAATGAAAAGGGACCGACCAATTTTCTACAAAAAAAATCCCATTGGATTAACGAAAGTGAAAAGATAAATCCTAGAGATAAATAATCCAAAGACATTCCCTCTGTTTGTAATACGCATCATCGTGAACATACAATCACTGTGAATATGTTTGCTACGTTGTTGATTGTTTTAGTGTGATTAACTCTAGTAAATGGTGCATTCAAAAAATTGTCTATGTTCGACCTTCACATAAATTGATCGAAAAATGAAATGATATGGAAAAAAGGTCCAATTTGCGGTATAAAAATATCTCAAAGTATTAAAACAAAAATGAGTAACTGTATGTACTATACATACGCCCTGGCCAAATGTAGCTCACACCAATAACAAATTTAGTATTTGACACTTTTTGAGCATTTTCTCTTAGCAACAACCATTGCTATGATACCTAGGGGCTTTTAACGCACTCCAAACATGTGAATCCAGAAAAATGTTGCTTAGCTCTTAAAATATGTTTACATTCAATGGATTTCGTCCGATCTCGGTGAATATTTAGATATTTGACTATATTATTCTGTTGCGAATAGATCGATAATGAGAAATGTGACGAAAACTGATGATGAGACGCGAAAGAGGTAATGAGAAATGTGACAATAGCACGAAGAAGAAAATGACAAATGTGAAGAGAGCGTGTCGCTCTCGGACTGTGAAATACGATTCACAATGTATTTTATATTGGCGAACTTTTAACGGTACTTTCCATAAGATTAACATTGCAATGCAAAATGCATGGTGAATTTTTTTTCCATGAGATGCGGATGTGCGTGAATATTCCAATCAGAGATTCACTTGCATTGAATAGTGGTGGATTTTGAGAGATATTTGAATAAGAGTGCATAAGCACAGATGAGACGTATCTATTGAATGATATAACCCCCTAGTATGATACCTAATATTGACCCCGAACATTTGAAATGAGAGATAAGCTTTGAATTACCAAAAGTTATACCATACAGACACTCGCCCCAGATATTTCCATATTGCCGGAGCCAATTCGGTTTTCAACCATATTAAAAGTCTACTTACACCATTTTTGTCGAAAAGAATAGAAATGACAATTTTCCTCGCTTGTCATGTGTATGAAACATTTCTTGTTTTGTGTTTTTTTTTTCACCTTAAACAGCACTTTATTGGTGTAAAATATAGACATTTTATGGCACATATATTAGTTTAGCACCACGAAAAGAGAGAAAAAAAAAGATAAAAATGGAAATTCAACAAACACCGTGACTCTTCCATGGAGCACCTCAATCACAAAACGAGGATATTTCAATTCCTCTCAATATTCACTTTATTTTCACGTAATATTGTTGAAGCGGAACATAACGAGAAACCGAACGATGATGTTGAGATTGCGACTACTTTTTATATGATAGACACCGACATTACGAGCAAATGTTTGTATGTGTGTGTGTGTCATGCTAAGAACCATAAACTCTTTTCTAGAGTTTATCTTTCAGACGACATATATTCAATGTAAAGTGGTGTGCACGGAACGACACTCATGTTCGCACCCGAAAATAAAACGAGAGAAAATTCATCAATTCGAATTCATTCGAGGCCAGTATTGCGTATGTAAAACATTTCACCATAGTTCATATACTTTTGCTTTCTGTTTGCGTCGTGCGTTATTCGAATGTGACTTGGATAACTATGCGATGGGTGTTGTTTTTTTTCTCTCGCAACAAACATCAACCAAAAAAGCGCTGCTGCACTTAAAAAAAATATTCACCATTTTCGCCGGCAGAATAAAAATAAAGTGACCGCAAAGTTGAAGTGAAGACAGTTCTTTGGATTTTTCGAGGACATTACATACAAATGCTTAAGATGTTGTTATTTCACCAGAATATTTGCTGCCATAATACGTGGATAAATAAAACTTGAATTAATAAAGAAATAGCCAAGAGATAAGAATGCAGAGCAAACGAGAAAAGAATTATCTGGATTTCAATGTGTATGAAACGAGTGTGTGTGTGTGGCTTGGGAATGTGTGTTGCTCATGCCCATGCTCTTACTCTGTCTCCGACTCTCTTTCAAACAGAGCCCTCTCTCTCTCTCACAAACACACACTCCTGCTTTTTCATTCAGCAAATGTCGCACAAAATACATCGCGTTTTATATGAACTTCTTATTGCTGAGCATTTCATCACTCTTTTAGTTTGGTTTTATAACGTTTGCTTTTATTTTTGTCATCGTTGTTGTTGCTGTTGCCATAGCTAGTGGTTGGTGGTTGCAATACTCTGGTCATGGCTCTCTTCCACCCACCCACCAACCAACCCACACACTCACTCACTCACTCACTCTATCGCTCTGATGGCCAAATCATTTGAACTGAAGATCTGTCGCACAATACGTAGTATTTTTATGTACATGTGTGACTATTTTTCCATGCACATTTCTACTTTTCGACCATTCTGATGTTCAAAATTGGTGTCTTTTATGTGTCGTGTGTATTGCGTACTTTACAACAGTGCACTTGTGTAAGGATTTTGTTGGATTTGTTGTGGTTAAGTGCACCAAAAAGAAAGCAACAGAATATCAAACACACACACACACACAAAAACCCAAACGTATGGCGAGCACTTGTCCATTTATGCGCTCACAAGAAATTATATGGGTTTCCCTTTTTTTCCATATATTATTTTCCTAGGATACGGTTCGTATCTGGATGGTCGTTTTAACGATTTTATTCCATCTTTTCATGCTACTTCTTCTCGTCTCTTCTTTTATATATATATATATATATATATATGTGTTTTTTGTCTCCTGTGAGAGGCCGGACGACTGAAGACAACTTAAAATCATACACTCTGATTGCATACCAACGATGAATAACATTTCATTGAGAGAGAGACACGCGTGATACAGAATGAAATGGAATATCGAATGCCGATACTGGATGGAACAGTCATTAGGAGAAAGTCTAATGCAAACACAATTTTATTGAGTGAATTTTGTGTGTTTAAAAAACATTTTTACAATATATGTAAGTAGATGTTCAAAATACACCATCAGAGCCGAGGAACAATGTGTCTATACCAAACTAATGTATTTTGAATTCCATTATTCGGTATCGATGGTATTAAGCACTTTAAGTTAACCCGAATGTGTGCGCGTTGATATGTTAATCCCTACATGTAAATCAAGCAAACGAAACCATTCAATGAATAAAGTGAAATTGCATGATTTTAGTGATATGATATGAAGTTGACTTTTAGCATTTTGTCGTGGGTTTATACATAATTGGCAAATCGGTAATCAGTGGACCAATCGTATTTTTTTTGTTCCTTGTTGATTCATTAGGCTGAAAACGATACTATTCACAAAGATTTAATGACAACGACGCATTGGGAATTTGTTAATTTGTTTCCGCATGAAATACGGAATTTCCTAACTTTATTACATTCAATAAACATAATATTGAACGGTCGTTGGTCATTCATGAAGACGGTCTCATGTTTCATTCAGAATTAGTGGAATATTTGATGTGAAATTTAATTTCACAAGCGGAATACATCATATTTGGTGAATAAACATAAATATTTACTGTATTTTATGAATTTTTGGCGACACTTTGGCAACATTGATCGTGTTTATTTAATGCTTATTAATAAAACTTATTCAAATACCGTGATATAGATTGAGTTTCCAGCGGGTACAATTCAAGCCGTGCCAATAAATCATTGAATTTGTATTTTTTTTTATTTAACCATCGACCTAAATGAAATGTGTCATCGATGAATTGATATTTGAAAGATGCATCCCCATGTTGTTTATGTAGATTTATATGCGGCTCTTTAAATACGTTCGGCAACGACGCCGAATGCCGTCTTGAATTCAATTCACGGTGTATTTCGATAGTACTGAACAATTGGCCATGAGATGGCGCTTCTGTGCCGGGTTCAAAGACATAACACAGTGACGGAAAGATGATATATCATCCAGTGTTGGGTATTCTATTTTTAGGGCGTACGCAACAAATGCAAGCACTAATATTTTGTTGTTCTGTTGAGGGGGGGGGGGGTAGTGATCGGCTGTCATTTGAATTCATGCGTTATTTGTAGCAAGCATTTCTGTTATAATTAAATTTACTTTCATGGATTTTTCAATGTGTTATGATATTTTGTTGAAAAAATAAATCTCAGGCCCAGAGCAAACGGAACAAAAAAAAAAACATCGACATTAAGCCGCCTATTCTCGTTTGCAATGAATATTATGTGTGGAGCAGTCGGTTCAAGTGACACATGACTGATGATGAAAATGCAGTTCAAATTTACATGTCGCTAAATGCATGTTCAATTAATAAGCATCGAATATTTGCTCGAACTGGCAATGTGAAGTTAATTAAGCCTATCATTTGGCTTCACTAGGCAGATTTTTGTCTTTTTTTTTGGTTTTTGTTCTTGTTGTTGTTGTTGTATTTTCCATTGCTACCGTTTGTTATTATTCGGATATTGTACGCGATTTCATTTCATCAGAATCTCATCTGTGTGCTGCTACATCTACATCACATCTGTCTATTGATATCCAGTGGTTTGCACATAGAAATACACTTCAATGAATTATAATTATAAAATCTAATTAAAATCAACGTCTATCATTCGATGTGGCGAAAACGGCTTTGAATATGATGTAACTGGGGCTGGTTTTTGGCCAAAATGCTGCAGATATTTTGGTCGAGGTTAAAAGGTAATAAGTACTGTTCGGTATTACTATTGAATTTATTTTTATGTGACTGTGTCTGTGCATGCTTGGCGGTATGAATGTATGAGTGAGTTGAGCGAGTGTACGTTTCAATCGGGTGTTTTTGTTGCCACTGTCACGGCAGCGATTAGTGATGTGATGTGTGCAACTGCGTGTATCTAACCTAAGGGGCTAAATTCATACACACACACAAAATATCATTCTAATATGATGTGTGTGTGTGTGTGTGTGTGTGTTTTTTGCAATGTTTCTTAATGCTTCAAAATCCTTTAAGATAAATTCATTTTCAAACCAAAGAGTATATAGATGAATTCGTAATAAACCCATCGAGTGTCATTTCCTTCATCGCATTTCGTGTTCTCATACAATACGATTGATCCCATCACTGTTCAAATATTTGTCGATATTTTCATGAAATAAATGCTAATTTGCCCAAAAACGTTAGCCCCACACTTGTATCAACAAAAACACATAGCGCCTATCGTTGCGTTCAATGCCTATGACATGAAAGCACACGGCTGAAATCAGAGGCAGAGTGAATCGCAGACATAATACACATTGATCCACTCAATCATATATTGAATCAGTATTGCAATTCCATAGGTCTCAAAAACTAACATTTTGTCTCTACATTTTAGGTATATAGGTGTTTGTTTTTGAAGGATGCGGGGCAATTGCCAGCCTACCTCCCCCTCCCCCCTCCCCGTCACTTCACTCGAATATGAATTACGTATCTGTAAAATTATAGTCATCGTCCATGATTCATCATGTTGTGTCATGCTTCCATTTAACTGACACAATTTGAAATTGATTTTTTTTGTCATAATTTATTTATTCGGTCTTTTGAACACTATGGTATAAGCGATAGCAACCCCAAGACCTCTCATAACTAACATTTATCCACATCAATCACATTCGGTAACTCTTTCTTCGGTGGTATTTTGATGATGCAAACCTGTAGTTAGTAAAAGTAAGATTAAGTGTTACATTCATCGTTCGTCATGTTGGAACCATGAATGTGAACATTCAGCTGGACATTGATTGGTATGTATTCAATTGAACTATGAGGATGGAAGAATTCTCGTGCAAGTGAATCGATTTGTACTCAAACCGAAAATAAAATTGAAATTACGAAAAAAAAAACAAAAATGTGTAACGATTAGCTCATTTCTAATTTCTAATTCATTGTTTTTCATAAAATTCCATGTCAATGCTTGGCATAAATCGATTTGTTTAATGCGATGAATGGTGATGATGAGATAAACACAAGTTTGCTCCTAATCTATCTGAATCACTCTATTTACTGTTTCTTTAAAACTTAATTTTGTTTCAAGAAAATCTCAAAAGTTTTACCCCATCGAGAACACACACACAAAAAATGTGTCTCGTTCAACAAATGAGGCAGAAAACCCATTTCAAGCATGCACACATCCCAAATGTATGCCTATCGAATGAATTTCAAACATAATACTAGCGGCACGGCACGATTCGGTTCTTCATTTTTGACGTTGCAAATAACTATTTTAAAGTAGGATGCGTGCAAACAAATGGATTCAAAACATTCACCATTTTTGCGAGCGAACAAAATGCGATGTGATGAAATGGAAGCCATCGAATTGAAAATTGTATGTGGAATTTATTTGGTGTATTATTCTTATCGTTAACGTCGTTGCTGTCATCGTCTTTTCGATGCGCGCTCGGTGTGTGTGTGTGTGTGTGTGTGTGGGAGGGGGGGGGGGGGTTGCAGGCAGACGGGCAAGAGTGTGGTGGATCGGAGAAGGGGGTGGATATTAAAAAGGATCGCATACTCATAAAATCGCATGGAATTGTAGCCGTCGAAATTGGTCCAGCTTAAGTAATTTATAGATTTAATCTTGAATCAACATACCGCTAATGCAAAAGATTTTGTTCTTACATATTTCATCAGTTGACACGAATGACAACGAGGAAATGGCAAAATCCGCTTTCAACATATTTTGTCACGTTTTTCAAAATGTGTTTACATACACAAATCACAGTATGAAACATCCTTTTTTGGTTCCCGTCGGGGGTTTTGTGTAGCCTGTAAAGCTTTGTCGCTCTTGCCATATATACATCGTCACTTGCTCTCGCTCGCACGTTCATACTCTGGTTGCGCCACTGCTCAACAACACTGCTGAAGCAGTTATTCGGTGTTCGTAGACATTTTGCGATGTGTCAAATTCAGTTTTGCTCTTTTGCATGCCATCTTCGGAATAATCACATGGAAAAGGCATTGGGGGCCCAATTGTTATGCACATCATAAAAGAGGAAATGGTCAGAATATTTGGCTATTCTCTTGAAAATCATGCATCATTTTGCAAAAGAAACCGAAAATGTGTTGTGCAAATGAGTGAATGTGTGTGTGTGTGTTCATTAAAATTTGTTTCAAATGACTGGAAACAATGTATATATTTCATGTTTATGTTGTTAATAGCTTGTTGGATGTTCCTGCTCGGTCCACCCCCTCCCCGACAAATGGCATGGAATTTTCGAATCGATGCATGATATACCACAACCATCACCACCACCATCACCACCACCACAATAGCATTCTTGAGACCATTTCCCATTTTTCGATATGCAATGAACGCAATAAATTTACCGAATTGAAATTTTGAAATGTGCAAAAGTAAATTTATTCTCATACATATAAATGTTGGACAACTGTCATTTTCAAACGGCTTGCCACATATAATTTTTGGGGAATATGTGCAAAGACTGTGGCGTTCATAAATGAAAATGTGGGCGAGCTTATTTCCATCGTATTGGAAAAATTGAAAATCAGTATCACTGCAAATGTATATGTCATGTCTGTGATATCGCACAAATTTCATAAACATAGCGAAATTTGATCGATTTTCGCCTCACCTCAAAATTAATGCACCGCTGAATTCTATCGCGATTTCGATATAAATCGCTCTTTTACACTCCCTTTTGCTCGTACGCCATCGTCTATAACCACCAAAAAGACCATTCATAACATATTAAATGTGAACAAATATGAAATACCACACAAAAATAGCATGTGCACAGGTAGTAAAAGTGCGAAGCGCACATTTAAAAAAAAAACAACAACACGCGCGCCGTTGTTTATGTATATATCGGAATTTAATTCGCCCTGGAGTGAATAGTGCTTGAGTTATTTTGATTTCATCGTAAGCGATTTCGATAGACGCTCAATTACTATGCATACTAGGGTGATCTTGAAATGTAGTTGAAATTGAATCACCTACAACAATTTGGAGTCCCCAAATTAGAGCCTGTTATTATTTTTTCAACCCGCCTCCATTTGGACGAACCAATAATCGTGATAATGAATACATAAGAAGGGCTTTAAAGAAAGCTCCAAAATTTATCCATTTGAAAAGAGAACGCTATTAAGAACGAAATATTTCTATGGGCATGGACATTGGATAGTGTCATATTCACTAGATACATTTACGTTATATTTTCGATTCTGAAAATCACAAAAAGTAAAATTTCAACTGTTGCAAAAATTCAGAAAATATTTATGCGATTTTCCCAAAATATCATGTGATAATATTATTGTTTTCTCAGAATCGCCCCTGAAATTGAAAATAGTGTCAAATTGACACTAGGGACTGGCACGAGTTAAAAGTGATTCTGAAAGAAACCTTAGGGAAATAAATTTGTTACAAAAAAAAAATCCTCCAACTAAAATATATGTTAGACTCTGTAGAGACCCACTCTAATTCACACACAAACAGGGAGAGAACATACACTCACTAACATGATTGTAAATGATTGAATACACATCGAGCTGAGTCGACGAAATGAATTGTGAATAGTGTCTCATATTCAATGGCTTAGTCGTTCGGTCCAAAATGATTTGATTCTAATATAATGGACACTTGGACGGCCAAGACAACAACAAAAAATCAACACGATCACTAGAATACAAAAATATCGGAATCGAATGGAATTTTCTGAATTCATCAATTTTGGATGATCATCTATGTATAAAATCAAATAACACACACACACACACACACACACACACACACACACACACACACACACACACACACACACACACACACACATGATCGAAATGCATTGAAATGATTGAATTCAATAACAGTAAATGTCGAACTGTCACGGGTAATTTCTATTTTGAGTTGTTTTCGTTCAAGCTCTCTGAATTTCCTGAACCATATCAAAATGAGCCATTTCAAATAATTTCGAAACGGTGAAACTGTGCGTATGTTGTAGATTCAGTGTGTGTGTTTGTTCATGTGCAAGGGCATACAAGTGGAATGATATCACATAGAAAAACCAAATAAACGATTGAAACTATTCGAGCATCAAAAATCCCATTTTCTTAGACTGTCAGTCCTTTTTAGTGACAACTGATTGACATTGAGAGTGGTTTTTGCGTTGCGGCAACAACACACATTTAAACGAAAGTGAAATGAATCATAAAAATCCATAATCATGTTCCCACAAGCAATTCACTGTTTCATAACACACACACACTGAGAGAGAGAGAGAGAGAGAGAGAGAGAGAGAGAGAGAGAGAGAGAGAGAGAGAGAGAGAGAGAGACGTTCACAAATACATTCAAACGAGAAAAAAACACATTCGATTTTTTTCCATTTCACTGTGCCACAGCATGTAATACATAACATCGCATAATATGAACACACCAAATCGACAAAATATATTCCAGAAAATAATTCTTAATAAAGATTCATTTCAAGTCATTTTCAATGCAGTCGCACACAATTGCAACATGGTGAGCAGCCGCCACGTGGCTGTTATTTTTCATATCTTTTTTTTTCATCCCTTTAAAAATAGCCGATACTTTTTTATATTTTATCGCGATTGCCAGCAAATTTGATTATGAAAAATTTTGATTTTCCGGTCTCTAAAAATATGAAAATTCAACGAAAGTCATTGTCATTGAAAAGAATGGCATGGAATGGAAATGCAAAGAAAAGATGAAAAATCTCCTGACCATGAAACCTCGGCTATACTTAATTCTAGACTTTATTCAAAGCGAATACTCACACTTTTCTTCCAATTGACAGATTGTATTCGGTAAGTGACGACATTTATTTCATTTCACCATATACATCCATGCATGGAAAAAGTATAGCAATAAATATATTTATGGTGCGTACACTTTGATCCGTTGATGATCCAATTCGTTTGGTTTTGTTTTTCGCCGTGAAATGTTATGTAGAAAAAAAGAGCTATTACATGAAAACATATGAGTAGCAACAGTAGCAGCATCAGTACAATGCCAGTTTTAAGCTCAATTTGGCGTGAATCTTGTTTGAACATTACTTCCATGCACTTGGCAGGTAAAACGAAAAAACAATTGAGATTGCATTGGCTTGAGTGAAGTGAAAATTGAGTTACAAAACAAAACGGTTATTAGCTTCAAATTGTTTATACATAATCATTTTTTAAATATGTGTCAGGCTGAGGTTCTTGTTCGATGTGATGCGATGCGATACAATATATTACGAATTTTAAAATAAATAATGAAATGACGTTACTGGTAATTGTTAACTGCAAGCCATGCAATGCAATGCACATGGCCCCCGTATGATCTAGGTAAATATTATCGTGTGCAAAATGAAGTTACTCGGTAATTTCAATTGAAATTGTTCAACATATAGCGATTGTATAGGCTTCAACCAAATTAGTATTGTAAACGATTGACATGGAATTATTTTCATAAGATTATGTCGATGTCGAATTTCTGAATTACTCCATTACATGAACAAAACAAAAAAAAAAAAACACAAAATCATCGATATGTGATGTATAAGAAAATTACACGTTTTGATGGAATGGATTTGCATTGGATTCAATTTTTCATCATCAACTCTGAAAAAAAACACACACACACACTCACAAATCCCATAAAATAAAACGTACAACGACAGGGCGCCTTGACAAATATCGAATCCATTTAATCAATGAAGTGAAATGAATAAGTAAAATCCAATCGAAAAACCGTAGGCAAAAGCTCTTCAATTTAATTAACGTACGAATATTTCATAATGTTGTACGAGCAACGGCAATCTTATGCAGAAAACATACACATTCATTTCGACGCATCCGGCAACCCCCGTCCTCCCAAATACATTGGGTGATTGGTGTGATGTTCAGTGCTTGGCATTTCCAATGCCCAGACAATCGCCTTTACAGCCATCTGTGTTTTAGCCTCTACAATATTCTTTGAGTTTATGCTTTTTTTTGTTGGTTCAAGCATTTTGTGTTTACGGATCCTTTATTCGATTTATGTGTTCGATTTTGCCGTTTTAAATGTCATACATGATCATTTATCAAAGTCAATTGTGCCTCACCGAGCAAAAAAAAGAGAAGAAAACACACACATACAAGTAAAAAGCGGACGAATTCTTTACACTGCTTTGGATTTCACAATCTCGGATGTACGAGTGCAGACAGTGCCCGGTGCGCCGGAAGTGAAACCGTCCATACTTTGGTCCATTCAACGAAGAATACTTTATTGCATCAATCGAATCAAAACAGCACTTGTTCAGTGTTCATCATTGCTCGAATGTAGCACATTTACATTGCATAATTTCATGAATAAAAGATGTATTCATGTCTGATGTAGTTGTGTGTGCATGTGCGCGCCTCATGTATTTGTGTTTGCTGTGTGTACTGTTGTGCATGCTAGCAGGCTTCTCATCATTATCATCGTCTTTCATCGTTTGAAATGCCCCAACGCAACAATGAGTAACAGTAAAATCGGTACGAACGGCACAAACAAATTCGAAAATCTTTCCCAATTGGTAACGCTCTTTCGATCTCTCGGCATTCTGTTTCTCATCGATTGCACGAACATGTGTTTTCCCCCGAATGAACTGAACTCTGGCCAGTGCACAGTGGATGTACACCGAAACGGAACGGTATAACATCATTACACATTCACACATCACTTGTGAATCCCCGAGAATTAAATTGATAAATGATTATGTAAAAATATGTGTAGCCATAGTCCATTTCATGTCAACACGAATTCGAAATGGAACAGCAGAATGATTTTGAAACCGGCTGACATCGATATCATCAAAGACTATTTTGGTTGAATTGTTTTTATAGCCCTTTGTTTCTTGTATGGGTGAATTGGTGAAGTCGCCGTGATCGTAGTTGTCGTAGTCGTCGATGTTGACATTCGTCGATGTCATTGTCCGTTGTTGGTTTCGGAAGTAACGAAAAATTCAATTTCTTCGTATGCAAAAGATGGTATCAATGGACATTTGATCAAACATTTTCAATTTGAAAAAAAAAACAACAACAACAACAACAACAAACCAAACAAAAACCTTAAAAATATTACTCTATTAATAAAATGATGGACTAAGAGGTACGCTTATGTTGACCTTTTGCATAGACCAAAATATACAAGTTTAAAACCATAAAATCAAGTATACACAAAAACATTCATGTTATGTTTGCAAAAGCATACAAGAAAAGAACAAGAATAAGAGTGAGCCAACAACAAAAAAAAGATTGACTGAATACCAAAATTAAGTGTCGAATAAAAGCGCGAGCAATTCAGAAATGCGCGAGGGCTGCATCAAGGAAGAGCGAAACGGATTTTACGGTGCTAAATATGTATTTACCAACACACCGACAACAACAACAACAGAAAATTGGTATGCACTTTTATTCGGTGCCGTAAACCACCGAAAATCTAAAGGAACAGGAAAAGCATTGCGTAAAATAACTTGCAGTTTATACGGTAGTTTATGTTGTTGCATACAAAGCCAGTTGCTGGCAACAATATTAATTCAGGAATACTACTAGTTGTTTTTTCGTCGGCAGCAGTAGCGAGCCGGGCTGCTATGTAGGGAGGAGGGGGAGGAGAGATGAAGGTGGAGTTCTTGAATCGGAAGTACATGCAAACGGTAAAACCTCTATAGTTAACTTAACACCCAGGCCAAAGAATGCCGAATAGATTTGATAAGTGAATAGGGACAACGCGCTAGACTCGATGAAAATGCTGTTTTGAGCATCGTGTAAAAAGAAAGAAGCATAGAAAACCTTTAAAAACATGAAAAGTGCATTATCCACCGGTAGTTTTATTTTTCACTTTGTGTGTGTGTATGTGTGTGTGTGTTTTATTTTTTTGATTTTATTCTGTTCATCGTTCGTCCTTTAAGAATACTCATTTCCTCTTGCCTCTTGTGCCGTACGCGAATTTGCCCATTCTATCGCCAACCATTCTCATTCTTTTGGTCTCTTATTCCGACCGTGTTTTTCTATCATACCATTTAAGCTACTGTGCGAGCACAAAGTTATTCCTTCTATTTTATGGTTAGCGTTTCGTTTCCTTTCATAACAAAAATATTTGCACTTACCACCGAAAAAAACAGCCATAATAGTGCAAGCATACACCAGAATATGCATAATAGCTGTTCGGTAGGTGCACAAAAATCGTAAATATAACCGGAATAAAAGCCAAAGTTTGTGGTTAAGTCTAAGTCAAAAGTAGTAAAGTACTAGCATGGAATTGCCCGCCCTATCCCTTGCTTTTCATCTCGCTCTCTCTCTATCCATCTATAATAGAGATAGTTTCTCTCTCTATTTGTCTCAATTCAAATCTGTCGCTCAGTCTCTCTGTCTCACTGCAACTCCCCTGCGAGAGAATAACAACGGAAATAAAACGAAAATGTTTATGTAATATGCAAATAAGTGAGCATGCCGCCAAATTGAGTGATGAACATGTATGCCATAAAATTTCGAACAGATATCATCGAGACGACAAAAGACGGCAAAATGAAAACGATTAATGCATCAAAAATTCAGATTCGTGTTAAAACAGGAGTTTGGGTGGAATTTTTGGTCCATTTTTCATTTTCAATATAAAGAGCAGACAATTTGGTGTCCCAGGTAAAAAAGTAGTTCTTCATAAAAAATGATTTATTGATCTTTTATTGATTAGACAATTCCAATTAAATTACTTTATTTGAAAAAAAAAACTATTTTTATCATTCAGTTCTGTTTCTTTTGAAATAAAATCAATTTTTATTCATATTGACTTGATTCTACACAAAATTTCTGCAATTTGTGCAGATTTAAGTTCATTTTATTGTCCTTTCACTTGGGATATAATGTTAGTTCGAAGCGAGAGCAAAAAGAGCACAATGCGGTATGTTGTCAAGCAACTTGAATGTTTGCACATATATATAAAGTTCAATCAAAAGAAAAGCGGTGGTTATTTCCGGTGTGTCATGTTTCCCACTTGACACTTGCGTAGTTGAACCGTTCACACCGTTCGCCACCATAAATGCCACCATAAATGTGATGTATGAAATTGTACAAAACTGAAACTGCAGCTGAAGTAAAAAAAGCGGAACATCTTTACGGTGGTAGTCCAACGTGGCAATCTACTAAGTATCACATTTTACTTGTTTTTTTTTGTCTCTCAAAATGCAGGCGGCCTGATTGTCTCTGTTTGCAAGCTACTTCTTAATCTTATTTTTTTAGCAGTTCGGTCAATTTTGACACCATCAAAATGGACTATAGCGTATGTGTACGGTATTGTTTGGTGACAATTTTCAGTCTAATATAAAATGTTGATTACGTTGCGATGGACAAATATTCTGTTTGGAAATTTGTTTCGTGAAAATGTATTTTATAGTTGGTTTAAAAGGAATTCAAATTTTCCTCCAGCATTTGATGAAGAGCCTAATGAAACAATACCATTGAAAATATTAAACGCAAAAATTTGGCTTTATTTCTGCCATTCTTCATTTCATAGTTATTTTCTTTTTTTTCTTCGTTGAAATGTTCCTCTTATCTTTTCTCGTTTTCTTTATTTTATGTGTGTGTGTGTTTTTTTTTTGCTTAAAGAATTGTCCTATATCATGTGTCGACCTTATCCTCCAGAATTACTTATGTGTGGCTCAAAAACTCTTGCATTTTATGAAGGGATATTTTTTTTTTGTTGGCGTAATAAAACAAGCAAATGTCAAGACTTTGTCAGCCAAAATATAATTTAAAGTTTTCGAATAATTTTCTCGTACTGAAAGATAGAAAATACACCGAAAGAGTGCTCTTTTGCATTAAGGTGCTTATGGTAAAAAGTTTCGAAGAGTATTTTTGGCCTTGCGCTAAGATTTGGCGAATACTTTATATATGCAACAAATTGATATAGCAGTCAAAAATCCCGTCGACTTCGTGTGCGAATTTGTTGCAAATTTTTTGTTTTTTGGTTCGTCGTCTCAATTGCTGCTGCTACTGTTCTTGTTGTTGATGGTAGTGTTTGCGCTTTTTGTTGAGTGTGTTGGTTTTTCGGCACCACCATAAGTATGACGGTGTGAATTTCGCATTTCCACAAGACGGAAGACGATGTGAAAACAAATCTATAGCAATTTGAGTTAGTCATATTTGGAACAAAGTCGGAGTGCAACCACATAAATAAATCTTCTCGTCTCGCCAAACCATACCAAACGATGCGAAGCGTTGCCAAGCCAATCATTGTTTATACCCTTAAAAGCAACGTCACACACACACACACACACACACACACACACACAATGTGTGTGTGCGTTGTGCCCTTGAGCTTGCATCCGTGTGCATATTTTACGTACCTTGTCATTCACACATACCATAAAACAAAACAACGACAAAAAAAATGTCACCTAATGCTATAATTTATTACTTTGCAGCAAACTCATACAATTTTCGCCATTTCGCGTTTTAAATGCGCATTTCTTTAGTTTGGTGTGCACATTGGACGGCGTTGTTCAGTTTAAGTTGTGATATGTGACAAAGTATATGGCGCGTGGTTACGGTTGGATTTGTGTGTGTGTTTTGTGTGCATCTTTTTGGGTGAGTCAACATCTGGAATTGATTGGAATTTCTTGGAATTTTCTTTGCTAATATAAAATGGTTTAGTTTACTTCATTTCTTGTTGATGTATTCCAAACAAAACTGAAATGTGTATATAATGAACAAACTTAATAAAGAAGACGTAAAAATATGATTTTAAAAAAAAGTTCTGAAAAACAAAATACACATTAAAATAAAATTATATCAATATGAATGTAAATTCAAATTAAACGTTGTAGCTGAATCGCATTTAAACGATTCAGATTACAAATGTTGAATGTTTGATCAGCGATAGGAAAAACCAGAAAAAATCGACTCGATCATAGTGCAAGGTCATATGTGAGTGCAATGACATGTTTCTCATGCAAAAAGATCGATAAACTGTTAGACAGCACTCCGATTTCTATGCGTTAATTCGACCTGATTTTCAAATGTCAGATTCACCTTTGCGCAAAACTCAAATAAATTTCAATCAAATACGAATCGATTAAAATATCGCAAAAAAAAAAAAAAAAAAAACAAATTGTCACACACCATCAATAAAATGCATCAATTCGATTTTCTCTGTTCAAATTGAAATGTTTGTAAAAATGTTTTGATTTAAATGCTGACATTTCAATGTGTGACGGTGGCAAAACAAAAACTGAAATCGATTCTAATAGAGGGTTTGTGTGCGATGACTGTTTGGGTGAAACAGAAGTGGCAAATGTGTGTTGTGCTCAAAGTCAATTGTGCCAATGATATCACAATTGCATCGTCATCACCAACGGCTGCATCGAACGAATAACAACTGAACTATGAAAATGCAAGAGCATGCGCAGCTGCACAATTTTATCGAGCTAATCCGCCCACCGGCCGATTGCATTCACACATTCAACAGCAGCGAGAATGACGAAAAAAAGAAAAAAGTAGAATGCATGCTGACGTCATCGGCGAACTGGAGAAACTGTGCGAATTTCTCCGCATGCATCCAATTCGTGTAGTTAATTGGGTGTTTGTACCGAACTGCCAACTTACCCCATGTGCATCAATCCACATGAAGGTGCATTTTTGGCGTAAAAGTAAACAACAATTTCCCCGTTGCGCTGAATTTTGTTTCTCAATACCAAACAATATTTGGAAAAGTGCACGTTTATTTGAATAGGCCAACTGAAAAATTGTTTGATATAATTTTGAATTTGGACACGATCTCATATTACACAACCGAAAACAACTTGTGCTTGTTGTTTGCATCATTTTTTGTTTTTTGTTTTGATAGATCGTTCGCTGACATTCGAAAACTTTAAAATGTGAGACCAACAAACAAAAAAATGTTCAATATAACATGAGTGTGGAAAATGTCTCCGATCTGCATTTTATGTCAATTGAGAGTCATGCGCTGTTGTTGTTGTTGTTGATGGTCCTTATTTTTATTTGCCTCATTTAAATACAACCGATGCACACTTTGCCCAACCATAGTGGTCGAAGTTTTTCCAAAGTGCAATTTGAAATTTTACTCAAAGATTAAAACTTTTGCAGCACTTTTGCAAGTGCAATCTGCGTCGAAAATGGGATAGCAAACGTTATACATGTGTTTGGTTGCTGGTGTTGGTTTCTTTTCTTCGTTTTTTTTTTGTTATCCATCTTCTCTCGCTCTTTCTCTTTTGTTACTTCAACCACGAAACAAGAATGCTGTTCAACTTGTTTGCAAATAGAAGCGTGTGCAAGTGCAAGAGAGCAACATATGCGAGAGAATCTGATGTAAAAATAGTAACTGACAGAAACAAATCGAATCTTTGGCGCCACCAATTATTGTTTTAAAATGCTTAAGCAGCTAGACTTTTCGGATTTCCCAATAAGAATGAACTTACTTTTATCGTAAAGATTGGGAAAATTGGAAAAACTCTTTCGATGTACGAATGAATGGTGGAACTATATATATGTTGATCGGCTGTGTGTATGCTTGCTCAGATTGCAACAAATATTCATTGGAAAATTGGGTGCGCGAGCGCGCCTTTGCTCACATTCATTCCGGCCGAAAGCGCTGTGAATCTTGCTGAGCGCAAAGTTTCAAGTCATTTGGCATTGCAATGGTGATAAATTATGTGCAACAGACGACAAAAACTTTTAACAACTGTCTAGTCATTGTTTCAGTGGCAGTTTTCCGTGTTTAGGTTGCCATCGTTGAACTGCTGTTTGCAGGCGGCATTATTTTGGTGGAGCTTCAAAATTGTGGAATTTCTTCCTCTGTATGTGTTTTTTTTCTCTCGTGTTGTCCTGACCTGTACATGTAGCAGCACCAAAGAATTATACACTGGATTCACATTACGAACTTTGGCCCGAGACAATTACTGATGACGTCACGATTCTTTGTTGCCAACACGGAAAAAACGCCAATTCAATCAAACGGAACTTATCGATCAGTGCACTTGGTTTTGTTATAAATGTGCAAATAGATGGCTGAAAGTTTGCGATTAGAGCTAATGAACATGACGAGATGTCGGCCGATGATAACGGCTTTCGATCTAAACCGTGATGGTTTTACTTTTTCCTTTTTCAATTTCATGTTTTTGCACAATTTTCAATTTCAATGAATTTCGATGTGATTGTAGCCTAGATTCTCGGTCATGTTCACCGTCTGCCTTTCGTTTGTCATCATTTTCTTGCATTGATTGATTTGTTTTTGTGCCGCAAGCAAGTCGTGTACATATAATCATCATTCTCGTTTCATCGAATGCTATAACAAAGTCAATGTAGTAAAAAGTTCGACAGCAAAAGACAAAAAAAATGAAAAACAAAAACCAAAAAAAAATGATGGGAGAGAAAAACAGCCAAATAAATAAAACGTAAAAAATGGGTAACAGCGAGCAAAACCGTGTGTGTATGTGTGTGTTGCTGCCTTTATCGTTGCCGTTTCTGCTGCTGCTGCTGCTGCTGCTCTGTAACAATATGTGTCGAACAAAGTCGATATACGTGTACGGTGACATCAAAAATCAATATTTCTTCTAAATTCTTTTCGAAACTCCGGATGAAAATTGACACGTCGACCCCATACTACGGTGTTTTTCATTCACATTATTCGTTTACGGTACGCTACCACAATAGCACGTTCACCATTTCAATACACTCGTGTTCGCGCTCTTACTCGCGCTCGCAAACAAATGCCCGCCCGGCCAAAGTGATTTGACGAACTGAGAAAGAACAAGAAAATAAAAAAAAAAAAAAAAAAAACGCACACACACACACATAATATGTACGGCGTCTTATATTTTGGCTGGCACAGTATGGGCCATCCGTGTTCATATGTGTGCGTTTTTACAATGCGAGCGATAAGTTAAAATATACGATGTATAAAAATAAAACGCATTGGAAGCGAATGTTTTAGCAACGAATGAACGAATGAGAAGAGAGCAAAGAAGAAGAACGGTGGAAAATCAACGAAAAATTAAAAAAAAAGATGAAGCAAGCATCCATTAGATGCTATAAAAATTTCATTTCGCTACAAAATGCTAAAACGCTACTTTATTATATTTCGAGTCATTGTGTTTGGCAGTTTATCAGCCATCGCCAAACCGTGCACACACATATATATATTTATATATATATATATATATATATATTCAAATAATGGTGTTTTTTTTTCTCCTTGTGAAACATCGAGCCGCCACAATCACAGCTAAAGCTCATATTGTGCGTACACATGGTATCAATGTATATGTGTTATGGGTACATGAATTGATGTTCTGCTCTCAACCTTGCCACCTCTCATCATCATATTATTGTTCTCATTCTCATTCTCGCTCTCACACTCCATCCCAAAACGCATTCTAACCTTCTCTCTTTTCATCATCATCGTACACTTGGTGTATATATATAAATATATATATATTTATTTTATGTATGTTATATACGAAAATAATAACAATAATGCAATGGTACCAGCACGAGCATTCGAATATCGAATTTGACGAGAGTGTGAAAAAGCTGGTCGAAATATGTAGTACGGTTTATGCACGTAATTCGGATATTGTAGTCTCACATCTCATCATCACACCATCAAATTGAGCTAGAGCACACCATTGTGTGAACTGCATGGACGTGAAACGTCTGAACGTACCGAACGCTCTAAAATGAGCGCATGTATTTGTGTTTGTATGTACAATGTACAAAATATACAAAATGTACATGCATATATCATGTGCTCGTGCATATGTGTGTGTGTGTGTATGTTTCGAATGATTTTGGTTAATGATTTTGTCATGCATCCCGTTGATGGTCCAAACATATGGTTAGCATTTCGAATATGTATGAACTTTTCATTTTGCACTGCGCTTTTTCCAGTCGAATTCATTTGTTATTGTTGATAGTGTTGTTGCACTTTTGTGGGGTTTGCATTGACAAAAGAGATAGAAACAATTTGCATACGTTCACAAAATCCCTCTTTCTCTCTCCTTCTCACTCTAGTGAGTTAGTACTCACTCACTCACTCTCATTCTCTGGCTCATATGCAGTCTTCATAAATTCAAAATTCGTTCATTCAAAATACTCGGTATGATGCACAAATCGTACGCTTTCTTGCATAAAATAAACTGTCTACTTTTTAAATTAAATATATATCGTTGAGATTCCTTGAGAAATGTCGAACCCCAAAAGTGAAATTATTCGCATTTGCTTTTGTTTTGTATGCATACATCTTTCATCTTTAACGGCGTTATGTTTACACTCTGTAACAGAGCGCTTAAAATTCATTTTTCTCTCCCATTGATATCAGATGCATAATACATTGTTCAGTTGATATTGCACATTGTATCCTTCATGGTTAGTTTTATTTTCTTCTATCTCTTATTCAGACGATTCAAATATTTCGAGTTTTATTGTGATACGACGAATAATTACAGCTAGACAGAGCGACATGCATGCATTGAGCACAAATAAACCAGAAATGCCAATCAAGCAAATCGACTGCAAAGAAGAGCGAGGAGAGAGAGAGAGAGAGAGAGAGTCGGAATAAGAAGAAAGAAAAAAAAATCTATCGAAAAATGATGCGAATGACAGTAATGGTTGCATTTAAAGTGTCGAACAAAAATTGACGGTATGAATGCGATGATAGCTTTGGTTGATGGCTGATGCGCTTACTTATCCTCATTTTATCTTCCAATTTGCGCTCGCACACGAACCCATGAAAATTTATGAAATTGCAATGGCATGGCACCCTAGAGAGAATTTAACGTCATTTCTTTTGCGCATATGAGTGTAGCCTTGATGCTATGCTTTCATTGCTTGTGTGTGTGTGTGTGTGTGTGTGTGTGTGTGTGTGTGTGTGTGTGTGTGTGTGTGTGTGTGTGTGTGTGTGTGAAGTCTCTAAATGCTTCTGGAACGTCTCTGACTGGTGTCAATAGTTTAACGTATACAATGCAATAGTGTAGTCGGTCGCCGTTCAAACGAAGCTCTTAATCTTTCCGGTGAAACTTTGTAAACTTTGATGGCATTTTTGGGGCTAGGAAAACGCCACACACAAACACACACACAAAACAACACAGGAACATAACCCAAACGTATTACACAAAACGCTGAACGTGAGAAAATCCATATCGCGCCAAAATCAAAGGCACTGAAACTGCTCATTTTCTTGACACTTTAAATGGAAATGTTGGTTTAATTTAAACGCGTTGCGCCAGCAAAGTGCGGAAATGTGCACAGGCATGCTGTGGATGTTGCATGTGCAAATATTAAAGGACCCATGTTCGTTGGGATACAAAATCCATTTATTATCCATGGTGCCGATTTTTTTTTGTTTTCGTCTGCTCGTCCACAGTTTTTGACTGTCATCACTTTGGCGTCGATCACAAATGCAGCCGACACTCTAAATGAGTGAGTGAAAGACGGACTGTTAGCTGAGACAGAGAGACGAGTCAGCTCAATTACAATCGTGTCCGTTGCATTTGAGCTACGGCTTTTGTTTTTCGATACATCAGAACCGGCGTTTCAACGATTCTGACAGTTGCCTGCTTGTTGACCAAATGCGAATATTGTTAAAAATGAATGGAAAAGTGTTTCATCTATATTTCACTCGCATGAAAAATGCACAACTTGCAATTCACACGAAGGCATTCAACCCGTGTGACATCCATTGCATGCACAATCATCTTTCTCTCTCTCTCTCTCTCTCTCTCTCTCTCTCTCACTCTCTCTCGAATTGGGAAGCAAACAACAGCCCATTGTCATTGCAATGCCCAGAGACTTTGACATTCGACATGCAATCTTTTCCATTATGGTGGAAATCTTTCTTTTTGCATGGCGCCCGCTACTTAACGATATAAATTACAATAAAAAAAATTACGTATGGCCTGACTATTGCCAGCGGATACGAGCGTCAATGGTTGGCTCCTCTCTGGTCAAAACCAGTCCCCGGAGTATGGAGTTTTTGTGGCTCATTGGTATATAAACGAGAATTCAATCGCTTTCGCATTGTGTCACACACTGTCGATGAGGGAGCAGTTTTGCAACCAGCAGCATATGCCATGGTCGAGCATCGAATTGTAACACTGTAAACAATTTATTTTCAGTTCACCACTGATATATTTATTATTAATTTAAAGATTTGTCCGGGTGGAATTGAATGCCATTGTGTGCTAGCGAGAGACAGATTTCTTGTTTGTCGTCGTTATCAGCGTCATTTTCAGTGGACGCTTGAATAAAAACCTATATGGCTCGTTTGAAAAACTAATCCAATTACTTTGAGGTCAACAATAAAACCATGTTTGTACCGAAAATTTTGCGAGTGTGACATATTCACCGATGCAATCACAGCCATTCAAGCAAAAAAACGGAGGGTGCAATTCACTTGAATACATACACACGCCTCACACTCACCACTCATACGAGACACCAAATAGCCGGCAATTTTATTTCGGTCCGGCAGTTAGTCTCGTTTGTACGGCATTTATCTTCGTCCGACTTTGTTTTGCACATTCCTCAACGCCACTCTGTAGCTCAGCACTTGTTCGCTTGGCTACGGGCTTATGCTGCCTTTTCTTTTTCTACTTTGTAATAAAGTACCGAAAATCTTCTCACATCTCAAAGAGATTAAATGAATTCTTTTATTCGCATTTGTTTGAATTATTTTAATTAAGTTTTTTTTTTCTTCTTCGCAGGGTTGCCATTGGTGTCATCGTCGTCGTCGTTGTTATTGTTGTTGTTTTGTCTTTTTTTTCTCTCCATAACTTTGTTTTGCTTTTGTAGCTTGATTCCACTCATTTTCGAGTTACCGAAATTCGAAACGATAACAATGCACACAAAACAGTTCAATGTTGCACTGTTTGACTTTGTTTACTCATGAAATTCATAATGGGCAATGGAACAAAGTAATGAGACAAACGAAAATGGAATTAAAAGTGCCTAATTTGAAATTCAAGTTAAAGCTGTACCGAAAATAACGATAAGTTTCAACGAAAAGAACGAAAAAGAAGAGATTTGAATGACGATCAAATATTTCCTATCTTTCATTTCGATAGCAAAAGGCGCCTTAGCGAATGCGAGAAAAAACAAATGTGGTGCGAATTTAAAATCGGTAAATCGTATTAAATCATATACCGTTATGAATGTGTAGTTGTTACGATGCAAATCAACGGCACTTGATTGACTTACGTGCAGCCTAGTTATTGCAGCACAATATCATACAGACTCTCTCTCTTACTCTCTCTCTCTCTCTCTCTCTCTCTCTCTCTCTCTCTCTCTCTCTCTCTCTCTCTCTCTCTCTCTCTCAGGCCCTCCCTCATTCGTATGTGGAACAGATGACGACGACGACGACGATGACGACGACGACGATGTGGCAACTATCTTGAAAAATTAATGGCATGAAAAGTCATCCATGTGTAGCACGTACCACGTAGCACATTCAACTTCATCTTACGTTAAGAGATTGATTTGCTGTTGCTCTTTTGAATATTCAATTACATTACGTTGCCCTTTGTTCCCGCCATCACACTAGATTAAGTTCATCTCTTGGATTTTGGCAAACATAAAAAATACAGACACACGCACAGCGCACACACTCACACTCACACACACACACACACACACACACACACACATCTGTGATATAAATACGAAAAAATGACAGAGAAAAAGAACAATACAAAACAGAACAAGAATACGATGAATAAATGTTGAATTCTGCATCCATTCCGTATGATAACATGAACCGAATACCGTGATAAAAATGATTTTTGCTTCTAAAATTTATGCACTCGATGATGCTTTTTGCAATTTGTCCACGGAGCTCGTTCGGTGTGATGGCTGAAAATTGAAGGTAGAGTCACCTCGCGTAATATGCTGCCACCATTTTTGTTTTGCTCTCCATTTTTGTGTTGTTGTTGTTGTGGTGGTCTCAATGTGTGCGTGGGTGCGCGAGCGCGCTCGTTCAATTTTGTGTTGCAAGAGTTTGCATTTGTTGTCGCTTAAATCTTGGGTAACTCTTGTGAATTCAGATGCGATTTTTCGACACATTTTGTAGCCCATTTCGATTAGATTCCCATTTGCAAAATAAAAGAAGAGTTGTTTTTGTTGAATCTACGTCTCTCTTGAGTGCAGATGAAATGTGCGACAAGATGTGATATTCTATGCATAAAAATCGGATATGAGCGCGCTCGGGCTGGCACGCACTCGCTTTTTCGTGTTCGCCCATGCTCGATGGCTACAAAAGCTTTAGCGTAAAAAGGATTATGCTCTTTCTGTTTTACTGCTCGGCTGATGCTAGTCGCGTATGTACGGATGATGAATAAGTCAGTAACTGCAAGCACTCGCGTTGCCTTGGCAATTCATCATTAGACCAAGCAATTATGTTAGATTCTCTCATACTGCTTTTTTATATTTAATTTTAAAAACTTTCTTGATAATGATCCTTTGCACTCTCTCTCTCTCTCTCTCTCTCTCTCTCTCTCTCTCTCTCTCTCTCTCTCTCTCTCTCTCTCTCTCTCTCTCTCTCTCTCTCTCTCTCTCTCTCTCTCTCTCTCTCTCTCTCTCTCTCTCTCTCTCTCTCTCTCTCTCTCTCTCTCTCTCTCTCTCTCTCTCTCTCTCTCTCTCTCTCTCTCTTCCCCCCTCTATCTATCGATCTATCTTTCTTTCTTTCTCGTTCATTTTACCTCTCTTTCGTTTCAACATTTGACAAACAAACAAACACAATAAAATACCGACTGCAACAGCCAAGACGAGAACGAACGAGACACAACACATTGCAGAGAGAAGCAACAACAACAAAAACAAATTGGTATAAAGCGGCGTACAAGAATTGAGAAAGAAACTTAAAGGTTTTACGCGGTGTTTGTTCTGTTCTTTTTTTTGGATGGTTATTCCGTTTTTTTCCATTCTCTTGTTCATTCTTTCATCCAGATCTATGTTGAAAATTACTCTATTGCTGATGCGAAGTTTCGTGTGTGGAGGAGAAAGAGATTGAGAGTGAGAGAGAGAAGAGCATGCGATGCAACCATCATTTTTTGCCTTTGTATGTTCTGTTTGAGCCAACGACTAACCCGTGTGCATGTGTTCGCTCGTTCTGTCAATTTTTGCTCTTATACTAAAAACAATTGTAATACGAAAACTAATTAAAAACTTTCATTGAATGAATGAAACAACAAACTTACACAGCACACGAAACGACCGAGTTGCATTCAATCGGACGGTGGAAAATACAGTGACTAAAATGCAAGCAATACTTCCGTTTCACCTGA
>CM059998.1:17995775-18200775 GCA_030463065.1 Aphidoletes aphidimyza | reverse complement strand
ACCCTTTTACCGGCTGTCATAGACTGATGAAATTGTGAATGTTGTAGAGGCCGTAAAATCGTAGACAAATCTACTCCGCCACCGCCTCCTCCCCCCTAAAGAATACGTGTGTGGTTATGATGATGCCCACTTCTTCTCATCTTGTTTTGATTTCAATTTGACCCCTTCTCGTCTTCCTCTTGTGTTTTTTCGGACGAAAAATTATACTCGCAAACTAATTAGTTAAACCGTTCGCATTTCATACAATACCAAATGCCACACATATGGTACACATGTGACTTAAACAGAAGCACAGACAAAACCACATACAAATGGATGTTAAAATAATGATGGAGTTTGGTCCGGTACTTACGAACACACACACACACACACACACTACAAATACACGGCACACTCACACATCGAAGTAAAGAACACTCTCATTCAGTGAAGGAGCAAACATTCTATTTATGTGCACATTGTACCAAATTTCATATACGCTTTGTACGCATTTGACGATGGTAAAATGTTGTGTGTGTGGAGAAATTACCATGAGACGTGGCAAGGCTCTCTCCTTAGCTCTCGACATGTCCATAAACCAGAATACCGAGTTAATTTAATCAAACATGTACCATAATAATATTGTGGCAACGATAGCGGCTTTCACTTACCAACCATTCATATGACATTCACATCGATATTTAAGAAAATTTATGTTAATGAATTTATATGTGTTGAATGCCGTCACAGTTTTTGCCATGCATGTTGACAACCAAGCTTTGAGATTTCCAATTTTTTCGATTTGGGTACGCTTCCATTCTCTTTTTCTCTGTTGTTCTTGTAAAAGTCAACTTTCATCAATGATTTTCGCCAATTCGCGATATTTTTTTTCGGCCGATCGAATCCAAAAACAGTGCACGTTCGAAAATCTTAAATCTACACAAATTTGCATTCGATTTAACATTCATTGAACATTACGCATGGTTGTATGAGTATTCCATTAAACTGATCAGTTAGATTTCGGCGTGTATAATGGATAAAATGGATTACTTTTGCATATATGCATTCATAATTAATCATAAGTGTGAGTGTTTTCACATTATTGTTACCTTTTGGCTGAATTTATTAAAAAAAGCACACATACTACATACACATAGCAGACATCTCATATCCTCAAAATGGAAAGCTTAAGATTTTTCGAACGTGCACTGTATATGCGTGTAATTGGCATTGCGAGTTGAGTTTAACGCCTTTTTGAAGGGTAGGAGGGGAGGGGAAGCACATTGGTGTCGCTCATTAGATCTCAATAAAGGTGAACGAACGGTTTTTGGCCGTTGCTTTCGTCAACACAAAAGACGGCTTAACACTCAATTATCTTAGATTTGCCACCTATTCGCACATGCAGACAATTTGCAATTGGAATTTTGCTGTTGGCATTGGCATTTTTGTATTGGATTTAGCTTTCAATACACAAATTGGCGTTCCGTTTTGCACGCACGTTTGCCACAGCACACAAAAAATATGGCCCGCGCGCGCGTCTCCTTCTCCCCACTCCCCCAAATAGAAAATATGAGTAGCAACCTAACGACCATTCCTTTTATCACCTGTTTTTGTGCTGTTGTTCCATTTTGTTGCACACAATTAGTTGTTTTACAGTTAAAAAATAATTAGGCAAGAAGTCAAGTTGGTTAAGTGAAACTCTACAGCCGTAACATGTTTCGAATGAGCAATTGTTTTAATGTGTTTATTGTTGCGATTTGCCATTTGAATGTTGCGATGGTCACAATATTGTCTACAAATAAACCGAAAATACAATCAAAACAACGAATCCCATTTAGCCATTCGAAGACAAAGCGTGTATAAATTGACCGGATCAAAGCACCACCGAACCAGCACATTCAACTTTCATTGACACAAAAAGCGAAAAGTAACTCTCTCTTTCTCACACGCGTACACAAACAACAAACAGACAAAACAAAGGATAATTAATGTTATGAAGCGAAAATTGGCCCATTTTAATTCAACAAAAGCTTCAAGTGGATGGTCTTGTGGGAGTGGTTAAATGGCCATTCAAGTGATTTTAGCAGCGAACACTTTTCTATCGAAACTTATTCACCTGTAATGATTTGCGGCATCTAACAAACGCTATTGTGGCGAGCACATAAGAGCCACACATTTTACAAAAATAGAATCAAAATCTAAGAGTTCTAATGGCTTGATAATTCAGTGAAAGTGATTTTCCCAATGAGTTTATTGAAGCTATTCGACTTTTAATTTTGAGTGGCGAGCTTACTAATCTATAACGGAGCTTAAAGAGAGCTTTAGCAAGGGCTTTTCCTTAAAGTTTTCTTTCTCCATAGAAACTTTAAGCCTTACACATTGAAAGTTCAGGAATCGAATGCGAGCTTTTAGGAAACGAGCGATTTAAGTTCAATTCACTTGTGAAGTATTCGTTCAACAGTCAACCATTGCGTTTTCAATGGCATTAAATCAAGCTTTTCAATGCTGAAAGCTCTTTCTAAGCTCTTCGATTGCAAAACGATAAGCTTCCATAAAGTACGTGTTTCCAAAGCTCTAATGACGACAAACATCTGAGAGGAAATAGCTTAAACGATATTTAAAATGTGGTATGTGAGAAAATCAACGTAAAACCGGTTGACAAAATAAAAAGAGGCGTTAATTTTTGTTGTGAGTGTCAATGTTTGTTTCATTTATTCTCTCATACACTACATTCAGATACTTAGTTTTTTGTTTGGTTTTGTTGTACAATATGCTAATTATTGTTTACGTACACGTCATATAAATTTAGACCACATTTTCCATGTTTTTTTGTTGTTGTTGTTTGTTTGTTATTTTGTTATACACATACATATTTTAAGCGTCAAAAATAGATCAGTTTTTCGGTATTTTGTTGTTAAGTTTAAATTTGGTTGATTTTAATGTAATTTTGGTATCATGCCATTATCGTTTTAGTCATTACATAGTTGTGTAATTTATTTTTTATTGATTTCGATTTATGTTCATTTGTAGTTTTATAGTTAAGTTTTTTTTTGTTGTTGTTTGCATTAAAAATTTGAGTCACTGTCTTAAAAAAAGTTGTTCAGTTGTTTTTTCATTCATTTTGTTTTTGTCTAAATGATGAACACAATATTTTCTGTGCGTAAATGAGAATAGATTCGATGAGACGATGAGCTTCATCTTATACATTTTGTTTTTTTCTTCTTTTGTGTGTGTGTGTGTTATTTTATATTGTCAATGCAGCACAACTGAAATTCATGTGATATTTGAACGTTGTGGAAAAGTGTACATTTGAAACACAAAGGAAAAAGAAAAACAAAATAATTAAAAAGTATCGAGTACAAAAAAAAACAGTTCAGAAAAAAATGCATTGGAAAAAAAACCAAAATCAAATGAACATTTAGTGTTAGTTTTATCTGAGGGTCTTCATTTACCTGTTTTGAATTTAACTACAAATGAACTGAAAAAAAACATGAAATTGATTGACAATGTGTCAGTTAAATTGAATGTTTTTGAAATCGAAAAATGAACTCAATTCTTTTCTGGTTTCGTTTTATTTATTTTTGTTTTGTTGTTGTTTCTTTTATTCACCTAATATTGACACATGATTTTCGCTGCATTTTGCATTTATCCGTTTGTCGAATGCCAACCAACGACTCAGAAATGTATGTGTAATATAAATATAATCATCTAAAAAAATAAATAGTATTTATCGAATAATGTGTGTGTGTGTGTGTGCAGCGCATTTTAATAACATACAATAAATGTAATGTCCATCACTCGATTTATACATTGCATTTCATAGTTGTTTTTTTTTTTGAATAAAATTAACATTATTCATCAACACATTTAAAAATAAAATATTTGAATTAAACATATTTATCGATAATACGACGTTTAATTATACTATAACTGAGATTTGCATGCATCAATTAGCAATTCGTTTTTCACAATTCATATGTTTTTCATTTCTGAAGTTTCATTCTCACTCAATTGCTCGTCCATTCCATAAAAAAAACACAAAACAAAAATTGAATCAAATATTTACAATTTAAACTATTTCACATTATAATGCCATCTAATTTTGTCAACAATGTTTAAAACAAAATTGACGTTGCAAACGAAATGGGCAAATAAAAGTGAATTCAAATCACACATTTCTCTCTCGCCTCCTTTCATTTTTCTTTTCACTGCTTGGACAGATTGAATTCTTGTTTTTTTACGTTCACGTGCGATTTTTGATTGACCACATATTCATGTGGCGTCTGTTGACATTCGAAAATCGGAACCATTTGCATTATCGTTTCATCATATCTAGATGCAGTTTTCCAGGTGCAGTGTAGTTTTCTAGATGTGAATGAAAATAATACCAAAACAAAAAACAACGAAGAAAAGAAACTGTTCCAAATATTGGTTGCATTATTCGAATGTAATGTGTGCTTTACATTGACTTGGATGTATATATTTTTATAGTTGTATCATATGGAAAATTTCTAAACGTTGTATAGTTTTACGAAATTTCGATGAAAAAACATCTGAATTGTTTTTTAGCTAGAATGTTCATTCGAACATTATACATGTTACAAGAGTGTTTATTTTGGTTTTTATGATTCGCCTACATTTAATATATTATTTATAATTTTGTTTTCATATGAATTTTGTTGAAATGATTCCCTCCCCTGAAAATCGCTTTACTTATGATTTTTGATTTCGACAGGGAACAACAACAAAACATACATCAGATTCGGTTTTATCTCACATTTTACAAATAGTTGACTACCACTTGAGTAATTTATAGTTAATGGTCAATTGTGTTGCCATTGAATTGGTTTAGTTTTTCTTCTGTTCGTTTTGAGTGTGTGTGTGTGTGTGACAACGCACAATAGATGCTTTGATCAGTATATAGATGGCTATGGTTTGGTTGTGGTTTGTTGCTGCTACTGCTGCTGCTGCTGCTGCTGTTAAGGGGGAGGTTGAGTTTACGTTCACCTCGATTGTTTTTTTGTTCGGTTTACCAATAAAATTGTTTTTTTTTTGTTCCGTTCCCTCTCTCTCTCTCTCTCTCTCTCTCTCTCTCTCTCTCTCTCTCTCTCTCTCTCTCTCTCTCTCTCTCTCTCTCTCTCTCTCTCTCTCTCTCTCTCTCTCTCTCTCTCTCTCTCTCTCTCTCTCTCTCTCTCTCTCTCTCTCTCTCTCTCTGTCTCTCTCTCTCTCTGTCTCTCTCTTTACTATTCAATTATGATTTGCTTTAAATTTAAGTAAATTTTGTTGTTGTTGTTGATCCTTTGCCATTACACATACAGTTACATACATTATTACATATTGTAAACTTAGTTTTCATATTATTAGCCTCTGAAAAAAGAGATGAAATTTATTGCTAGTTTCATTATGCCATTGCATTTGTTTCATTTTTTTTTTGTTAGTTATTCTCTTTATCGTTATTTTGTATTTTCATCCACACAAAAAAAAACGAGCAACGAATTTATTCAATTAACTGGTTTTTGTTGTTGTTGCCGTTTATTTTTAAATTTAATCATTATGTTACATTGATTTATTTTGATTTTAAAAAATGTTAACAACCAACCAACCAACACACGAGAAAAAAAAATGCAGTAAATTCAAATAAACAAACATCCGGTGTTGCTGTTTTTTGTTTTCTGTTGGTTTATGTCTGGGCTTTAAGTTTTGCGCTTGTAATTAATTTAATCTACATTGATTTCACTTTGTTCAACTTACTATATCATTTTTTTTTACTAGAATTTTTCACCATCTTTACCATCGTCGAAATAAAAACGAAACCAATTTTTTTTTAATTGCATGATACCAACGAAAAAAAGAACGAAATATAAAAAAAAAACAAAAAATGATTTCATCAAACATGGTAACCAATGTATTGCGATAGCAATTTAAATAATTTACTGATTTCATACACTGAACGATTACTATATAGTTTTTTGTTGTTGCTTGAGTCATTTCAATGTATCAAAATTGTATCTAGATTTTTTCACTTTTTTTTAGTAAATTTTTTTTTGTCATTCGATTTTTACCATTTGTTTGTTTGTTGTTGTTTAAGTCTTAGACTTCTAGACTTAGATAATATATTGCCAAATTTGTTGTACCCTTTCCATTAGATTTGGTTGTAATCAGTATTTTCTCTATGCTAAAAAATATTCGTTTGTTTTGCTTGTTTTTTCAAATGGTGTTTTCAATTCAATTTTAGTCTGAAGTGATGAAAATTCCCAGGAGATTTTTTATTTTTGTCAAGAACAAAAAAAAAAAAAAAACAAAAAGAGAGGCTATAAAATCGACAGTTTCTCTTTTTCTTTCTGGTTTAACCTTTCTCATTTATAAAAACATTGAAATTCTCGATAAAAAAAAAATAATTCAAAAATAATCTGAACGAATAAAAACCGGATTTCAGATAAATTGTTGTTGTATTGTGGCGAATTTTCATGTAGATTTCGTTGATTTTATTGTAAAATATATGAGAAATAATATTGTTTTTTTTTGGCGGCCCGTTTGTGAGTGAGTCAGAGTTAAAAAAAAAATCGATAGTATGCCGTGAATTGAATCGGTTAGATTGATTCAAATGAAATGAGCCTCGAATAGGCTTAGCTAGTGCGGCTTTGCGTGTTGTTCGCGCTATTATCTCTATCTCTTCCGTGTTTCTTTTGTTGTTGTTGTTGAGAAATCGAAACAAATCAACGCATTTCTCATCACATTGAACGCATCTCATGTAAAATGGGATGGTACAAAAGGAAACACACTCAAGAAGAAGAAATGCTGCAGGAATTTGTGGTTTGTGTGTTTTTGTTGTTGTTGTTATTACTTTATTTGTACTATGACGCAGCTGTGTAGTTGGCGTGTAAATGTGCTTTCAAAACAGCAAAGCCATGATCGATTGGTGGGCTTATTGTAATACCCGTTGAGATGTTCCGGGGTTGGATTATTTACGAAGGTAACACGCATAATAAACATTGCCAACACAACGCACACATGATTTCAAACATCTTGAGGTAAGTGCCGCGAAAATTCTAAACACACGCAATGCATGTGTGTGTGTGTGTGTGTGTGTGTGTGTGTGTGTGTGTGTGTGTGTGTGTGTGTGTGTGTATACAAGAAAGATGAAAAAGAGACAAAAATCTGGTGCGAAAACATCAACCAAACCTGAATTGCTTTCACACGACGAAATCATGTAGCAATGTGATGTGTGAACGGTTGCAACATCAACATCATCACCCGACAGCCACATTCAATTTGTATAAATAAATCTTATTGTGTCTCCCGTACGTAATTTTCGGTTATATTTTACAACATTGATGAAAATTGGTGACAGGTGATTGATTGGCGCCACCGCCTTTCAATCGAACACTCATTCAATGTGAATGATTCACCGGGCTCAGGGCAACATACACAACCGGCAAATGAATAGCATTTTGAACAAACAACATATTGACAATAATTTTGTTTGAGTTGTCATAAATCGGGCGTTGAACAATTTACGGAAAAATTCATTCAAATATGGATGTTGGTATCGGTTGTTGCTGTTTATAATAGCATATTATTAATAGGGATTATGAATTTATCGTCCGGACAATCGACCGGAAATAAAATTCAACGTGAAAGGTGCCCAAGGTCATCAAGCCGACAACACTCCAAAATGGCCAATTGTGAACTGGTCACACTCATCAAATCATATTGGCGACGAAATATTCGCATTGCAATATTATTGCATTGCATTTGTTTTAATGTTTTGTATCGACGCTTTGTGTGTGTGTGTGTGTGTGTGTGTGTGTGTGTGTGTGTGTGTGGGTGTGTGTGTGTGTGTGTGTGTGTGTGTGTGCGTGCGTTTCTACGATCCCTACCGAATGCTCAATATTCACTAAAAATCATTACCGATTTTGTATAATAACGGTTGAATCGTATTGACAATAGTGAGCAAATCTGTGACAGAGGACAAAAAGTTGTTTTTATTTGTCACCCAGCGTTTTCGATTTGACTTTGCTGTTGTTATTATCCCAGTTGTGGGGTCATGGATTTCAATTAATACCCATTTCATTCTACTTTTTTTATTTGTTTGTTACGATGACTCTTGACTTTTGTTGATACGAAATACATTTTACGACAACAAGAGAAAAGGTAAATGATAATTGTATGCTTAGAAAGTGATTGTTTTTCCATGAATGAAAGCAAAAAGTGGAATAAAAAGCACAATCGAGGGCAAAACAAGCTAAAAAGAGAAAACATTTTCCTTGATTTTTCGGAAAATCGAACACACGAATCAAATTGCATTTGATCGAATTCACTCTCATCAAAATGGTTTTTGCCCATCAAATTGGATATTCCGAATATTTGACACAAACTTCCGCTTGAAAAATTATGCTAATAAATTTGCTGCTTTTCCCTCCCCCAAAAAAAAACAACCTGAAATAAATCAAGTGCACGTTCATTTCTATCGATAAATCGAGTGTAATTAGTATGGATTTGAGGGTATGTGGGCATTTATATAACCTGATAAATGTTCAACCGAATTAATGTGTTTTTCCGTCAATAACAAGATGTTTAACGACTTTTATGAAATCTTAAGCCGAACAAATCGAACTTTGTTGTTTGAGCTTTCTACACTTGATTCGTTTTCACAAAATTTAAATTCATTGTTCACAAATTGATGTAATACACCACAAATTTGCATCACAATTCACATGCTCTGGAGTCCAGAGTCTGGACAGTTGCTTAAATTCAACGGTGTATTTTATGGTAATTCCATGTATCGACATTCACACTGCTTTGCGATCGAGATGATAAAAACAAGCCACAATTATTTAGCTACTAAAAATTGCTTTTTTGATTTGTGATTTTGTTGCTTTGTGTGTGTGTGTGTGTGTGTGTGTGTGTGATTGCATTTGATTTAAATTCACTAAATCGAAATGTGCCTGTGCAGAATCATTATGATTTTGATAAGGTGTTCGGTATTGGAATTTGAAATTCGATTCAAAAAAAGAAAAAACTAAGCGTAAAAATTCGATTCCACCGTATTTGATTTATTGTCAATTGATGGTTTCGATTTTGAAATCAAAAATCACAGTCACACAAACATTTGTTGTTGTTCCATTTGATTTTAATACAATTTAAATGAGTTTTTTGTTTCCATTCCACATGATTTATATTTCTCTTTCAACATTTTTTGCTATTCATATGTGGAAAATGTTTTTGATATTTTTCTCCAAATGGTTTATTTGGTATATTGTATTGTGTAAAAAAAGAACATACAACAACAAATTTGGCTCGATGCAACCAAAATCAACAAAAAAAACAACATAAATAAAATTTATACCGAGAGCATTTACCAGAAAAGGAAGACAGGTGTTTATTGTGTACTCAAATTCTATTTTGTTGTATTATTTTTTACTGTCGAAGACTCCATTTGCGATTTCTTAAGTACATGAATTACTGTTTGTTTTTTTGTTTCATTTATTTGCTATTTTACGTTTTTAAATTTATTATTTGAAAATTTATTTAGCTTTTCCGTGTTATTTAGTTCACAATTGGATTGTGTGTGTGTTTTGATTCGTCGTTCTGACAAATACCTATCGATATATTTATATATACATAAATACAAAGACCAAAATAAGAAAAAAAAACAGACAAATTTGTATACTTATCGAAAAAGCCATGAAAATATAGTGAAAAAAACGGTAAAAATCAATTTTATATTTATTTCGAAAGACGAAGCTCAATCAATGTGCATTCGCTTTTATATTTAAATAATAAAACACACACACACACAACTTTTGGTTGTTTTTTTTCTTCATCTTCTTCTTCTTCTTTTAAAATAAGTCCTAACAAAAACAACAAAACTAAAAAAAAAATTGAGAATAAAATTTGTTTTTAAATAGAATTAAAGAAAACAATCAACAATAACACTACAACGAGAATTTAAAAGAAAAAAAAGAAAAACTATGATAAACAACAACATTCAACAGAAAGTGCTTGTTTCGTCATTTTCCCATTTTTCCCGCACATTTTTCACTCCTTTGACAACTTTTTGTTTCCGGTTAACAGAATATAATACAAAAATAAAACATAAAAGTTTCTATTTAAATTCCATTTTTAAACAATAACTATAAATATTGTTAATTCTCAAATATGATGCGTTTTGGTTTCCTCTCCTCGTTTTTTTTCTCCATCTTTAAATGCTTTTTGTAAATAGTGTTTTCTCTTTTCTCGTCATCTTTCTTTTCTCTTGTTGGTTGTTTTGTTTTTTTTTGCTACTTTGTTGTAAGCTTTACTTCCACACATTTACAAGTTTAAAAAAGAACATTTCAAATTGGATTTAAATGTTAGTTGAATTTTTTGGTTTTTTGTTGTTTCAGATTTTCTGTTTTAACAATTTCGGGGTTGATTTTGTTGAGTAATACAAATTTCACACGATTTCATTTACACTTGCTTCCATTTTTGTGTTTAAATTTATTATGATGTATACAGTTTTGTACTGCCAATATAAGTATTTTTTGCTACAAATGCACTGAGAAATACGTCGATTATACTCATTACGGAGCAGTGATGATGAACGGGCGCTAGAGTGTGGCGGCCAGAATGACGTGATGAGTTTCCAATGAAATTGTCAAAATCGGCTGTGAGTGTAATGTGAGAAATTGAAGATGCAATTTGTTTGTCGGTTTTAAGATCATCGTTCAATGATGCTAAATGGCTACACATTTGTTTGTTAGTTTTTTTTTGTTTTTTTTGTTTTTTTTTTGGTAATGGCAATCGTGATATCTGACACTTTCAATTCGACCATTCCAATTACACTTGCGTTTCCACGCATATTTATCTTTTCCATCATTTGCGTTTGTGTGTGTGTGTGTGATGTTTTGTTTGTTTGCTTCTGGTTTTTAATTTTTACAATTACATTTCTTTTCTTTTTACTTGTTTTTAAATAATATATTGCATTAGTTTACTACTTAGTTTCGATTGCACACGTTTTTAATTATTATAAACTGTCGGTCAGTTGTTCGCTGGCTCTGCGCTTTTGATGATGTGCTTTGAGATAGCTTTCCGAATACACACTTTTTGCACGACCATCATAACGTAGGCTTGAGCGTCGATTATCTAAATCCAATTGTAAACCGTCACGTTTCCACCACGCGCAAAATAAACAGTTTAGCGTACTTTTGAATGCTTCCCGAAAATCACGATTGAAATATGCATAAATGAGCGGATTTAGCGTTGAATTGAAATAACCAATCCAAAACAGTATTGCGACTAGAACATCTGGCGACGGGCAAGTTGGACACAATGATGTGGTTAAATACCTGTTTTGTTTTGTGTGTGTGTTGTTTTGATTGCCATTGGGCAAAAAAGGAGTAGGAAAAGAGACAAAAACACAAATGAAAGTAACAACAACAAAAATATGAGAAAAATAAAACGATATTTGGATTTGCAAAAAAAAAACAAAAGAAATGTTCGACCATTCGAACTGATATTACATTTGTAATTCCCACAGCGAATGCTGAGACGTACAGATGTAAATTTATAGCCAATTGATTTTCGGGTTCGGTCAATTGATATGCAGCTCTCTCTCTCTCTCTATGGCCATTTTCCTAAATCAAAAAAATCCATGAAACACACACTTACCACACGAAAAATGGTAACCAACATAATATGAACGTTCCCATGATGATTCCCAATGTACGGGCAGCCTTATGTTCTCTTTTCATTTTGATCAGATGTTTATCTTTAGTCGGTGTATGATCTTGATCAACTTCATTCAGTGTCAACATTTTCGATGAGCCCGATCCGCTTAAAGCTTCGCCTGTAATTGCCCCAAAAACAAAAACAAAATTGGGAAACATTTCGTATAAAAGAGACAAAAATCAACAACAAAATGACACAAATTAGCGTTCATTCGATCGGTTTTTACATTGGATTTTAGGGTAGATACAAATCGAAATGAAGGTGACAATGAACAAATTCCTTGTAATACAATTTTGTCGAATGCACACAAATTGGCGAGATTGGATTTGTTCGTCCGTGTCCATTGCTACAGTCCCAAATACGAATCGATACAATGCTTTCAATTTTAACTAAATTTCACGCCACAACAACAACAACAACAAACACGAAAACTATGTTGTGGCGCGTATAAAAGTGACATACACACCCAAATTCGAGAGACCATGAATCAATTCACATTTTAAATTGAACGAAAATTAATGTTGTTGATGGCTGAAATACGTTCACTCACATCGGGCCCCACTGATACCGCAACCAAATCAATTGCAATCCAATCGCAATCGCACACACGACATACAGTTCCAGAGCAGAAATTGCGGTGATGGACCGTGAAATGAATAAAATCAACAGACACAGACACACGGAAAACAGAGACATTATGGACAATGCACAACAAAGAGACAGACATGGCGAAACGGATCAATGTGGAATAAGCGAATGGGAACAAAACTAATTCCGATGTTTATGGATTTTGTATTTGCATTTGCATTTGCATTGATTTCGTTTTTGGGAGGCAGTGTTCTGGGGTGTGTGTGTGTGTTGATATTGGGTGTTGGTGGTTTATGTTTTTGTATGTTGTTTGTGTGTGCGTGTGTGTGTGTGTGTATTGAACCTTACCGTACGTACCGTTCGTACCGCCGGCACTCGAATGTCGATGCATTAGCATTGCGTTGCTTTGCCGTGATGCCAATTGCTTCTCTTGTCGATTTGCTTCCCGAAATATTGCATAATACGTGAATATCATGATGGTGCACGGAATCCAAAATGATACGGAACTCGATATTACTGCATACACCTGATTTACTTCAAATACACATTTGTCCGGATTCTCTTCCGCCCATTTTAAATGCTCTTCGGTTGTATACCATTTAGCAAATATTGGGATAAATGATAATAACGCTGGTGATATCCATGTGTTCAATATCATGATGGCGACTACCTTTTTCGTAATGGTCATGGGATACTTCAATGGTTTTACGATGGCATAATATCTGGTTTTGATCGAAAAACAGAAATCATTGTTAGACATCAACATTTATTTGTTGCGTGTGTTTTTTTTTTATCAACCGATATTCTTCTATATTCAATGGCAATATATCGGAAAGAATCGTTATTACGTGTGTATAGTATTATTTTGTGTGTTTTTTGGGGTGGGGTTTTGAAATTCGATTCCAAATTGTTCTACAAAAACAAAATGCAACAAACCGAACGAATATGAAACTTGATCACAAATTGTGATTCGCAATCATGGATCCACCGGAAACATCCATAGGGTGTGAACTATGAACTGAACTTGACTCTTTGATTCGTTATCATACCAACACCCCCCCCCCCTCCCGGATCAGCAACATTTGCTAATAATTCGACATTTTAACCATTAAATTTCACGGGTTAAAATACATTTTACGATTGCCTTAGTATACCCTCCGGATTATCAAACACACAATTTATATACACATGCAATTCGATAAAAATATTTATGATCTGCGGAAAATATCGCATAAAACTTACCTATCGACCGAAATGCAACACAGATGCAATATGCTCGCCGTTGAAAAATAGACATCCAAACTATTCCATAAATTACAGCATAGTTCTCCGAACGGCCATCTATTCACGGATGAAAATTGGAGAAACGAAAAACAAAATAAACACACACAAACATGAATGCAGTTTTCAATTTTGGATTTTGGGTGGTTTATTTACAACAGGAACCATTTAACTATCATCGACAATTTGTTGTGCGACCCGAATTGATCGGGCGAAAGTAAGAATTGAATGAGTATGTTCAAATGGTCAGTTTCAATTGAGTTTGTGAGTCATACTTGTGTGCCTGAATACCCATGTTCAATTGAATTCAACCATTTGGAAAATGGTCGGGTTCACATTACGTCATCTTAATTTTTTTTTTGTTTTCTTTTTTTTTACATAAAATTCCCTCGTTTTTGTTCGAGAGTCATAATGAACAATCGATCATTTAATGGAATAGGTCAGTCGTCGTTTGGCCATTGAACAAGATCGGTTGAGGAAAAATATATATGCCCCGATATGAACCGTGTTATTCATCAATAATTTGAGTTGAATGCAAACAGTGTCAAGATCGATGATTTATATTTTGTTGTCTTTAGTGAAATAAAACCAAAACCAAAAAAAAAACCACCACCAATCATCATTAGCCAAACTCAAACAGTGTTCTTTGCCACATTTCAAATCTCCATGCTACACGGGCAATTTCACTGTAAGTATGACAAAATGCTGCCAATCGATATCAAATACACAATCAATTTTGATGGTGGAAAAACATGTGGTGACAATTTTTCAACAATGTTCGACATTTGTTGATTGAGATTATTGACAATGTTGCCGCTTGTGATTTGACAACTTTACATTAAGCTAACTAACCAAATCAACAATGTTTCATTTTCCATGCGTGTTTTTGTGTTTGTGGGTGCGATAGAAAAAAAAGAACTGACACTTTTTATCTGCTTTATATTCGTAATAAATAGCATCACAACAATGGCTTCAGTAATTGATTTCAGTCAACGATTTTCAAATGTTTTTGTTGTTGTTGCCCATCATATTTAGTTTGTTTAAGATTTGACAGCACACGCACATACACAATGCCATTGTGTGATGACTTACAAACAACATACAAGTACACATGATGAAAAGTAGTTTTGATGGCAATGTGAAAATGCAATGCAAATGAATGTCGACGTTTGAATCATAAGATAAAATGGAAAGAAGAGACAGAGAGAACTATGGGGTGAGAGCGCAACTTATAGCCTTAGGATGAGAGCGCACGCGAATCAAACGATTGCGGCAAACGTAGCGCAACAATGAAGAGAGAGAAAAAAACAACGATAACAGCAACAACAACACTCATATGAGTGTGTGAAAAGATTCGATGTTTGCGTTGTTTATTACAAGGACAGATGAAGAGAAGTGTGGCTTTTATGTTACTCATTTTTGCACAATGTGTTACACACATAAATATTTTCGTTTTTTTCTTGATGTTGTCGTTGTTGTTGTCGTTGTCGTTGCTTCTATGGTCTCTGTGTATAGGACGAGAAACAAAATACCGTTATGCACAGTGAAAGTGAATGTCTGATTGCAATGGGTGTTATGGTATGGTTTTTCTCGGCGTTTTTTTTGTCTTTTCTTTTCTTTTGATTTCTTCGTTTAAGAAAAGGAACGCATTCTTTTAATCGACTAACGAAGACAGAATGAATAAGACCACATTTACCCATGCGTATGGACGCGACTACCATAAATGAGAGCTAAGATAGAGAAAATCCATTAGAGTGAAAACAAACCGACTGTGAATGAAGAGAGCACTGATGGAATGATGTGCTATTGACAAAATAGCTACATTCATATTTCACTGGCTTTATACGAGTTATAGTTTTGTTCGTGTCATCTACAAGGAAAACGTTGAGTGAATGCTTTTAAACGAAAACACACATACACACGGGGACTCTTACACTTTCAACTGTCGCAACAATATATACACACAAACGAAATTCCTGAAGATGAAAATAGATGTATAAAGAGCGAGACAAAGAAAGACGGAGATAGGAAAAAAAGGAGAGAGAGAGAGAGCGAGAGAGCGAGAGAGAGAAATCACTTCGAAAACGGATATACAAAACTGACATCGAGCTACGATGGCGATGATGACGACGACTACGACTACAAAAACGACCAAGAATGAAAAAGAAGAGAGACAGAGACAGAAGAAGAGAAAAAAAAGGAAAAGAAATCGTATACAACTATAAAAATGACACTAAAAATAAACGCTGTTGACATAACAGCATTAATATAGAAAATCTCAAAACAGTTATATCGCCTTCGTTGTTTGTGTTTATTTTCTCACTTTGTCAAGCTATTGAGCAACAAAGATATACGTGTTTTTCTCCCGATTACACACGTTATCATGTGCTCTGTCTCTCTTTTTCTCTCTCTCTCTCTCTCTCTCTCTGCATTTCTTTTTTCTGTCGATTCGATCTCCTTCTCTCTGCTTTGTCTGTCGCAGCCATTTCTTATATTGTGCTCTATGCAGCCGATATTTGCCCGTAATGTCAATGTATTTCGCTTAACATTGACCGATTAATGATGACACAGTTCGTTTTGCTTGTTTATTTTTCTTCTTCTTCTTCTATTTCTTCCCTCTTGAGATGGTTATTTTTTATTTTTTTGCGATACATTGATGCCTAACGAATGAAGTGGGGGAACTCAAGAGAAATGAGAGCGACAAAAAAGAGCCCATCATGTCAGAGAAATGAGTTCAAGTAGCGCCAAAATTCCACCCACCGACAACATTTTCTGCACGCACAATTGTCACTAGATAAAATGGCCAGTTTTTGTGTTGTGTTTTGTTCGCTTTTTTTCTTTGTTGATGTTTGTATTGTGTTGGCCATATAGATATTTGTGAAATAGAAAAAAACAAAACTATTATAAATCATCTAGAGGTTCAACATTGAAATGATCGATGAAAGTGATTTGAAATATTTCGATGCACGATTTTACGTGATCTTGTGATCTCTTGAAAATATCTTCTCACTGAATTCAGTGTGCTATATTTGTGTGTGTGTTTTTTGTTTGTTTATCAAATTCAAACGGTTTGATGGTGTATTTTTGAACTAGTGAACGTTCTGTTTGATCTTTAAAAAAAATCACAAGTCGGGGACTTAAAAATGCATTTGTCGCTAATTTGGAGCTATTGGGACTCAAAAATCTCAAGCGTCCACCTTATTTGAGTCGAAAATTAATTGGTGCGCAGTTAAAATTGAATGTGTTAAAACTCATCGTGGAAGAGAATATAAATCAATTGGGGAAGAGAGATTTAGTCCAATTGATTTGCGAGAATGTATTATGAAGTGCTTTGTATGTTTTAGTTAATAAAAACAAAAATCCACCCGGTGGTAGCTCCATATAATTTAGCATTGCTGCCAATGTCGTGTTTTACACAGTTTTTATATACACAGAGATATCAAAGGAGAGTAATATAAAAGTGTGCATTATGCGTATGTCATTTTTTGAAGAATAAGCACATAAATGCCAACATTGAAATATCACCGCAAAAAAAACACATTTATAACAATGGAAAAACAACCAAATAAAACAACAAACGTATTGAACGGAGTGAAGATGAGAACCCCGAAAACTAATAGTTTTTAGGATTCTCTGTATATTTTCATATAAATTAGTCATAATTTTTGCTTTTTTGTTGTTGCTTGTTTCGTTCTTGATTTTCTAAATTTAATATTTTAACGCATCTCTCACTTTAACCGTTTAGTCCGTTCTCATTCCAAATTCAAATTTTACGAAAAAGAAAAATGAAATCGTAGGATCGAGGCTTTTAAGACTATTTATAAACGTTTTTGAATTATATCATTTCGCATAAACAAACATTCACACGAAAAAAACAAAAAAAAAACGAAAACAAAATATCGTAGACACAAACGATCGTTACCGATTGCATAAGATGTTCACTCTATATATTTTGTGGTTATTTATTTCATTTCAGTAGATTAAAATGCTTGTTTTTCCCTCCTCCTTCATTCAAATTGCAGACATTCCATTTGATTTATTTGATATCGATGGTTTAAAATGGTTTCCTTACGTTATTTCAAACGAACGAGCATCTAAAAGATGAACGAAATGGAAGGAAAAAGAAATTCATTTTTAATTACATCGATGGAAGATCAATGTTGTTGAAGTTGTTCGGAAGCCAAATTGAAATGGCAAAAAAATGATGAATATCGCTGCTCTTGAATCATATGAGTGAAAAAAACGCACAAATCGAAATGGAATGCATGATATCGCTTTCATAACAAATTTACTCAAAGTCAAAATAATTAAAGTCATTTTATTGTTTGTTAACCATATTTTCGATTAACCGTCCAGACCACATCACATTACCACAATTAGTTAATGATTTCGATTTGACACGTGTTTACTCCATGTTGATTCATTTTTACACACAATTTTATTACATTGATTGGCAAACGCCTATGCTGATGGTTCTTTGTACATTGAGAATATACGGAAGTAGAAGCAGCAAGGAAGAGAGAGAGAACCGATTGAGATGTGGCGAAAATTGTGTATGTAAAAGTGAAAGCAATTGAACAAATAATATGGAAAATAATGTGTTGAATTCAAGTAAAATTGGTTTAATGCATGCCAAGCAAACACTGCATGATACATGTGAGAAAAAAAAGTGAAATTAACACTCAGCTAGAGCCTAAAATGGCTCAATTTGCGTTTGATATCTCCCGATGTATACAACGTTAGATTTTCCACCCAATTAACGTTAGCGACATCTCTGTTGTCGTTCGGCTTCAATGCAATTTATGTGCCAATGGACGATTTCCAACGAAATCAGTTTCAGTTTTGCGCCCAACACTCACGATGTCGCTGAACGTAGGATGTCAAATGATATACATGTCACTTACTCTTTAAATGTGACACAAGTGATCTGACAATGTCGTGGCGACAACTGTGAAATAATTTCAACGGCAACAGATTAATAAATTGGTGTGTGTGTGTGCGTTTTTGTTCGGGTTGCAGGAAAAGCGCCAGCAGCGGCAACAGTGGTGACGAATACAGATTCAGTTGCATATAGAAGAGTATCGAGACAATATCGGGCGACATTTGAATTTAATGACTCATAGCACCACAACAAAAATCAATAAATTGCCATCATTTATAAACATATAAAACACATATTTGGGCGGTTGCTGCCGATGCTACTTTTGCTACTGCTCTTAGCTGTGTCGAAGCCGTGCCGTGCCGTTTCGCTCCGTAAACTTCGTCGAGCTACCGTGCTGTATGAGTGAATGAATGAGAGAAAGAGATAGAGAGAGAGCGTGGCTCATTTCAGTTAAGTTCAATTAGATGCCGATAAATTAATTAACATATGCGGATCATAAGCACTTTCAACGAGTGTGTTGTGTGTGCGTGCGTGTTTATGGTCTCTCTCTCTCTCTCTCTCTCTCTCTCTCTCTCTCTCTCTCTCTCTCTCTCTCTCTCTCTCTCTCTCTCTCTCTCTCTCTCTCTCTCTCTCTCTCTCTCTCTCTCTCTCTCTGTGAGCCTCGTGTGTTTTTGTAGCCTCGCTAAATCGAATCGTGTGTAAATATTTGCCACTGCTGCTACTGTACATCATAAATGCTCATTTGCTCATAAATTCTATTCGCGCAGTGCAATGATGTTGCGTGTGTCTTCTGGTGTGTATGTGCTGTGGCCGTCTCTAGACGAAATAAAATGATTATTTTGATTGTGTGTGTACACATCTTGCATAATAACGGTGATTGCCATCGTGCTCAGGATTTATAAATGTCTGTGATTTTTGTGTTTGGCACAGCGAATGAAGAAAAACTTCCGAATTGATTTTGATTTCGTGTACACAATTCTTTGGGACGGGGGCGGGGGTCGTTGTGAAATTATCGAAATGAAAAAAAAGCAAATTGTTTGATTGATATTGGGTTAGAATGACTTGAGATCAAAACCATAACCAATAAATCCCCGGCTAATAGTCATTTGTTTGATGCATTAAAATTCGTACAACGAATGAAACATAAAGTACGCGAATTTTGCTAATCGAAATGGCAATTACAGGCTCCAAAAACTCCAATGTCAGTGTTCGATCAGTCGTAAAATCTTTTCAACTTCATTGCGAATTAAATGACATGGATAAAAAAGACAGAAGTTAGAGAACAAAAGAGAGAGAGAGAAAGAACCTAGCAAAGAACGGAATGCATTGATCCGATTAACCAAAATGCAACACACATAAAAAGAATCCCATTTCGATATCACGTTTTATTTAAACATCGAAACGAGTGAACTGTATAAATGGAGTTAGCTTCTGGTGGCATTACGATGGTGGTCGAGACACTGAACAAATATGCTCAAGATAGCAATACAGTTAAAATTTATTCAAACTTAAAATGTCTTGCAAAAAGCTTAAGCTATAACTGTGGCCGCTATAAAACGTACGCTTTCGAGCGTACATGAAATGCGAGAAAGCGATGAGATTAAGCTCGCTCTCAAATTTAAACACTGAACAAACATTCAGAATAAATTACAGCTATTGAATACGACGGCATCTATTTAATATTGATAAAAGTTACGCTATATGATTGCATCAGAGAATAGTACATTTTTAATCACACAGCTCATAAACCAAAAATCTGCCAAGAGAAATAAAAAAAAACTTCTTGGCTATTTCGAATGCCACACACACACACACACGACCAACTGTGCAGTTAACATTTTTACAATGCTATAAATGCGGTAGTAAACAAAATGGTTGAGAGCTGTGCCAGGGTCAAGGAAATGTACCGTGAGACAAGCTACGAAAAATGAATATATATATATAGATGTGTTTTCGGTTGTAAGTGAATACGTTAATGCAGGTCGTTTTGTCAATTCAAAAGCATCGTAAACACATGTTTATAGAGACGAATTGAAAACGAAGGCAAAAATAAATGAAATAGAAAACGATAAAAAAAACAGGCTGGCACTACGCCAATGACAATTATTCATTTGTTCAATGATTCTTTTTGTTGCTTTACTCTTGCATTTTTGTTCGTTTATAGCATCGCATTGTATTGCAATTTCAAAGTGAATGGCATTTGCGACCGACAGTCATCACAATTTTTTATCAATTATGCGTTTAAATAAAACACAACAAATTTTGAACAAGAAGAAAATCAGGCTTTGCTTTGAACGGATCAATTGAGCTGACTTGAGATTGGCATTCCAATTGTAATGGCCAAAGTTACTCGGGAATAAAACAGAATCGGAATACAACGAAGAACAACACAGTCCCAAATATAAAAAAACACATACACACACATGCATCGAATCATCGAATGTATTGTAACAGTGAAAAAGAAAAATCCGTACAATTGAATGGCATCGACAAATTCAGACGGCTAATTGTTAATGAAATTTAAGCTTCATTGTAACATCAGTTCAAGCCAATTGACATATCTGTTGAAAGCAGGCCAAAATACTGTATTACTCCCGCTTGATTAATTCATTACAAAGAAAATTTCCGAGCGTAACGTTTCCAATGAATTATTTATAGATTTCTCACCAACTCTCACCATCTCATGGAAATATTCGCAAAATATTTGTATATTATATATATATAAATGAATCTATGTGATGAATCTATATATAATACTCACTTTACCAACAGTTGATTGCACATATTAAATGTCATAGCCATCAGCGCTACCATGATGTCGGCCAAAGCTAACGATATAACAAAATAATTCGTTATGACCCTTGTGATAAGAAAAAAGAAAAAAAAATGTAGAGTCATGAAAAGATGAGAAGCATAAACAAACACACACAAAAAAACAACATTGTCGCATAACCAAAATATAATTGGCAATTATTAGTAATTGGCATTTACTAGGCTTTCATACAATATTTTTTTCCCCTTTTGTTTAGTTCGATTTTAATTCTTTTTATCGTTTGCAAATGTTATTTTGTTGTTGTTGTTGTTGCAAAAGCAATCTAATTGAATTAAAGTCAGCCGGCTACAGCAAACGAACATGTTTATTCGATTTTCACAATTAGCAACTAGCATGTTAATTTGGCAACAATAACAATAACAGCAGAAAAAAAATTGATTCAACGGCGTGGCGCAATTATATCGAAGCATCAACGAGAATAAAGAGAATAAAAAAACACCCGATTTTCACATCTATCGCTATGCCAGAGCAATGCGATCTTGGTCGTTCTGTGAATGAGAGAGAGCAAATTTTCGTAAGCTCTTTTGAAAACTCGAACTCCAAGTCCTAATGTATTAATGCATCGATTGGAAGACCAAAAGTGGATACACACATGCACACACACAATGTACCAAATGGAACAGCAGATGCTGTGTCAAATAACGAAAGGCAACAAGCAATAAGCTTTCATTCTATTGGAAGGTCAAATGTACCACAATATTTTTTATTATATTTGAGAAAAAGACAGACAGAGAGAGAGAGAAAGAGAGTTCGAAATGTTCATTTGGTAGGCGATCATTTGATTGTGGCGACAATTCACTGCGATATGAACCAAATATAAGAGTGGCAAACTGTTTATAGCCATTGAAAATAACCGAAATGAAATTTATGCAGACGTGATTTGGTGGTGGTATGTCGTTGGCATGGTATCAAGGAAGGGAATATCACGATATATGTCATTTGCTAAGCCGATTCTTCTTGCCACTATCAATAGCAGGAGGTGGAAGAGAGAGAAAGAGAAAAAAAGTACCGAAAATCTAGACGAAATTTATTCGGAATAAACACGCGCCAAATGGAATATCGCCATATCACGAAAGCGTAAAGCGATTCAGAATCGAACTGAAAATGGCATTGATAAAATATGTTTTCAAGTTTTTGTGTGAATGTGTGTGTGTTCGCCCATTGCTCTCGTTCTGTGATCAATAACCATGAAAGACAATTGCTGTTACAGCCATTTTTTGTCTCTTTCTCGTTTGTTCATGTGTGTGTGTGTGTGTGTGTGTAACGTGTTTTTTTTTATTTCAGCAATGACCCAGTTTTTCCGTTGCTCATGAAATGTGCTCACTTCCGTTTATTATTATGATTTCGAACTGGATTTTGAACATCTTTGGCTTGGAATTCCATCGAATGACTTCAAAATCAAAGCATGAAAGCTTACTGACAGCAGAAGAACAGCAGAAAAAAACAAAAATAAAATATAAAAAAAAGATAGAGAAAATTGGCATTAAGTAGATGGACGGATTTCAAGCTCAAGAAACAACATCACATCTTGTAGCGACGTGATTTGCCATTTGCTTCCGTTTTTTTGTTTCTTCACTCAATCTGTTCTGGTTTTGTTTTTTTCATTTCCATTTTTCGCTCTTAGCATTTCATTTTATATGTGAATGGGGCCGTTTTTGTGTTGTTGTTGTTGTTGTTTTTTTTTCTCTTTTGTCTCGTCAAATCGTTTGCTGCAAACCGGATGATTTAGATTTAATTTCGATGTTTAGTACATTTGGCACACTTACCTCAATTTTCTATTGCGCATCACAGATATAATAACTAGCAGATTGCCAAAAACGGCAGCTATTATAATTGATATCATTATCGATGCCTTGAATATTGTAAATAAAACATAAAACCAATCGTGCTCTTTGACCGCACTTGGTAAAACGGTGCTTGGCATCGTTGTGGTGACGGCTGAAGCAGCGGCAGAGGCTAAATCTAGTGTCGTTGTTGTTGTGCTGGCCATCGCTTCGTGTGAATGCTGTCGTTGTGACCGCTATATTTGATGAAAATGAACGAGAAAGAGAAAGAGAGCGTGTTCATCGAAAAGAATTCAATTGACTCAAATAATTTGATAATCGACTACTAAAATTCGTCTATGGTGAAACCGTCGAAAAATGAAACATAACTTCCGCAATTGAAACTTTTAATTAAATGTTTTTTGGTTAGTTTCAGCGAGTTTTTTTCTTCATCATTTTGTTTTTGGTTCGGTTTCGACCTCTCTATTCGTGCCGAAAATAATTTATTTCGTAAGTGGTGCCGGTTCGCTTCGAGTGTGTGTCGACCATCATACACTTTATCGAAACGCCAAGTGGACGATTATAAATTACATAAATAAATAAAAACCAGCAATATATTTCATCGATTGAGAAATAATAAAAAGTTAGCTTACCAATGCATTCGATGGTGGTCCAGATGAACCATAAATTCCAAATATATTTTTCGATATTATTAGCAAAAATAGTATAATATATTCTGGAGTTTTATTCAGTAGACACATTTTTATTGCTTTTAATTATTTTGTGTGCGTGTGTGTGTGTGTGTGTGTATTGAGTGATTTTGTTTAATTTTGGTTTCTTGTTTCAAATTTATTTGATTCACTTTAAAAGTTTGTTGTTTTTTTAGGTATTCTGGTTCGTTTTGCAACGGTTCAATTCGAATATAATTGGCGTAAATGTCTACTCGGTGTTTTTTTGTCGAATTCTTTGGACTGTGTTGTTCTTATCAACTTCTTTTAATAAAGTTAAATTTATGGTTTTGTTGTTATTGTTGTTGCTTTTAAATGTTTTGCGTGTGTATGAGTGTGTGTGTGAAATTATATTAATTTGTTTTTCCGTTTTCGGGATAATTTTGTGCTTTTTGTTTCACTTTTCACTGAAATTTTTGCGTACGCGTGTTGCACACGGGTTTATCTTTATATTCCCTCTCCGGGTTTCACGATGCAATTCGGTACCACTTTTGTCGATTGTTGCTCGTTTATTTTTGATTGCGTGCGCTAAATTCCTATTATTAAATTATGTATGCGTTTGATGATAATGTATTGTCAAAAAAAAAAATACTGACGACGACCGAAGACAAAAGAAGACGTTGAATTTTTTATTGGCGGAGAGATGCTCGTGGATAATTTGTATGTTTTGGTTTTGTTTTCGTTTTGTTGTTGTTGTGTGTTTTGGTTTTTGTGCTATATTATGTACGCTTAGCTATGTTATACAAATAGATGTGTTTGACGATACCGATTATATTTGTATCAAAAATAATTCACTTGGTTTTTTCTTTCGACTATTTGGTGTGTCGATTAGTTGTATTTGGCTTGTGTTCAACTTAGCGATACGATTTTTATTGTTGGCCATTGTAATGTAAGCACTTTCGCCTGAAATGAAATCAAAATAAAAGAGAGTTAAGAAACCAAAATTTTAAGAGACTTACACGATGCGATTGATATAATAAATGAAAATTATATATATTTGTTCACAAAAAGGATCCGAAGAAGCGAAACATTCAGTTTGAACAGTGTTGAGTAAGATCATGGATTTAAAGTGTTGTTAGCCCCTAGTGTTTCTAGATGATTGTGTGTGATTTCTGAATCGGATTGAATGGTTGAGCCGCTTTCACGTCCAGCTTGAGTATCATCTCTATAAATGTTGTATTTTAAATATTTTCGCTATGTTTTTGCATCATTGATGGATCAGAAATCCCAGAATTCACGTTAATACTCAATCTATCTTTCTATTTTAAATTTCATCTTGTTGGTAACATACACAGTCACACACTTACGTTAACATATGGCATGGTTCTGTTTAATACTAATAAAAATGTTCTTTTATTTCAATTGTCCTTTACAATTGTAATTGATTCCACGAGAGCCAATGAACATCAACAAACAAAAACTGAAAAAAATACTTAAAATTAAATTGACGTTGTGACAATTTTAATTTATCAGGTATTTGTTGAGCGTCGATAGGACAATATCATTCTCTCTCTCTCTCACTCTGACTCTCTGTCTCTGACTCATATCTTGTTGTGAACACTTCACAAGAAATAACAAATAATAAAAAAAATAAAATATCACATAACGACCTTCCGAATAAAAAGTGACAAATGAAAAAAGAGCTTTGTGTAGGCTATTATTCCAACATGTGACCGGCCACTGGGCAGTCAATTTAGCTAGCGACATTGATGATCCGCAGGCTAAATTATTCCTCTTATTCTTATGCCTTGAATAGCACACGTTTCTTTTTTTGTTTCATGCATCGAATTTTGTTGTTGTTGTTGTTGTTGTTGTTGTTTCGTTTGATATTTGAAACATACTGTATGCATTGTACCGTGTGCGCTTAGGCATTTTCGGTTCATTTAAAAAGGCACACGTTCTGAATATGGTGGGCGCATAAAAAAGTAAACTGGAGTACTTCATCATATCAAATTAAATGCTCAATTGTTTTGAGGGCAAATTATTACAATTGTGCTTAATTCTATACACGTCTGCCTAGATGTCTGGATCGTTTTTATTTGGAAATTTGAACCAAATTTGCGAGAAGAAAAAATAAAAGAGCCGAACAAAAAGAGATAGGGAACGAACGAAATGAAAAAAAAAATATGTTAAAGCGTTAAAAAATGAATTGCGATGTAAAATGGGGTTTGGTTCATGAAAATGATGCTAATAAAAATACGAAGAAGCGAAATAAAATCAACAACAGATCATAGACAACACCCGATGAATATGAGTAAGGTAGATGTACCACATGCAGGTCACCCCAATTTTTCTTTTCTCGCAAAACCGATATGGCTGATTTGACAAGTGTCAAGCTTCTCATTTGACATTACGCAGTTTTTGGCAAAACAACGAAGTGAATAGTCGTATTGCTTGTGTTAGCTCCAGACATCGTGTAATGAAAATCTCGAAAAAACTTTTTCTCGTTACTAACTAAAAAAGGTGAAATGAATGCATATATGTGTAGCATTTGAAGTATATTTTGTAATGGAATATCGATTCAAGCCATTATATGGATAATTTTTTTTTTACTATCACACAAAAAAATGGCGTCCGCACCACATACGGGTCACCCGGTTTTTTTCCAAATGAAGTTTATATTTGACATTTTTATGGTCAAATATCATCGTTAGTGTCAAAATAATTTATTTTAAATAAAGTGTTTTTATTTCGTTCAACTGATGTTTCCATTCGTTTTTTTTTTGTTTTCAGCCATGTCGCCCCCAAAAAAGCATCGAAAAGAATTGATTTCAATGCGCTGCTCAATGCCATTAAAACATGTTTGTTGGAAGGTGGAGGCATTCGGTCTACTGCTCGCGCTAATGGCATCGCACTTGCCACTTTACAGAGCCATTTGAAAAAAAATAAAGGACAGTTTTTAGATATTTCTTCAGCCACATCATTTGAGCCGCGCAAACATCTACTTCACTTGCAAAAATTGCGATTCCGACTTGGATTTTGATGATGATGATGAAATGGAATAAATTAGTGAAAAATTGCCATTTTCTGTCATTTTTTAAATTTATTTTTGCCACTGAAGGCTTTCAATATGAATAAACATTAATATTTTCTATATCTTTGGGAGTTTTACTTCATATGTTTCCAGGTGACCCGTATGTGGTGTCAAATTTTTGTTGCCCAAAAACTGTGTCCTCATATAATTGGTGATAATTTTTTTTCTGTAAACGGAATTGATATACTTTCTTCGGAGAAAAGTTAGATCTGAAGGTTATCTTTCAAACGATGTATATATGTTCGCACAATTCGGATTCGATCAAAAGTTATGATTCGAATACAAAACCCGACCCGTATGTGGTACATCTCCCTTAAGTATATCAAAAATGAACGTTGAAAAGTTATCAAACATGATACACATACTTTTTAATACAATTGTTACACATTAATACACAATGAAAAGCAATAAAGAAACAAGACATTGAAAGAAAACTGAGCTAGAGAACTGAATGCCCCTTTTGAAACTCGAGGCCTTAGAATAGGGTAAAAAACTGAGCAATGCCGAAACTGTACACAATGCACAAACAGCCAACGATTTATTTGTGTATTGTATATTCAACATATACAATTTCTCAAATACGATTCAATAAACAACAAAAGAAAGGTAAATGATACATTGAATGCGATAAATAGGTGATCGAATGGAAAATGGCAAAGAAACGGTGGCCAATTCGAATGTTTTAAGCCATCATATAGTATATACACAACCAATAGAAAGATAAATGACGAACGCCCATATGATGTACGGTGCAGCGCAGACATCTATGTGATGTGTTTGGATCTCTAGCGCCATACCACCAACGTTAACGGTAATTTTATCATTTTCAATCAATTGAAAAGTATCCTTTTGCTCAGCTTTTGCTCGCTTTACACACACTCTTCTTTTATTTCATTTTGTTTCACTTCGTTGCCAATTCTTTTGTTGTTGCTGCTCGGTCGAAAACAACGTCAATGATAACAGACGCACACATACACACACAAAATCCAAACACAAAAAAAAAATATTGAATTTTTCGTTTTCTTTTTAATCCATGTGAAAGAAAACCTAACAAGTCATAATGCGTGTAAGATTCGATTTAGTTCTTTTGCTTTGCGTTCCCTCATTTTCAAAAGAAAAAAAAATATGTAAAGAACAGAGAAGAAAGTTGTGTGTATATACAATTTATTTTTCTTCTTCTTCTTTTCTGCAACTTCCGTTCGTGGTACTCGTCACATTTTTTTTTCATCATCGGATTGCTTTCATTTCTTATTCGATTCGAACAACGGACCTAGAGGCGTTTGTAGCTGCTTCTGTTGTTGCTGTTTCACCCCGTAGCGTGCTCTCACATTTAGATGCTATAAATTTCCATTTTATTGAACATAACTCTTGCACCAATAAAGACTGGTAGTTCAATGCTTTTTGGGTAATATTTTCTTTTTGCATCTTTTGCTTATATGCTTATTCTCGGTGTTTAAGTGTGTGTGTTCATTTTTTTGGCGGAAAAGTTCGGCTCATGTTCGTCTTACGTTTCATATGGTGAGCGCATATTGTGCGTGGAGCCACACATGAAAAGAGCGCGCATCAACTGTGAACACTGTACAGGTGAGTGTGATGATTTGCAATACTTTTGATCGTCAATGATGTGTGTATGTGTGCGACGGCCTGTATGTACATTGAAAAGTTGTCGCTAGGCAAGTTTTCTTTCACTCTTCTTATTTGTATGTATGTATTGCTCTTCCTTTGTGATTTCCCTCGACCATTTTATAAATGATGATAACTGAATTTTTCGTTTCAAACTCTATTCTTTCTTTCGTTCTTTTTTTTTGCTTTGGTCTCGGCAAACTCACTTCTGCCATTTCTCATCCACTTTACTTCTTTTCGATGGACATGTACTGATGCGTCAAAAAGAAAAGAAGATGCATGCGTGTGTGTGTGTATGCGTCCTCTATGAGCCATGAGCCTATTTGGACGCATTAGTTCGTATAAAATTAAAATTTATGTTATTTGTGAGAATTCAATAGAATGAACTTGGTTGACAGACTCTTACAAAACATTGTATAACAACATAAGCTTTTATGCCATATTTTCCTCTTTTAGACGGAAAAGAGCGACAACGACGGAACGACTGTCTCTTGAATTGTACCTCATTGATTTAAATAACAGTGGACAATCGGAACATAAATTTGAATTAACGATTTGCACACTCACGAAAAAATATTAAAATATTTGACTAGTTAAAGACAACAATACAGTGTCTTGAAAACAAAATCTACACCGCAACTTTTGATATATCACTATAAAATTTGAAATGCGGAAATTTTCGTGTCACGTTAAAACTTTCTTCTTTTTGCAACAAAAAATCCGCAAGCGCTGAAGAAGTGATAAAAACACAAAATAAATATTCCAAGGATAAGACGGACAAAAATGTAGAAGTGAAGAGAAAACTGTTTAGCATAACACTAAATAGCTTTTAGTGTTTTCTGAACACGTAAAACTACTCGGCTGTTGCTGCTCACAGATGCTCCTCCTTATCTCCTATGTCCCCCTTCGCACATCGGTAGTCAACAAAAATGATACACTTTGCACGAATCTATGCCCTTCCTGTGGTGGTGTATGTGTGTGTGTGTGTGTGCACATGTACATTTTATGCATCTTAACCAAACAGTTTCACAATCGAATGAGTTAAAACGCTTTTCAAGTGGATGATAGATGTGTTTTTTTTTACTCTGTCTTTTTGTTCGTAATGCTTGGTATATAATGTTCAACGCTAATGTTGAGAATAAAAGATTTCTTTCTTGTTTTTCCTTCGTTCTCATCTTAAGGCTTTACAAAAGATGAAGACCCGTTGGTATTCGTATGAAGCAAGCAAGAAAAAAAACCTACAGCAACCGTTTTCACATGGTTCTTTGCATCCGTTTGGCTCAATTTTGTGTCTATGCATAGGCAAAATGTGGCAGAATAGAGCAGCGAAAAAACAGAACGCGCTCATACATATACATATGTATATATATAAAAAAAAATAAACAAACGAAACTAAGAAAAGAGTGTGAATGTAAATTTTTTGTATATCTAGCTGATGATTTGACGTTTGGCGTACAGATACATCGTCAGTCTTGGACTAACTCAATGAAATCGGTCATTTCGGAGCATTCATAAAGCGATTATGAGCCCAACTGATTGAAAATTTACGCAGATAAAGGGTAAAAAAAACTGGATTGCCACACTATTTGGATGAATTGAAAAACTGAAAATGACAATCGGTCTAGTCGAAGTGAATTGTGTAGCATTTTTGGTTCGGAGGAAATGAAAATCGCCGGTTTCCGAAACCGGATGATCCCAAACTAATCTGGCAAATGGTAAACATTACTATGCCATTTGGAGAAGAAAAAAAACGACCATTGAATAGAAATGAGCGTGTAATCATCACAGCGGAAGAAGCTGTTCAATTAAGAATTTTTGCATACGCAATCGACCGAACCGGCAATGAATCAGCTCGACTAGCTATCCCTATATCCGGGGTAGATTGCTAAAAAAAAGACACAGCAGAACGAATGAATTTTTATCGCAAACATTTTCTACAATCGAGTTTTCTTTTCCTTCTCCACCTTTTTTCAGAATCATTCTATGTGATTTGTCTGTTTGCAATGTTTGATTCTGAAAACAACTTTAAATAGAAAAAGAAAAATTTGGTGTACTGCTTAGTAAGTGTAAATGCTTAGTAACTGGACCAAAGTGACTAGATTGATGCATTATAGAAACAAGGTGATAAAAGACCAAGGGGCAGATCACTTAAAAGTAATGCCCTCACCGTCAGTAATGCCTCAAAATTTGAATGTAATGCCCGAAATTCAATGTAATGCCGATAATGCCTCTCAATGTGGAGTAATGCTTCTCGGTATTCAAATTTCAAACTTCAAAGTTTGACAAGCCATTTCAGTTTTTGAGAATGGCATTACTTCTTGTTTACTGGGAATTACATTTTTGGGCACGTTGGAATTACTTTTGTTACATATTGGGATTTCGGTATGTTCTGCATATATTGAAATTAATGCATTTTCGTGCGATTAATGACTACACATAAACAAATACATGTGTAACACAACTCCAACTGTCACTGAATATTGGTGTATTGGGCGCGTCTACACTCATAATCGATGCGGCGACACCAGTTTAAGTGTGAATGAGACATTTACTCCCGATTTTTACTTATGCGTTATGTATATTGCGACTGTCAAAAGACAGTCAAGTCAGTTAAGTTGCGTACACATACTCTGTGGATGTTGTTTGAGTAAATGTGTGAATAAGCACTCAAACTGGTGTAGCCGCATCGATTATGAGTGTAAGCGCAACTGATACACCAATATTCAGTGACAGTTGGAGTTGAGTTATACATGTATTTGTTTGTGTGTAGTAATGCTTAGTAATGCCCAGTAATGCCCGCTTGAAAATATTGTAATGCCACAAGTGATTTGCCCCTTGTAAAAGACGAACAACGGCCAATATTTACGAAACGGAGACCCTGTGACAAAGGTTTCCAAAGATTTGATCTGACATATATTTTTCCCTCCATTCATATGCCATTGAAAATAACAACCGCAACCAAAAATACCGGATTGATGGAATGAAAGGAAAAATGCCACAACTGAAAAATTGGAGTTATCATAGCAAATTTATCCGAATAACGTGTGATTACGACCGCTTAACAACAGTAGACCATGAAATAACAGACGTGTTTCACACACACACACTCTCTCTCTCCCTCTCTCTCTCTCTGTTCGTTTTAATCCGAAAATGTGCGGTTTATTTGAATAAACATAGAGAATGAAGTTTATAAAAGTCTAATTTAGGTTTTTGTAGTCCATTTGCACGGATTTATATTGTAAACACATACAATACACGATACACAGTGAACGAGTGAGAGAACGCACCATGAGACTTGTTTGCTAAAGTGATGCTGAAGTGATCATATCTTGTGTCTTTAAGGCGATGAGGTAAAGTATATATATATAAATATACATCAAGTATTGGTCTGGTGTTGACATTTGATGGATGTACCGAACAATTTTGTGGGGTCTTGGTGTTGACATTGAGCATGATTTCAACGTGTTGTGGAAAATCTCCAAGAATACCGTATTTCCAAACGGTGGATTAGTCAAAGACAAAACTAAATTAATTTAACGCAAACTTTAAACGGATTAATGATGTCAGTTGCTTAAGGTGCATTGAGCCGTTTGCCACCTTCTCGTTTCACCCACAAATGTATCAACAATTCAGTAGAAAGGACTGAAACACAAACTTTCACTTCCTTTTTTGCTCTTGTTCGGTTTTTCATTTTTTGGGGGCTGTGCTTGATAATATATCGCATGTTCTATATATGTGATTTCCATACAAATGGCACAGTTTTACCTGCAAATTGTCTATAATTGTCCGTGGCATTGGGTATATACGGTTATTCTCCAAAAACCATTTCACCGTACAAAACTGAGACATAGAAAATGATAAGAAGATGAGTGCGACTTAAAGTGAGCACACGGATGGTACATTATTTTGAAGCGAGAGTGAAAGCGAGCAAGACAGGGTGAGAAAGTGTGAGTGTGTGTGTGAGATAGAGAGAGAAAATAGTTTGGATGCAAAATATATGCAAATTTGTTTGGTTTATTAGACGTTGCTCAGTTTGTGGGTTTTTGTTGTTTATCTTTGTTATCCCATTTTGTTTATTTATTGGTATTGGAATGTCTTTTGTGAAACGTTCCGACGCTTATTTCAGCCACATTGCATTTGGCCAGCATTCAAAATATGGTCAGTGGCCATTGGTCACGATGGGACAAAATGAGCAGTGTGCTTTAATAATTATTCATTTAAATGTGGCTTGTTGACACGAACACAAAGAGCTTATTGGAATAATGGATTTTCGGTGGATAATTGCCCTGTGTTTAGCATAGATCCATTTCAAACAACATTAAGCTTCCCCATCTGTTTGAGCTTTTTGAAATGGACGTGACATCGATAGTTCGTATTTATTCAAATTGTGTACGTTTACTCACAGGTACGCACAACACATATGGTCACGCAATTTAAATCAAATATAACAGATTAGTCTTTATTCCATTTGATTTTAACCAACCAACAGTCGGGCATGAAATGCAATTTAAAATTATGCTACGAATAAAAGCATCCTTTAGATTTTGTTGTGTGTGTTTCTTTTTCATTTTCGTTCGTTCTTCGGTTGACCTGTATCATTCCAAGTGAGGCAATACAGCCCATTTCGAGATTATGTCGCATGGTTTCTTAATCGGGGTGAATTCATTTAATTTTTAAACGACACTTAACTATTTTGTATCTCACATATATTTACTCTTTTTTTTTCTTGTTTTATTTTCATGAAAATTAATGCACTTTGATCAAATTATTGTTTTTAATAAAAATTCGCGCTCTTTTTCTCGTTCGGTCTCTTTCGTTATGTGTATACATTTTGAGTTGAAAAGCATAGCGGAAAATGGCATAGAGTGAAATGTTCGTCGCAGACTTGAGCGCAATTATCCAGGACAGTAAAATACGGTCGCACGAAGAAGAGACAGAGAGAGAGAAAGAGAGAGAGAGAGAGAGAGAGAGAGAGAGAGAGAGGGACAAAGAAAGAGAATATGTACAGACCGACCTACATTTCGGTTACATATTTAGAATTTTATGAGTTACTTTACATATTCAGTTGCACTCGAGCATTTTCAAGTGCTGCGAAAAGTGCTGTTATTGACATAACCGAGCTCAAGGTAACTGGGTCATTTTTACTGGGGCTGCTCTCTTCTTAATTTTACTTTTTATTCACTGAAAGAAGCACGAAGAGGAAAATAGAAAGTGAGCTAGCGAAGGAGAGAGAGAGAGAGAATGAAATATTGGCCTCCATTTTCTAACAATTCAAGAGAAGATTTTCTCTTTACTCGGTGTGTTGAATGGTTTTTCGTTTTAATCGCTTTAGGTGTTTCTATGGCGAGAAGCTATAAAACTGGCCCTCCAAAACAAGACTCAGATTTTCGTTGTGCGTGGGAATAAAACATTCACACAACAAAGAAAAGAGACGAAAACCAAAATCTATCGCATTTCATACGGTGACCAACAATGAATACATAGAGTGAGAATTGTGTAATCAAACGGCAATCATAAACGTTAACATAAATGGTGTGATTATGTGGCACTTGTGCTTTTGTAGCAAATGAGCAACGCGCGGCAGCATTCACAATATTTCGGAGAGAAAAAGTCATTTCAATTAGCTGGTGTTCACTAACAATCAATGAAATTCACAATGGACCGTAAATGCCCCATCGGAACATGTCCGCACGACAGACAGAGAGCCAGATACAGTAGCATAAAAATGACGACACAAATTGATATCAGCCGGACACCAAAAAGATTATCGACCGATGTGGATATGACTGTTTCATTAAGTTAATTTCATTCGGTTCGGCTACAATGTGCCCGGTACATATATGTGTTGCAGGTGTTCTTTTGTGTACGGTCGTAATGTTTGCGACCTCGCCAAAATATCATCCATACGAAAAAAAATGGTGAAAAGCAAATACAAAACATATTGATATTTCAAGCCAAGGGACACATCACAAAATGCATGATAGAAACAAATAGAGCGCTTTGTTTCACTCAAGCGAGTGTAGCTCGGCCAAATTGAGAGGCAGTGAGGATGTAAATAGCAAAATAGCTATACAAAAACATGTGCTATATTCACCTCACTCACGATAAAGTATACACCAACAACAATGGAAATGTAACGACACTAAAACACGTCTTCATCGTTGCTGGTCTGTTTTTTTTTCGTGGGGGGGAGGGACATTGTTCAACATCCGAAACTATTGTAAACAATCGAACAAAGATTCTCGAATATCGATTTGTGTGACAGTAAAGGTGACAAAATGGCACGTTTTTATAACCGTTAGATATGAAGGCCTAAGAGCTGTACGGTGCACAGCGAACCCGATAAAACTATAACACCATTTTCTATAGCTGTTCATTCATAAGCAGTTTGTTGTCTTCTACCTTGATTTTTTTTTTGTTTTTTGTGTGTGTGTTGGTTTTTTCAATTTTGTTTGATTTTTATCAGGGGATCAACTAACGGTAATGCCATTGCTATTTTATTTGTGACATCAATGGTATCAGTTTGATTTTGATATCGTTCACATTGTTTCTCGTGTTATTTTGTGGTCTATTTCAATTTGATAAATTCCACTTGATCTGGGCAAAAACACAATGATAATTCAACTCAAACGTTGAATTGTTGTTTGTCCCGTGTGTTCAAAATGTGCAAACTTTTGCATTATTTTTGTTTGTTTGCTTGTTTTGTTTTTTTTTGTCATTTGGCCATTCACATAAAAGCAATCACTTGTTTTAGTACTTTAATGTACGTCATTTCAAGTCAATTTTCAAACTATAAATTTGAAAAATAGCAAAAACTTAGCTGAGTTTTGATGTGATTACATATAACGTCAGAGTTAGCACACATTCATTCACATCAATGTTAAACTCTATCCGCGATGGCAAATCGGCACAAACGTTGAAATTTCCATTTTCAACTAGTTAACAAAAAAAAAACTGAATTCAGAAATTTATTAAATCCACGTTCATTCGGAATTTTGAAAGGGACTTTTCAACTAGCTGAAAATCGAGACAGAAACAAACACACACAAAAATGGAACGCGTTAAATTGAAAACTAACTAAGAGACGTTAACTTTAATTAGATTTATTGATCGAGAATGAAAAGTTTGTGCATAAACACAAAATATACGGTCTGCAGGCGAATCGACAGAAAGAGAGATGGTGCAAATAGAACTGGAAATCATCAACGTTGCTCTCAAATAAAATTAACTGTGAACAGGCAAATGCAGACGAGCAAAAGTGCCAGGCGGGCACTTGCTGCAGGTGATTCGAATTTGTGTGTTAGACAGAAATCGAAAAAGGCTGCAAATCATATTCTAAAGAGATGAGCAAAACAGATTAGAGCCACATCGACCAACATAAAAATGAACAACACGCAGAGAGAGTGAGAGAGAGAGAGAGAGAGAGAAAATAAATCGAATAAACAGTTTGCACAACAACCGATCCCATATGGAATCAAGCAAATCAACCACAAACAAGAGACAAAGTCATTGTCAAATCTCATTTATCACACAAAATACGTATGGAAATCTCTAGTGGATTGCGAGGTGCGCTACACAAAATCCAATTTCATGTGAAACCAACGCTTCCATACACATACTCATACACTCAACGGGAGAAGAAAAAAGGAATACATAACCTTACATTTTATTGCAGTTGATGATATAAATTGTGATTTTATCCTTAAATGGTATACATTTTTCCATACAATTGTGGACATTTTGGTGTTGACAATTTTTTCACACATAGAGCAACTGTCGAACGGATGCAGTTTCTTTTGCAATCACTAAACAACTTTACGACTATTCGGGATCAAGTGACACTTTATTCTCGATTGCATAAATTTTTTTTGTATTGTCTAACAGGTTTCTATTTCTGTTTTTTTATTATTCATTCAGTGTTGTAGTAAAAAAAGTTGCATATGCTAAAGAAAAGTTCCCTGGTAGTATCAAAATTTTTCGTTTTGTTGATCGCACGCATTCCAATACACCCCAAACAAGCTATGGCATTTATTCGATTTGAGGGCCAAAAAAAAATGGTGCCGCATGATGCGACAATATAAAACAGCCCTTTTGATTACATTTATAAAAATGTAACATATAATTTTACCATTTACATTCGACATTGTTACCCATCAAGATATTGCACTGAACACAGCCAACGCACAAATCTTTGATTTATATGTCGACATTTGAAAGCATGGAATGTATGAAGCTCAATATACATTATATCGTCCCTCATATAATTCCGGTAATGCTGTTATTCACGCAGGTGACTTGATAAACACACACACAAATATTATATATTTTTTTTTTGATAAATGTCATGCTGTGTGAGAAAATGTGCAATGGCAAAACGGTAACGACAACATGAGAGAACAAAGCACATAAGCTCATTCATACCACACTCTGTACACACATACAAATACCAACAACACTATTTAAACGCGCAAATATTTTACGGATACGAATTGACTGGGAATATGTAAATGTTGTTGGGTCGGAAAGCACACCGGGATACAAGCAATGGATGATAGAATGAGAGATGATGGAGCAAGTGAGAAAAAAAGAACTTTTGGTTAATTTACTGGCAATTCGGTTTTATAATGTTGAGTGCGTTGTGCCACGGACTACCGAGCCTGATGTGTGTACAAGTGTGTGTGTGTGTGTGCGCGCTCTCATATTGATGAACGTGCAAATGTTTGGAAAGCAGTTTCAAAAAAAATGTGTGACCCCAATGTTTGAGTGAAAAGTAACGGCTGCGGTTACGATCTATCTCGTCACATGACTGTTATATGTTGTCAGTGGAAATGAAAGGAGTAACTTTTTGGCCCTATGTATGGGAATATAGAGGTAACGTGGGCGCAATGACACAGAGAGTAAACTGGAAACAAACAACAACAACAACAAAAAACATACACAGGCGTTCTCAAAATGACACTGGTGCGGCAGATTGACAAAAGATGATGAAAAATGCGTTTAATTTTGTTGTGCATACTTGAATCCCACACATGGATTACACGCTATCCAAAGTGTGATTCAAAAGAGAAGGCGGAGGAAACAGAAAATTGTTCATCAAAGTTTTTTATGATTTGCACATTTGTTCGTTCAAGGTACACATAAACTTGATCACTTAAAGGAGCAACTGTTCATTTCCCGTTGGTTGGCCGGGCTATCCGCCCAGTTTTATTCATCGACTCATTCGGAATTTATAAGCAATGCCACTTCATTTCTTGCGCTCGCATAAAACATGTGCACTTCACATGATGGCTGTAATGAAAAGTGAAAATAATTCATGCAGCTTTTCAACCGATTTTCACTTTATTTATAATTGTTCGCTCCATATTTGTGTGTTTTTTTTTGTTTTTGTTTTTTTTTTTTTTCAATACGAATGTGAGACGTTGTTCGTGCTTACAAACTGTTGGCCGGATAAAAGGAAACTTTTTGTTTTAATTGTACTTGAAACTGTGATTGTTTGCATATGAATCGTTGTAGTTAGCGCAAAGAAAGCTTTAAAAAGGGACGTTTTAATATCAAGTACTTTTGCTGCTGCTGCTGCTGCTGCTGCTGCTGCTCAGGTTCAATTTGATCAATTTTAATAAACCCGTTTCATTTCCTTCATTAACGGTATTCAGCATTTTCAACACTTAAATGAAATCCACCATGCCATTCTTCCAAAACAAAGGCTAATTCCTTCGTATTTGTTGTTGCTATTTGACGTTTGTTGCTCTCTGCCATTTTGTTTGGCATCATGTGAAATATTAAATATAGAGGCATGATTCGAGGGCGAAGCGAGGGAAAAAAACAACAGAGGGCACGGCGGTGAGTAATGTTCGCTCGTTCGCTCGCACATCATTTGGAACGCCACATTCCTTGATTGCCATTCGGAAGCATTCTTCCACATCACAACCACTTTTAGCTTACACTCAAACGAGCAAAGAAAGTGATGATGAAGCCCTGACATATTAAAATAAATGGCAAAAAAACACGCACACACATAACGAAGAAAACGAAAAGGAAATAATGATGATGATGATGATGATGATGATGATGAATATTTCTAGACCTTCACCGCCACCGTATTTCTTTGCCATCTCTCGATTAATTTTAATGTGCTTTAATTATTTCCGATAATTCACACTAACGCGCCAACCGTCAACCATTGCAAATGAAATAAATCGGCTCAGTCTCCATTTGACAAGGTATTTCTTTTAAATGAATGTTCATTGTCATACAATTTAAAACCGTATATCAAATTCGTGAATATTGTGTTTTCGAAATGATGTGTCAACCTGAATGTCGATCAACATTGACAAAGCACACTATGGTTAATTATGTGTTCAACAAACATAATTTTACCTGCAATTGAGACAATCGAGCTCATTCGATCGTTGCATTGTTGAATACGATTAATTGCATCATTTTCGCCTACAAATGAACATACTAATTGCAAAATGGACCCAAAAAAAAAGAAAAAAAACCTATCGAAAAAACTTCACCCATCCCCATCGGCTCTGCATTTACATGGAACATTCATTTATGATTTATTTAATAAGCAACATTTAACCGTTCACTGTGTGAAATTCTGGTGAACAAATGAACCATTGTTTTAATGTCAACAGCTGACCAGATGGGGGAAAATCTTTTTTACAACAGAAAACACACACACACAAAGAGGATTAAATGCTATGAACGAAACAGTTTATTTTGAAATGTCAAAATTTTTCGCGACGATACACTGTCTTAACCTCCGGTTTCTCTCTCAATGTTCATCAAATGCTCAATGTTATTTTTCAAAACAATGGCAACGTTTCAATTCTTGTTGTTTTTACGCTTTCTATATCCACAATAAATCGCTATGTGAACACATAAAATCCACTTACTGAACTATGGCAGCAGAACAAAAGTAAATGAAAATATTTAGTATGCACTGAATTTGGCAGTGTTAAGGAGACACTTCACTTCAAAATTGACTTTGAAATTCTCAATTATATCTCTAAATTGAGTTGAATATTTCATTTGTGTAGAGTCGTTAATATAAATGCTTACTGCAATTGTGCATGATTTAATTGATTTAAATGCCATTGGCTATCATAACATGCAGTGGAAAAATCAAATTGAAATTTTGCATACCAGTTTCGCAGCTGGAATTGGAGATGAATTGCAATAAATATGTGGTCATTTGGATTTTTCATTGGAAAAATGCTCACACATCTGTACCATTGATAGCATTTGTATGGTTTCAATATGTCATTTTAAAACGATTTACAACATTAAAAAAAACGATTATTTTTTGGCGCATTTTAATCGAAAAATAAAACAACGATGAAAAAGAATTCATTTAAAATCAATTGAATTGCAAGTTTATCCTTACAAAAAAAAATATTCGTTCCAATTGATAAACGAGACAATGACATCACTTTAATATGATTAATCGTAATTATATGGATTATTAATGATATTATAAATGGTAGTTGAAATAACACAAATTGCACAAAATCGAGCGATAATAGAGATGCAACGCGCATTATGTGTCACACCTTTTGTGTGTGTGTGTGTGTGTGTGTGTTTCGTGTCGTAAAGTGCCTGTGCGTCTATCAATTACAAAATACTTTAATTAATCTGCAATTAATCAATTTGCTGTCAGAACTCAAGTTGTTTAACCCCGATTGAGAATAATGTCTTCGTATCTCTCTCTCTCTCTCTCTTTTTGAAAGATGCATTCATCTCTTAGTGTAGTGTATCATATTACATTTTGATCGGTTTACTTGAGCTTCATTATTATCCTGTTATAATTCTCTTATTGGCGACAAACTTGAATAATTCTCTCATTGTGTACCTCACTTCATTAATGCTCACTCTTCGTTTATCTCGTGCCTCTAATAAATACATATATAATATATACATATATATATATGTATACGAATGTATAAATTTATATCTTCCAAGCTCGAATTGTCAATTACGTTACCAACTATTGTTTCAAAATGTATAACAATTGATCCTTCAATGGAATATTGAATGACAGTGCAGTAATTCAATACTTATTCATCGTGGCTTGCATACATTGTAACCAATTGTAACTGTTGCTGTTGCTGTTGCTGCTTTGCACGCTTATTCTATCGCTCTATAATCAAACTGAATTGTGATTTTGCTTACGTGTGGAAAATTCAACCACATTTTAATGTGGCCGGGGCGAGGGAGGTGACTACAATTTGCTTACCATTTATTTGTTCCACACAAAATCAAATGCAAAATAATCACGCAGAAAATTGTTTGCAATTGGAGTAAAATTGGCGAAATTCCTAGGGCACAAAATTGGTAAAATCGTTGAGTTTACCACATTTATGTTATTATTTTTTGCTTTCTCTTTCTCGCTCGCTCGCTCGCTCGCTCTCTTTCGTCATTTCGCATTGAATCTATTGAGAGAGGTAAATGGGGTGCACTCCATAAACAGGCTATACAAAGTTCAAACAAATAATAACAATAAACGAATCAGTAAAATGCAGAATGATCAAAACGGATGAAAGTGGAGAGACTATAAACGACTCTGGTGAAGATATTTTTGATGAAATACCGTAAGTATATGCCAATTTGTTAGTAATTGCCACACACACACACACACACACACACACACACACACACACACACACATTAAATTCATCAGGAAACAATGTATTTATTTTTGTTTTGTTCAGTGTGAATGTAGTGTTTATACTCAAAAGTCAATCTCAACTATAAATATAAACTCATCACGTTGATTAGTGCACATTTTGCATTAAATTAGATTATTTGGTAACGCATTGCCCACTAAAATATTCACTTTAATCGTCAGTTTAATGAATAAAATGCAAACAATAAGAATTTATGCCCATCAATAACTTTTTGGGTTCGATCCGTGCTGTTCGGAATTTCAACCAATTCCAACGAAATGAATGAATGAAAAACGATAACGAATCATCGATCGAATCATTTCAATGTAGATGGTTGCGGTTATTGGAAACCCCAACCCATTCCATGTCACGCACCAAAAACACCATATGCATTACACATACGCACACATCGGCAAATTTGTGAACAGAACACAGTTTGATGATGATGATCAACCGACACAGCAATACACATATGCTCGTGGGCCCCATAATTTACGGAAAGAAAAAGACAACCCAGCCAGATCATCAATTTCGGATTTTATTCGATTCTATTCTCTTTGTGTGTGTGTGTGTGTGTGTGTGTGTGTGTGTGTGTGTGTGTGTTGTTTGTTCCACACTGTCTATTTTCAGTGACTACTAACTACACATTTTCTTTGGGTTTTCATCGGTTGTATGCATGTGTATTCCTCTTCTTTGTGAGCCATTCTTCTAGCGAAAAAGTAGAATCACCGTTGAAATGATTATGCTGGCATTAAATATAAGTTGGAAAACTCACACACACTCGCTAGCAAATCGATAGATGGCATATTCAATTCAACAAGAATGTACTGCTGCGGTCGCTGGAGTCGCGATTCATCTTTCATTTTCTTCGATGTTTCTGTCACCTTCTTCTCGACTCTTTTCATTTAGAATTGGTTGTATTCAAGGAACATACAACGCTAACAATATTAGTTACCTCAGAATGCTACCAACAATCAAACTTGAAAACCCTAGACACACACACACACACACAGAAAATAAAGAATTGGTATGTGACATTACCCATTTCCGTTTTATTTTTCTCGTTTATGAATTGGCGTTTGCTGTTTACTTTGGGTGTGCAAAACATAAGTTGTACTGTTTTCGTTAAATAGAGCAAAGAAAAAATAAGAAGAAAGGCGAATAAGAAGAAGAAGAAGTAAAACAGAAATTGAAAACGAAATATTATTTTACTGTGCCAGGCTTATCAACATCCTCTCAAACTGTCATTGTCACCTGACTTGAACGCAATAATCCCATAGAATTTCCAACTTCTGTCAACATGTTAAAGAAAATCGGCAATATAAAAACAAATCAGAGAGAAAACGAGAGAGAGAGAGAGAGAGAGAGAGAGAGAGAGAGAGAGAGAGAGAGAGAGAGAGAGAGAGAGAGAGAGAGAAATTGCAATGTTGTATGTGGATAGTGTGAACTCTCAGCTATAAAACGATGCCAACGATCACGAAACATCAAATGTGATAAATAAAAAAAAAAGATGTCAATGGCCATTTAAGTGGGAGAATATTGATTGTACACATCACATTCGTCACTTTTGGTAATCATGCGAAATGTTAAAGTCAATCCACCTGTTTTGCGTCCGATAAAACAGGATGTTACCTCATCGCCACATTTAATACGAAATTCATATGGATCGCGTGCGCACACTGATTGATTGACCCAATCTATACAGGGTGTCCCGCTTTAGCATGTCAATATTATTACCACATATTCCTTGGGCCATGAGGAGAAAAAAAGTCTATGAGCAAAAATTTCTAGGAGTCGTTCTTAGTAGGGTTACAGCTTTCGGCCCTCTTTGGGTCAATATTTCATATGCTAGAATGGTCATCATTCAAATATGTGTTATGGTCGCATTTTTCAATATAAATACATGATTGATAGCTTATTGGAAAGATATTGAACGTAAGTGTCGTAGAAGACCTCCCTTTTTTATATCAGATATTGAAAGTCCATCAAATTCTGAGCCGGAACACAAGTTTCAAAACATCGAAATTTGCTTATCTTCGAAAAAATTGCAAAATGTTTGAAATGGAGCGACCCAATTTTTTTTGCTTCACGTACCAAAGGCTGCTGTGATCGTGTCTATCAACAGAAATTCATGTTTTATGTCTCGTTGGAGAGCTATTGAGCTCTAATAGGATTTCCAATAGAGAAAAAAAGCTTTTTTAGCGTATAATTGTGTTGCAAAATATCTCATGGTTAATTGATAGAAAATCAATATAAATCGTTACTTTTCGCGATGGTGACTGTATTATTTACGACACTTTTTCGAGAAAAATCGCGATTTTCATCGAATTTTTCGATTTTTGTGTATTTTCAGTCCAACCAAAAATTTACCACCTCCACTGAACTTTTTTCATTTTTTCTATTTTTTTTCATCTAGTAGACGTAAATATCTTTCCAATAAGCTATCAACCATGTATTTATGTTGAAAGATGCCACCACTACACGCATTTGAATGATGACCATTCTAGCATATGAAATATTGACCCAAAGGGGGCCGACAGCTGTAACCCTACTAAGAACGACTCCTAAAAATTTTTGCTCATAGACTTCTTTTCTCCTCATGGACCAAGGAATATGTGGTAATAATATTGACATGCTAAAGCGGGACACCCTGTATACATATCGTATATATACACTGGACTATGGACACTGTGTGCTTCAGAATGGAGAAACAAATCGATTAACTTACTTTTGAATTAGCACATACATTGAGTTGTGAGCTTGTTTCGGCTCAATTTCAGTAAACCACAGTAAGTGGGCAAGGGGCGAACAACTACCAATACTACTAAACAAACGTCAAAAGTACCGACAAGTACTGAATCAATATCTGCACATACCGATGTGCGAGATGCGATTCTGTCGATTCTGTCGATTCTCTCTATCTATTCAGTTTCGCATGCCTTCTAGTTGCGCATCAGTAGATGCAGATTTTGTTTCAGTACTATCCGGTACTTTTGACGTTTGTTTAGTAGTATTGGTAGTCATTTGCCCCTCGTAAGTGGGTGAATGAATCTTTGGAAAAAAAAACGAAAAGTTTCCGATTTTTAAGAGCCATTTTCAATGAAAATACTATGGATAAACATCCCGTAATAGCATACAGTAAAAGATTAATCTCAGAACGACCTTAAATCGTATATCGTTTCTTCTTCTTCTGTTTTTCTTCTTCTTCTCTTTTATGTACATATATAAAATATATTGAAGTTATTGTGTGGCATTAAGCGTGAGCGTGCTCATGTATATCTGCACATTGTCTCGTTAAGCGTACTCCATATAATGTTGAATTTATGCTAATACTTAAGCTAAAGCTTTCGTGAAAAAAAAAAAAATTAAAATAAATTTAAATTTGCTTTATAGCAGTGGCTCTTTATTTGCTAGATTTGTTTCTCTTTCATTCATTCAAATCGCTTGCTTTGTTTATTCTTTTTCTTTTGCTCTTTTTATATAGTATAGTATATACGATATCTATTTTATTTTCATGCGGTGACTCGATTGTGTGCCAATAAAAAACGTTTATACATTTTTTTTTAGAAGAAGAAAAGAAAGAACCGAATCGAGAAAGGGAAATAATGAGAGAGCCACTGAAATCGAGAGTGAAAGATATCATCAAAAAAAGAGTATACAGGAACTGTCAGTGGCAGTGAATAAACCGCATGGAAAGCATCGAGAGCAAAAAAAAATAAAATAATCCAAAATTAAATTGATGAAAAATCGTTATTTTGTTCGAGTGCGTTGTTTACGACGATACGCCAGACAGAGATGAACGAACCAATGAAAACGGTAATTTCAAAGACATAATGCGCCACCAAATGGCACTCGCATACAGACACACACGCAGGCCATCGCTCAATGTTCGCAGCGTGTTTTCAATTGCAGGAAAAAAAAGAAACATAAAGAATACATGAAAAAATGAAAAAAAAAACGGAAGAATATCCACATCTTCAGAAGAAGCTCGCTTATTCTTTCTTTTTTGTTAGCTTTGACTCTTGCCAATATACCAAAAGTTAACTTTGTGTGTGTGTGTGTGAGCAACAATAGCCGGGCCAACACATCTAAAATAAAACTATATGAACACGAATGGAAGGAGCTAAAACTGAAGATTGGTTGGATTGATAGCAAAGCATAAAAAATGAATTGACTGTGCTTTGGCCACTGTGTATTAAGTATTACGAGTATGAAATATCAAAATGTGTATCTAGGGGCATTTATCTCTCACGAATGCGTACTTTTTGTGCACATTTTTGTGGTATTCGCACGCCCTCGCACGAATTCGTATCAGTCGACGTATAAAAACAATGTACAAACTCGCCTTATATTCGCGAATGTTTACGAATGCCGGCGAATGTTGGTGTATACACTCACACAAATACATTCTTTCATGTTCGTGTTCAGTTAAAATGTCATAACAAACTACCACAGTACAATCATGTTTAAATAAACATATAATAAAAATTATCACTAAATCTGGTTTTGATACAGATAGTTCCATTTCATCAATTAATTCAAAAATTATATTGGAAATCGAGTCATATACCAACAAAATGAACATTATTTTAGAAAAACACAAATTGAATGTCAACACGAGAGCTATTTGCTTGTCAGCTTTGTATACACAATTATATAAAAGAACCTATATAGAAACCTTGTAATATGAGCATAATTTTATCAAGTGTTTTGGGTGCTTCGAAAAGGAATTACAATTTCATGGAGAATTTATTGCCCGAAAATAGAACAATTTCCTTTTTATTTGGAATTATGTGTATCAATAACTAAACATTTTTCACCGAACGAACTTCAAATATTCACTTTTGGTAGTGTGAAATGTCACTTGCTCAATCACAACATACACAACAACATCTGGCATTCGCACGCATTCGTCGGCATTTGCACGAATGTGTGCAACATTCGCACGCATTCGCGAGAGATAAATGCCCCTAGATGTGTATGGTAATATGTGCTGATAGGAGTGTTATGGATCGGTGTACTTTGGTACACACTTGCTTACAAAGTGTGGCCCTTGTCTCGATGGAAGTTTTAGCAAATGCCAAACAAAGTGATGAATACCGAAGTGAGAGAGCGAGTGAGAGAGTGAGAGCGAGTGAGAAAGAGAGAGGAAGATAAATGACATTTTGTGAATTTATCGACAACATCTCAACAGAGAAAAGCTGACTTGATATTCTCATACACAATTTTTATTCATATCATTATAGATTTTATTCACATATTTACACAGTCTACACACATTACATATCCATGCATTGGCAATTCTTCATATCGCTTTCGATCTCAATGCATTAACCTGAATGTGAAAATCAATTCGAATCAAAGGCACAAGCGCACGGTAGAATCGATCGAATGATTTTAATCCAAGGCAGTGACGCCCTTTGTCACCAAGTTTTGCCTCGGTAGAACCACATTAGTGATTTTATCGCTAGAGTGTTTTCTGTTCACTCCACAGTGTACAGCTGTTCAAGCCGTTCACATTTCAAATAAGCAAACAAATATAAAATCAGAGTAAATAAACACGGTATGATTGTGAGCTGATGCTCTTCGACCGTACGTTTTAAAGATAAACATGCGAATGATCAATATCTTGATTGCATGACTGTGTGTATTGAGTCAATACTATTGACTTCCTTACACTGCTTTTTTCGCTTGAGTATCAAATGTGTTTTTATTTTTTTCAATTTGTGTAACAAAAAAAAACACGAAAAATAACACACATTCACATAAATGTAATATATCAGCGGCACAACAACTATATTCTCGAAAGAAACAAAACACTCTCGCCAATTTTCCCCCCACCTCCAAATGAAATTCGATCAAAACTTTCTGAGAGAAGAATTAAAGCATCAATATTACAATTGAAATCAGAACTCAATCGGAGGAAAATACACAATTGAAATGTGATCGACTTGATTGTTGGCGCATAAAAAATGCAACAATATCAAACTAATATCAAGTCAATTGTTAATGTGCCATTTCATGCCGAATACAAAATACACAATTGAATTGTGCTATCGATTGGCGTTGCTTGTGAGATGTACCAATTGTACACATACACACAACAAACTATTTTGCTAATTTTGTTTGACTAGCTTTTTGTATATGCAAAACCCGTTTCTGAGTAATTCGATGAATTTTAATTTATGCCAATTATTATCAATATTTATGGGCGTGCGCGAGCAAATCAATTTGTATCCTCTCTCTCACACACACTAAACAATTATCAATTCATAAGTAATTTATTTGTGCGAGACTGGGATTGTTACCAGACGAATTGGACCAGGCTATTCGAAAATCGTTGCTACGAATAGCAGATATTTATAAATATCCACTGATTTGCAGGGATTACTATGGGCTGACAATAAAGTCAGCCTATCTGAGAATTGCAGTTGAAATTGCAACATTTCATGATCACTTGAAAATGGCGGTTGAAAACAGGAGATATTTCACCAAATAAAACCATATTCGGGTGTCAACTTGGATGCTAACTTAAATCGAAAGATTCAGTGTGACTATCAATGGAATCCATGGTTTTTATGTGGAAAATATCTTTTATTTTCAGTCCAAATTTTGCAATATCAGCTATTATCAGGTGCCATTTTCCGATATGCTGCTATCGTCAGCCAGTAATCCCTGCTGATTTGTTGCTGTGGACACAACTTAACCCTGGGTACAAAGTGCCAAACAATGTGGTCAACTTCATAATAGCCGCCGATTATGCAGGTAACAATCCATGATACGACCCCTAAAAACCACTCGTACACTGAATTTACAATTGCAAGGGGAAGAGTACTAGAACTGTTCTCAAAATAAAGAAAAAAGAAATACGGAATTGTATAAGAAAGTAGGACATTCTACAAAGGAGTAGATTAGTGATTTCGACAATTTCACTTTAGAAGGAATTTTAAATTCTACTGCTTTCCCCTTGGTTTAGTTTGGGCACTACACATTTCAATGTGTTTGCTAAAGCCGAGGGGGAAATCGCATTGGTGACATTGGTGACATTGGCCACATTTGCCACAATATTTGTCTCAACACCAATGCGCCAATACTCACCAATGTATCACCAATGTAGACCAATATACACAAATACCAATACACCAATTGCGCTTGACAGCTCGCTTGACAGTTCGTCAAGCAGTTCGTGACATTCACACGAACATTCACAGTGGTGAATATTGGTCGTATTGGTGGCATTGGTTCACAGTTACGAAAGTGCGATTACCCCCGAGGCTAAAGCCTAGTTTACAGTTCTCCGAAAAAAAATTCAAAATTTCAAAATAAATTTTCGGCTCAGTAGTTAGTCGAATCAGTCTGATGTCAAGAATAAAATGTTCCACTTGCGGATACAAATAATTTTGCTTATGAATGTCACATCGTTTATCGCCTTTGGAAGGCTTCAGACACAAAAAACGTTTTTTTCAGCGAACAAAAAAAATTCGGCCTAAACAAAATTGGAGAAAAAAACACTTTTTTTTTCAAGTGTAAACTGGGGATGAAAAACAAAATCTTATTTTCACCATAGATTTTTTTCTTGGCAAAAAAAATCCACCTCAATTTTTTTTTCAACGGAACTGTAAACTAGGCTTAAAGCAGAAACATATTGCACCAAAAACACAATAGAATATGCAGAAATTGAAGTTAGGCATGAATTTTCAAAATCTACGTATTTCGAATCATTAATAAAATACCGTTTGCTGTAATTAAAATAAAACCACAACAAATTTCATTTTGGGGTTATTTGAGAATAACACTTTTGTGTTACATCTTGTTAAATTTATTCAAATTGTTTTTATGGCTGATTTTGCACTTCGAATAACAAAACCACAAGCTCTTCTTTCAACTGATGAATATTATTTAGAAAAGTTACCAACGCAACCATTTCCATTGTGTGTTCTCTCGCTTACTCCACAGAAAATGCTATCATCTAAAAAATGCATGAGAAAACGTATTGAATTGTAGATATCTTGGCGAAAAAATATCCGTATTTTATTCACAATCAAGTGAATATTTTAAGCGAATATTTTGAGATTAAATTTTTATGATTATTAAAAGAGGTTTATCTGCCGTTTTTTATTTATAATTTCAATCAAATTCGAAAAAACACAATGTGGAAATTAAAAAAAAAGGTTGCTCCAATAAAAGTGTATTCTCAAATAGTTTTATGAGCGTTCGTGCGCCAACAGAAAGCGTCTCTAATTCCGAAAAACCATATTTCTAATTTTGCATTGTTCTAATATGCGCTGATGAGACAAGACGGAATTATAAAATTACAGTAATTAATTACTTTCGATGTTGCTTCTGGTACTGCACGCTCTCCATTCATAATATCGTGTTGATTTCACAATGAGCAAAAAGAAAATGAAACGAATTTCATTCCTTATTGTCTTGGCTTGTGGATAGAAAACACACTGTATATTGTAAATGACACTTATACAAGCGCACGCACACACAAACGTGAAAGTTTATCCACCGAAACGAAATCGTTTCGCAATTTAACCGCTTGTGTGTGTGTGTTTTTTTATGTCTGTGTGTCGCTATCTTTTGTTCATTTCAGTCGTTTAAAAAATTCCACACGAAAGGTTTTTTTCGTTGCCATGCTTTTTTTGCCGTTGTTGTTGATGTTGTTGTCATCGCTCGGTTTTCTTAAATAGAACAATTTTAGCATGCACGGAATATACATAAGAGCGAAATAACGGTAAATAAATCTATTCTCATTTATAAGTATCAGCAACAATGGTGCAATTGGATGTACATTCACTGTCGTTGTATGCAAGTTCGCATCCTTTTATTCTTGTCTGTATTTCTTCTTCTCTCTTTTTTTGTTGTGTGTCAAATCTTTCGCACACATTCTTTGATGTTTCATTGCTTCGTTTGCGAAAATGAACAGTACAATAAATAGTTTGATTCCCCTTGTCTGTTGCAACGTTCTTTGCTGGTTTTGTGTTGTTGTTTTTTTTTTCATTTCAACAGATACTGTCGAAACAACCGAAGAGAAAAAGAGAGATAGATGATAAACGTGTATAGGGTCGAACAATTTAAGTGAAAATTGAAACACAACAAATGATCCGTTCTTTGGTTTGTGTGTGTGTGTGTGTGCCTTGTAAAAACGATTCGACAGCCACCGGAGGGGATTTGCTTGGGAGAAAAAACAATTGTTTTCTGTCACAATGTAACATTTATTTTGTGTACGAATTATAAATGATTATCAAGCAAGTGTGTGTCTACCATTTCATTTGAAAACTAGAAAATGAATTGGTTTTTGAACGAGTTTTCATTCATGCGCCATAACCATCAAATGGTAAATATCATACAAGGCATTGAATAAATGTATGGCGTAGACATTTGGCCGATAATTACAATTGGCATATAAATACAAAGACTACCAAGCATAGCATATTAAGAAATAAGTCAATTTATTGTTTCGATCGATCGAGTGATGTTTGCTGTGTGTATAGAATAACAAACAATGAACACAAATACAGCATTCAATGCACACAAAGAAAGAGTCAAGATGCTAGCGTAATGTAAATCAATTTTTCCATTTTCTGATTTTTAGCTTCTTTCACTAGCGCATATCAGATCTAGGCCATGAAATTTCTGCATTTTGTTACACTGACACCGGAGTAACTGGATTAAATGGAGTAGAAAATGTGCACTTTATTCCAACATAATGAGTTCTGTTGTGCTATTTTTTTTCTTACTATGTGAAAGTGATAACAATAGTGCAGCATTCGATAGCACATTCGATTTATTGAGCATATAAACAATGAGCAGCGAATATACAATTTGATGTTCTAACGAAAGAGCGTCAGCGCTCACCATCATGAATAATTGTGATGAATATGAACAGTTCCCTCACACACACATAGAAACCAATTGGTTTTGAATATGATGTGATGTTGGCACATAAACACAACGTGACGAATTTATTGGGTTGAAGCGAATGCCAACAAATAATAGAATGGCAAGCAAATGAACGCAATGAAAACGCACAACACACATTTTCACCGCTAGATCCAAAAAACCAAAAGTTCAATCGTTCAATTGTTGCCGCATAATACAATTTGATTAAATTCGAAAGCCGTTTTTGAAAACCTTATCGGCAACGGCAGCTCGCATTGTTTCTGCAAATGGGGGGAAATGGGCGAAACACAGTGAGTAAATGTTGATATTTTAACAATTGGATCAGTTCGTGGCGAAAATCGACACACGGCAACATTTTGGTGAAACCGCCTCGCTCTCTCTCCACCGCCGTCACCACCCGCAAAAAATATGCCCAAGTGAATTGTGGTCGGAAATTTATTTTTGCCCATGTTCATCGTTTTCGGTTAAAATTGTGCGGTGTACAATGGTATGCACGGCGGCCATGCAATGCCCATATCTTCATTGGAAACATGTTTTTCAGCCATTTTCCGTTACTGCTACGGAACAATGTGCCCGTTTTTCGGTACTCTTAGCTGTTCGTCCAAAATCATCATTTTGTAGTACCCAAAAATACTATTTAACATCAACATATTGGGAAAATCAAACGAGTGAAGATCGCTTGAACAACTTAACTTTACTTGAAATGTTCACCACAAAACCAGCCTCCCTCCGCCCCCTCCCCTAAAATACATACCAGATGACAAATTTATACCGAATGAAAAATCGATTTTATTTTTTGTGTTATTCGCAATGTTGACGCGATGAAATACAATTTGTGAGAAGATATGATGGAGGGTGGGAGGGCATAAATAGACTCTCACCATCGCCTCAATCGAGGCTCATTATTGGTGTTGTTGGTGCTCTGGATGTTGTGTGAGAACAACTTTAACTTCATCGTTTTAGGGCGCAATAACAGTTTTGGTGTTTATATACGAAGAGTTGGTGAGTTGTTCGTTTGTTCGACTTGAAATTTACGCCACCATCAACATTACCACCGCCAGCCAGGGAATATTGACGGGCTGGGCTGAATCGTGCATGCTATTGCCTTTCTTTATTTCTTCATAAATAATAAATTGTCATTTTATGTATTTACAAACCAGATATCGTATTGTTTAAATGCGAGTCTCTCACCCTCTCTCTCTCTCTCTCTCTCTCTCTCTCTCTCTCTCTCTCTCTCTCTCTCTCTCTCTCTCTCTCTCTCTCTCTCTCTCTCTCTCTCTCTCTCTCTCTCTCTCTCTCTCTCTCTCTCTCTCTCTCTCTCTCTCTCTCGCTCCTTCTATCCATTAACATATGAATTGGCAGCGAAGTCTGTATACTTTCGGTATGTGTATGTGTTCACATTACATTTTCATCGGTAAACAACAGATATAGCAGCCCATATTGAATACAAAGCGTTCATCATTTTTCACACCGTTCAAACAGCCACAAAATAAATTATAAAATGTGTGTGTGTGTGTGTGTGTGTGTGTGTTTAAATGTGATGGCACCCACGAAAGCGCGCCATACGGCCACCAACCAATTTTGATTTATGATAAAATCCGAACGACAAGACAAGCATCAAATAAGTACACTATTAGCTGAGCAACGAAAAAGCGAGTGTTATGTGCGAAATGAGAGAACAAAAAACACCACTACCAACAACAGCAACAACAACACCTTCCCACCCAGCAACGCAGGCAACAATTTCAGGCGCTCAAAACCAACAAACACACCGAACACACAGACAATTTATCGACACAATTTAAGGAAATATTTATGTGTAGGTATTGACAGATAAACATGAGCACATACTCACTGAACCAGCATTGCAATTTATCTACGCAATCTGTTTATAAACGCAATTCATTTTTAAGAGGTTTTTTCAAACAAGGTTTTGATCAAAACCGAACGAAATAGAAAGAGGGAGAGGGAGAGAAAATGTATCGACGAAGGATGAACAATGAATAAAAATGAAGTCAAGACCAGCCTCTCAGAGCGTGTGTGTGTGTGTGTGTGCGATTGTGAACGTGTCATTTGTATTGGTGTTTCGTGCATTTTTTTGAGACGATACACTGTCAAAACTCACACACTGCTACAAAGAATGAGGTTTCTACGCGCTGCAAAAAGTACCACCGTTCTAAATGCTAGAACCTCAGAGCTAATATTTTCAAAATTCAATGACGTCATTATGTAACATATTTGTATTAGTAACTTGGTTCCAAATACGAGAACCATTGTCCCCTTTTTTCGTCAATAGAAACCACATTCTATGTGTCAGTGTGAATATTTTGACAGAGTAGCAAACATGTACTACACTTTACAATGATGAAAACAAGTATGTATAGTGAAAAGAATGTTCTCATAAAAATTAGCTTCGCTGTCATAACTTAGAAGCAGCAAACAGAAAAAAGTGGCACATTGGAGACAAAGGCATAGTGTAAATCTGTGCTGAATAAGAGAAAAGACTGAAATTCTCTTAGTGCTCGACTGGTCGCGCAAGTTCAGTGTATCTACCTCTCTAACTTAACTAAAACGATCCATGAATAAAAGCACAGCAACAAAACAACAACAACAACAACATCAAAAAACGGATTGCATTCAGCAGACAAGTAAAATCATAATAATAAGAAAAGTGCTTTTGCATGATGGCGCTGCTATGATTTATAAAGCCATAAAAAATAAATAATCGTAAAAAAAAGTTATTTCTCCATATGATTTGATGATATTGTTTGTGTGTGTTTTTTTGTTGTTGCTGTCGCCATCCGTTCATATGCAGTCATTTACGGTTGTTGAGTGATGATAAAAAGATAAATGCTACGGTTGCATGAAATCGGAGAGTTGGCAAAAGATTGACGCGAGACATTTTATGTCGATTAAATTTAACGAAGCATTAAATCAGAGCACATGATAAAAACTCAAGTTGATTCGATTTTTGTAGTCAAGCCCACTAATATTGTGCTAGCGAAAAGCTATTGACTGCCGAAACATTCGTATTGAAATTACATGAATTGTGTGTGTGTGGTGTGCGGTTCGATAAAACTGATTGAGATGATGCAATCGTAGTCAATTCAAACTGAAATTGGGCTGAATTTTCGTCCCAAATATTCATATCAATTACGCGTTGCTGATGAATGATTTGATTATCGTTCGATAAAATATAGCATTAGCATGAATTCGGCTTCAGTTTCATATTCCAAGGTACACACTTTGCACATTTTCAACATACATCCAGCTTAAATGGTGGCACCGCCTCCTAGCCTCCCCACAATCTCGAAAATACACTCAAAGACATGCAAATTATAATGTTCGAAAACGCTCAACCTGTACACATTCGATTGATTTAGCCATAGAAAATCGACCACAGGAAACAATTCAAAACATTTCACAAACAACCAGCAAATAATTAATAATCATCATCACATTCAATCTAATTTACCGCTCAATGCAAAACCAGATTTGTTAACAGCTAATTTCGGTCATTGAATTTCATTTGTTTCGGCAAATTTCCGGGCCAAAGATTTCACCATCATCAACCGAATTGATGTATTCTGCATAAATATGATATTGTGCGCTAATATGCAATTGCGGTTACACAGTTTCCCATCCCTGCACCCTACACCCCACACACTCCCGCTCTATCTCCCGCTCTCATCTCTTTTGCAGACATTACGTTCACCATAACGAACTCGTGTCATAAACATGCGTATTCCACCGTAAAAAGCTTTAAAATCACAAAATAAATAAAACCAGCCCCGGATATCAATTCAATTTACTCTCTCTCACACACACACAACAACAACCAGTTGTATCATGTTGATGAAACAAACAAATGTTGAGCATTTTTGTGTTTGCCGAATGCAATTTTATTGATTTTCATTTGGCAAATTAATATGAATGTCGATTAGATTAAATCTGATTTACAAAATAATCAACCGATTATTCAGACTGAATAAATGTTACGAAAAATGTCGAAGCCGGGAGAAATGTATCAGCGTATCGGATTGTGTGCCAGAAACAATACAAACATTTTGAAGCAGAGCAAATCATGTAGATTAAGATTTTGAAATATGCCATTTTGGTTCAATTGAACGATTCATGTTATAAATTAATTTACGATTATGATAAATCTTTAGTTCGATGTGAATCGGAATCGATTCTAAGTGCCATTGAAATGTGATGCCATAGAAAATACCTTGTGAATGGCATTTAGCAAAAGAACAATCGATTCGGGTAAGTAACAGATCAGCTTTTTTTTATCTATACCCTCTAAGTACTTGATGTCATTAATGTTCATGCTAATCCTATCATCATTGCTAAAATTGCTGCATGCAAAGAGTTCTTTACCAATTGGAAAATTCCAGCATTATTTGTGGCAGAATTTCGATTTATAATTGATTTATGCATTTGGTATTTCAAGAATTAAAATCATTTTCAATTTGCCAAAATGCATGAAAAAATAGCTTGAATGTTAACAGTTGAGAAGACAGATACAACATTGAGACAAATCTTCGAAATTGTCAAAAAATGTTGTTACATGATAAGTGGAATGAAGAACAACAACAACAACAACACCCACCACACATACACACATACAGAGACACACAAATTAACAATTTTCACAAACATAATTATTGACTACGGAATGTCTGTTCGGTTTTATTTGAAACGCATATTTATTTTTCAACAAACAGCTCGGCAACTCTCTATGAATTGGAAATGGCATTTTTTACATTGCTTATTTTTTGGCATCCAATTTTCACATAGTCACACAATGCAATGCATATTTATATGAAGTGGATATATTCATTTCAAGTTAAAACCATTTTAATTTGATACGATATCAAATTGCAAAACAAATTAACAACAATGATGACATTCTTAAAAGTAAAATTTGACCATTAATTTTTTTTTTGTTGCTGTTGGTTTGGTTTGGTTGTTATGTTTGTTAGTGAACGCCAAACATTCAATTGGTTATACTGTTCATACCATTCCATTATTACCAAACACAAGTAAAATGTGATAAGAGAGCAAAAATGTGATGCTATCGCATACGAGACAAAACATTATTATATTAACATCCTGACATCGAAACACATATTTGAATGCATTCAAGTGGAATTATTTTAACCGTATTATGAATTCAATTGCTTAAATTTCAATCTTTTTCAGCCCAATTAAATTTTTGCCCATTTGTTTTTTGTTTTTTTTGCCGGTATTTATTTTTCGTTCAGTTTTATGATTCAATTGATATAGTTCAGCGCACACACTTGTATGCTCTCTCATTCATGCTGTGTGGCATTTAATTAAATTGAGAATTTGTAGAATTAAATGTTCGTTGTTGTTATTTCGGTGTGTAAGGCTTAGTGCGACCAAAACACACACACACATCAATGCTGTTAGAACCAATTTAATGTTAGAATACCAAATCACATCGAAACAGATGTGATTTATATCAATCAACACCGTTGATGATTTTATAATTGCAGTGTAAAACGCAAAAATATGTTTTCAATACGCGTTTTGTATTCGCTGTCAGTTTTTCAAATGGAAAATGGTCTAGCCCAGTTCATATGAAAGATGAAAAACCTCTGAACGAGGTATAAACAGAATGGCGCACTAATAGATCCTGCCCACAAAATGACTGATAAAAAATTTTACGTGGCGCTTGTGAAAATATATTGTCGTTCAACAGTCCTCAAATCATTCAACAATTTGTCCATGCCATATTACAATGAATGTGAACTAGAGTGCGCCAGTGCGAGTCCTGAACGTTTTCACTTTCATTATCTTTAAATAACACTGGCTATAATCAAAACTGGAATACAACTGATTTACAACCGCAATTTGGATTGCAGGCTCACCGTGAGTGTGTAAATCGTAGCCTAACTCTAATCGAATTGATAGGAAAACGCCTCGCTCGCACTGGCGCACTCTAGTTCACATTCATTGTAATATGGCATGGAAAAATTGTTGAATTATTTGAGGACTGTAGAACGACTATATATATTTCACAAGCGCCACGTACAATTTAATATCAGTCATTTTGTGGGCAGGATATTTGGGTGCGCCTCTCTGTTTATACCTCGTTCAGAGGTTTTTCATCTTATATCAGTAGTTTTGTAAGGTCAGTTTGTAAAAAACACTTAAAAATAACAACTTTTTGAGATATATCATCAAATTCTGTTCAACTCAATCGACCGAAGTGTAATTTTTTAGTACCTTTGAAGTAAATACAGCGAAGATATGAGAAAATGAGCCAAAAGTTAAATTTTGAAATTTTGGATTTGTTGAATATTCAATCTTCGAAAATTACATCTTCGAAAATTCCAACTTCGAAAATTACATCTTCGAAAATTATATGTTCGAAAATTACATGTCCGAAAATTAATGTTCGAAATTAAAACTTCGAAAATTCCATCTTCGAAAATTGCCATCATGGTCGACAATGGTCCATTGAGGTCTACCACGGTCGCCAAAACATTACCGGCATGATTTGATAGTGCCAACCTGTCAACTTTGACACACATATAGCCAAAACTGCATTTTTGGGAAAAATGATGATTGAAATTCCAACTTCTATAACTTGAGAACGGTTGATCCGAGTTTGATGGTTGAACCCTCGTTGGATAGTTATTGAAGTGTACTACCAAAGTGTAATTTTTCAGAATTTACGGTATGGGTACGGATTTCAAAATGACGAAAAACCAAAAAAATCGAATTTCGAATTTTCAGTTTGTTCGATGTGGTGACCAAACCTGATTACAGATTTCTTTCATACCGAGAACATATTTGTAGCTTAGTTCAATACCTTTCATTTGCGGTACCTGCCGATTTTCTACCTTGTGTATTAGCGGAGCTATGAATTTTGAAAAAAATCGACACCCCGACACTCTCCCCCTGATTAATTTCTTATGAGTAAGGGAATTCGGCCATTTTCGACGGTTTTGAACTGCCCCCCAGACCCCCTAAAAATAATGTCATACATCACAGAGATCGAGAGAAGTTACGTCACACACACACACACACATACCAACGCTATTTTCAGGGGAAACCCCCCTCTCTAGGAAAACGTATACAACTTTTGAACGGGTCAACCGATTTTGATGGTTGAGCACTCGTTGGAAAGGTATTGAGGAGTACTATCGATTGGTCACTCAACGACAGTGGTCAAGATTACCCCCTAGGAGGTATGCTATATAATCTGAAAAAAACACCCCCATACGTCCCTTAAGCAAAAAAATTTGTGGTTCCACAAAAATTCATTTTGACGACGGCTTTCGTCTAGTTTGGTCCTAAGCTACACGCCAATGCCTATTTCACGAGTTACATCGGTCGGCAACACATAGTCCAAAAATTCGCGTATATATAGTGTTGCACTCAAAAGTGTATTTTTTGGTGCGCCACTGGGAGAACTGCCGTTCTCCGTGATATTGATTTTGATGTGAATAACATTGAGCTTTTACAAAACTCATGAATACGATCTAAAATTGTGTTCACTTTGTCAGTGTTCATTCAATCATATTTAATACGATACCCAGTATAAGTTTCCTTTGCATCACATTGAATTGAAAAAAAAACAACAACAGTATCATGGATTTATATGGTGAAAATTGTACAACGATAAACCAACATTTTACTGCTATTTTTGTTGTTGTTGTTGTTGTTAAATAACTTTACCGAATCGCATAAATGCTGTTGCACACTGTAATCAGCCGTAAACTGTTTTCAACCTGATTTATATATTATTTGATATGTATGGCTTGAGCCAAGACAACAGCTTGGACTACTTCAAAATGCTATTAACGAGTCATAAAATACGAATGCCTTTTCTATTACAATTCAAAACATGCGTAGCCGTTACCGGTTTGGATTGCTCGTCAAGTGGTTGAGATGCCACGGAAACTCTTAAAGCTTTAGCATCTCAATATTTGTGATGATGTGCGACCATATTTGTAATATTTACGCAACCAAAAATGAATGGAATTGTTAATCGATAGTAAGCTATCATAGATGGTGGTACGGTTGTTGACTTCATGCTTTATCGTCAACGAATTCCGACACACTATACCATCGCATGATAAGTGGAAATCAGCATGGGAAAAAGTAAATATGTGAATAAATTTCTCTCAATATTGCTTTTGAATGTTGCATTCAAAGATACACACGAACGTTTTGTTGCATACACACACACACACGATTCATATGCTTCCGGATGTAAATGTTGCCGCATTGTTGATGAACTTGGTCAGTTTATTGCACAGAATGTGCACATTCATGCACAATACTGTTTTTATGATCCATACAAATACGCATCTAATATACACATATTCATGAAAACACACACATCAAGAAAATGTCCGTGATAAAGAGAAGACAACTTACTAAATAATTTAACGACGTGTTGCAGTCGTGTGGTGAGAGTAACGGTCGCCACTTTTGTTGCCATCTGTAAAATTTGTATTCATTTGCAATGGTAACTGAAGTTTGTTGTCTGTTGTGAAATAAATACAACTGTTGGTGTTTTGCCATGACATTCTTACTGATCGTCTGCTTCAGCAGTTCCCATTTTGCAATCACCAAAATCTTATAATTCTTCGCATTGAAATTTAGGCTACAATCTAACCCAGATATTAAACTGTGTCAAACATTGAATACACACCACACACACACACACACACACACACACACACGCAGCAATGTGTATAAGATTATTTTCCGATGCGGTGAACAACATGATTTTCCCGAGACCTTCCCTCATTTATCCGGGTTTTTTGGTCAACAGCTATAGTTGTTAGCTAGTAAGCTTTTGAAGCGCAAAAACCCCAAATAAATATTTGAGTGTGTTCAAATGTAATTGGTAAAATGTTGTATCCATGTCGTTTTTGTAAATTCAACGCATGAATACTCATCGTCTACCCTTGTGACTATTTCATCATTCATTCCCTTGTTCATCCTCTTGATTTCGTTTTTTTTTCTTTTTTTTGTGCGCTTCTATTTACATTGAAAACAAATCTGGAAACCATTGAGGCGTGAAAAAGTGCCCAAATGGATAATATAATAAGATTTTTGTTGTTGTTCGCTTTCAAATACACCCACCGACAACACACAGACAAAACATACGCACGCCGTCAAAAAAAATGCATTTGAATTGTAGCTGAACAGGCCCAAACATTTCAAATCGAACATGTTAAATTTTCAATGATTTGAAACCAGCTTCAAAAGGCGAAATTCTAACAAAGTTCATTGTGTTCGTCATTCATGTTGAAAATGAACCACTTTTAATATTCAATGAAACTTTTTGTTTACACATTAAATTCAAGATGAGCTGTGAACAAAAAAAAATTAATCTCGAACTGATCTGTACATAAGCCATACCAAAGGTGTGTGTGCGTGTGTGTTTGAACACGTGAGAATTCGAGCGGTTTTAAGCGATACAACGAAGTTCCGAGTTTTGAGGTTGGAAAATGTTTTGTGAAGCTGAAAAGTGATTGGAAGCAAATGAAAACCACAAGCATCGGTGCGATTGTTGTGATTGAGAGGAACATGGCATACAAAAAAACACAAACATCGAAACGAAACGAATATTGCCAAATGATTTATTTAGTTCGTGCAAACGAATTTACTATTCTGATATTGAAAGGCGACTGTAAAATATTGTTGGTGCCTATTCAAAACAATAACAATTGGAATTAAACTTCATAGTAAACAAGCACTAAAAGGTGAAATTAATTTGACTCTTTGACTGTGAATGATTACCGAAACGTATACGTATTCATAATCGTCTTTGTCACTTTATTTGTCATTTGTTGCTGTTCGCACGCTCATTCGTTATCTCTCTCTATTTCTCCCTTTTACCCTCGTTCATGTCAATTGCTTCGCTTCTAATTTTACATATTCCATTTTCTGTCATCACTTGGCAAAACAATTGTAAAATATAATATTCTAATTTCATGTAAATCCTGACCAACAATCAGATTGACATTGCACATTCAGTTTCGGTCTGGGTTGTGTGCTGCCTGATTTTGCAAGCAACTCAAACACTCACAATGATGATGATAAAATGAAAACGACTCTTTATTTCATCAACACAATATTTTGTCGGTGAAATGTATTTTAAATGTTAAATAAAATCGAAAAGTTTTTCCGTTGAGTAGGCGCAAAATTTTGGTTTTTGTAACAACAACAACAACAACAACAAAATTGGCCCCGTTTTGTCTGAAATGAATGATATTGGCGAAGCGAACACAAACGCACACGTATATCGAGAAGATTTAGAATGATGGAAAATCTGTACCATCAAACTGGCGCAACAAAATAAGATTATACGCCAAATTTTGTTTGGCCATGTTATATAAATATCCTGATTCCATTACACATTTTCTTCAGATTTTGTATGAAATTTTTACTGAGACACCGAGAGACAGGAGAGTAGCCCAAATTGCCACCGCATTCGCATATATTTTATTCAAAAATTAGCTGAATGTTTTACAATTGAAACGGAAGCGGGGAAAGGATGACAGCGAAGTGAAAAGTAAAACTGTGCAAACACAAATTCATCCACTTCCAAAATGGGATTTGATTTTAATGCGCTTGATATCGATATCATGTTATTTTTATGCGGCGATTTTTGCTCACTCTTTAAGATGAATAACGAATAATTTATTTGATTCTCTCTGCAGTTGTTGTTGTTGTTGTTTTTTTTTTTTTTTGAACCAAAAATTCAAAATTTTTCATTAGAGACGAAATAGATAACCTTTGAAATTGTCTAGTCAGTATTATCATTTGAGCAGCATTTGCAAAAAAAAATCACTTGATGTACATACATTGACCATTGTATCATTGGTTTATTTTGAGGATTTTTTTTTCAAATGGCTTATTTGCATTAGAATCGCTGAATGAGTAAAACCAAACGAAAAAAAGAAACAAAAAACAGCTGAATGAGACTACTTTATGAAATCGTTTAAAATAGCAGCGTTCAATTGAACATCTCTATTTTTCATCTTATTTTGCGATGACATGCAAAAGCTGAAGCTCTAAAGTAAAAATAAACACAATGAATTGATACAATTAAAATTGAAGAGAAATGGAATGGCATCGGGTAGAGTACATTGAAAGCTCGTTGAATATTTTATTGGCCTCGTAAGTTTTACGTTTTAACTAAGCAGTGTTACGCGCTAGCGAATGAGTTTTTCCTATTTCAAATCCTCTTTTTCTTCCAACCCAAAAACGAATACACACAGTTTTTTTCGTCGATTTTTTTTCCTAACAGCCAACAATACGGTTGTCAATGTGTGAATTCTTTCCAAGAGTGGCAACGAAAAAAAAACTTTGTTTTAAACACGCACAATGAAAAACGTTTCCACTTTGTATCATCATTGTTAATTTTTTTTTCACTCTCTCTCTCTCTCGCTACCTCTCGCTATTCTTCTCTCTCTCTGTATTTTTTTTGCTCTGCGTCCCATCAAGTTTGAAGTGCTCTATGGCAACCACTTTGATGTGATTCTGTTTATAGAAGCGCACCCAGTGATTTCACAAGCGCGACACACATACTCTGCGGATTTTCTCGGGGCAATACACAAAGGAATTCAATGTGAGTGAACGAAAGAGAGATACACACTTTTGTTTTGTTTTGTTGAGATGCGCAAAAAAAAGAGAACGCACACACGACAACAACACCATTTGAACAAACGATTTACTCGAGTTTTTCGAGTTGAGCACTATTGAATACTTTCACAGCTTCACACTATAAATTTTGTATATAAGTGTGTTTTTTTTTGTTTTGCTCTAGTGAATCCATGCGGGTGCCATTTACGGTTGATCCTCTCTGTCGATCTTCGATGACGGTAAAAAAAGGAAAACAAAATAAAATCGCCTGTCGATTGAACATGACATACGATAAAGCATGAAAGAGTAAACGAAAAGATGTCCATCGACAATTGAGGCATGGGATGGATGGAGTTTTTGCTTATCTTCATCACATTGTATTGTCATTTCACTAAAACATATAAAATGTGTACATTTTATTGCGTGCTTGGTGCTGTTGACATTTTCACGCAGATGTGTGTATTGCATCGTTTGAGCGTTGAATTGTGGTTTTTGGAGAATTTTCTGTGATTGTTGTTACTGATTGTTAAAAGTAAACTGTCCATTTGATTTATATGCGTTTGCGAAGAAATTATGTGATCGAAACAGTAAAAAATCAAAATAAATTGCCCCAAACATGTTTGGTGTATTTCGATTCCTATTCACTTGTCCAAATGCTCATTTACAGAATGTTTCACAGCTAATGGTCAATCGGAATGTTTTGTCGCTCTGTGTACTGTCCCTGCATCGTGGGGACACAAGTGTACCACATGCTGCTTCTTCTTTTTCGAAACTGCTACATACATTTTGTACCGAATGCCGGCGCCATATTGAAAATTGTCAATAAGAAACTATAGTGAACATTTAGTTCATTAGTTGAGGCGCTGTCTGTCACTGACTATCCATCATCACTGTATATTTGTATGGGAATGTCCAAACGATGTGTCCCTGAGCTGACTTCTGAGCAAAATCAAACTAATCGACAGACAAAACCATGAAATCCAGGATCGACTCGCACTGATATCGAATGAAAAAGTTGAGATTTAAGCTCTTTTAAGATGGAACCAATCAGAAACACTGCTGTGCTCTTGTTTGATTTTATTGCCCTAGTTTCTTTCTCTCTCTCTTTCTTTCTCTCTCTCTCTCTCTCCTCCCCTCCCCCCCTTTCTCTCTCTCAATATCAATCTCTCTTTTCAAATTCATCGTCACAAAAATCGCTTTTAAAATGAAAATTGTCCTGTAGTTCAATACAAATGTTAGAAGCACTGAGAGTTCTTTCTCAACGAAGGGAATGGAATAGAAAATAAATTGAGTAGCATGGAAGAAAAACCAAATGGAATGGCAATGTGGTGCCGCTTGTTTGCCTCAGACAATAGCATTCGAACAAAAACCGAAGGCAATGCTGCCGTTGATTGTTTTCCAATTCGATTTTCAGATTCGTTGCAGCGTGAAATAAGTCTTTCTTGTGGAATTCACTTGAAAATGGCAGCTTTACTCTTTTGCAAACAGATTATGCCATCCTACTCTCATCTTCTCTCGCACCCACACGGAGCCATACAATTTTTCTTTCCCCCTCCGAAGCGCCTAAGTAATAGTTAAGTCCAGTAGTTGAGCTGAAACATTCATAAACTTATGCTAAATACTTATGTGTATTGGCAACGGTTGATACGCTTTTTTTTATTCGACGACCGTTTTTGTTTTGTGAACTTATTTTTTTCGTATTTTCAGTGTTAAATCATTCGAATGTGAATTTCATTTATTAGTATTGACTTCAAGCTAAATTTGTTGGAATTTCTATGCACAGGCTGAATAGACAAAAATTCGATGAAAAAAACAATGAATAATGGTACCACGTGCAGTGCAAACACATTTTATTCTCAAATAGAGCTATCTAAACCGTAACTGAACTTATTTCATTTCTAACTAATTTTTGCTCATTTTACACATTTTTACTAAAAAATAGTAAATTGTTGTGAGGAAAAAAATGTGTCAGTCAAGTGTAAATTAGGTACTTCCGTTCGGAATTAGCCATTGTAAGAAACACATATTGATGTTGAGCTGTCAGTAAGTCTAGCTTCGTTTTTTTAGAGAGAGTTTCATTTACAAACCATTCGTTATGACACAAAGTGGCCTCCTAGATACGTTTCAGTTATTCGAGTTGATTTGTGCGTTTCTTCATATACAGTCAGTAAAAAAAGTATTGGCCACCCGTTTTTTTGAACTAAAATTGATTTTTTGAGAAAACTATGACAACTCAAAAATTCCATCTCCATAGGAAAGATCAAGTAATTTTACTATAGAAATAAGTTTATTCAACGAATTTCATAGGCGCAAATTATTTTTATTTCCAAAAATAGGGTCAAAAAAGTATTCGGCCATCCATACAAAAAAATCGACTTTCTATCAAAGAATTCATTATTTGAATAGTTTGTTGAGTTCCGAATTGAATCAATACTATATGTCTTATTCAGAACATATCAAGCTACAGTCCACAATTTGATTTTTCAATCTAATATTGTTTTGTCACCATCAACCTCGAGAATGAAAATAACAATTTTGTATGGAAAAACCTTATTTTTTTTCTCGAACACTCAAATCGGAGAAATAGAACTGACATAGCAAACAATTGAGTTGCAGTGTGTCGGAGTGAGCGAGAAAATTCGCTTCCAGGTCCGCACGTATTGCCTAATGACCATGATATAATATAGATTTCATATCTACACATGAATTTGCTGGAAATTTCTCAATACATTAATAAAAGACAAATTGATTAAAGCGAAATGAAGCATAAGTCGCATCATTAAATCATCAGTCTCAAATTAAGGTCCGTCCACGGTAATGTGACACAGCCGAGACAACAACAACAATAACAGCAACAATGAATGCTGCTATTTCAACTGAAATTCATAATTCTGAGTATGAATTTGCTGATGCTGTCATTTTGTCAAATGACAATTCCCGGCCAATGGGTATAAAAGGAAAAACCCGTTTTGTCAACAGTAATAAGCTTTTGTGAAAAGAATCGTTCTATGCATATCTTATGCCTATGCTTATTCCTATAGCCATTGAGCGTTTATTTTTTCTTACTTTGCTTTTCGCTTCGCAAAAATGAATGCGTAGCGATACAAATCAATCGATTGGCTCAGGTATACACACATGCCGCTCTCACATACAAAATGCTTATAAGCCTGATACTTAACTCGACATCACAATTTTCGGTATCCATGTGCGTAACCTTTTTCTTCAGAATGAACGAACAGTAGTTCGGTTGTTGGCATGAGCAATAGATGAGAGAGCGAGCGAGACAGAACCACGAATAATTTTATTATGTGCGTGATTTTCTTTTTCGTTCTTATTTCAGTTGTTGTTGGTGTGCTCGAACTTTGCCTCTTTACTCAAATATCAAGATACGAGATTCAGTTAAACATCAAATTAACCATACGTCATAGCAAATATATGAAATATGCATTGCAAGCAATCACATCTCAAGTTCATCACCAAGTTTCATATTCAAACCGGTCGATTAATTAATGGACATTGTTGTGTTTTTAATAACCATCCGTTTCCCATTTCATTATCCATCGAACCAAATCATGTGAAATTGATGTTGGCAGTTTGATAAGATGCCATTACAACGAATAATCATTTACATTCTCACCTTTGCATTGATCCATTGAACACACGAGATAAAAAAAAAACAGCGTTATATTTGAATATGTGAAAGCAAGAGCGGAAAAAAGGGCCGAGTATGTTTTTATTCGGAACCAATCGGAACCAGTGGCGTAGGAATGGGGGGTTTTGGAGTCAAATGAGATCCGTACGGAAAAAATTACAGAGAACTTGAAGAATTTGTTTACAGTTTCTAGCGCATTATTTTAAATGTAGTTTTGGAGTTAAAATATTAGAAATATTGCGTCGGAAGAGGTGCTTTTGAAGGAGATCAATAGGGTTTGCCCAGGATAACGAATTTTTAGTGAATTTATGTATTTTTTAATTTTCCATTGCCACTTCTAACTGGAGAACAACCAAGCTATCAAAGTTTTCTGATACTTAAATGAGAAAAAACTGTGGCTATTAATGACTTTGAAAAAATAGCTCTAATTTGCTGAAAACTTGACAAGTTTTGTCTTCAAAATCTTCAATTACAACATAATTTCAATGGGATTTTGGATTGACATTATGAAACCCCTCAATAGTGGAACATCTGTTTAGGAGAAAAAACGTATTTTCAGAAGAAATTGGCTATTGAAGTGTTTCCTCAAAATAACCTCCTAATAAGGAAAATTTCACCTCTAGATAAAGGTGAAAATCGTTCTTTTTTGGCCTAATTTTCCTTGCTTGAAAATCAGTTGAGCCGCAATTATTATTAGTAGACCTTCGAATTCGTCTATTTATTGAATTTTGTTGTTGTTTTTTTATTGAAACTTTTTTCAAACTAACCAACCCCCCCGAAATGATCCTCCAGCTACGCCCCTGATCGGAACCATCACGATTCAATTTTGGCAATTCCTCCTCACCCGCTCCGCTGGTTTTTGCTTGTGTGCATTTCATCAACAAGCTCACTCGCATGATTACAGTAACGTCAGGGACGCAATTTTTCAACACATGGGCTGACTGTCACTCGTAAAATAACAATAAATCGATGGTGTATGTAAAATATCGGCGCATAGAATTTGAGCTCGGGCATGGGCCACGACACGATCTGAATCATCCGCACTCAAAATTTATACACACGTAGATGTCGTAAATTTTATATCCGGGGGCTCTCATGTGCAGACAACGAGAAAATTCAACAAGAACACAACAGAGAGAGACAGAGACAGAGACAGAGAGAGAGAGAGAGAGAGAGAGAGAGAGAGAGAGAGAGAACAAATGGGACAGAAAAAAAGAAGACAAAATGGCAAGATGTGAACGAGACGGGGCGAATAGCAGCAAACACGAGAGATGAATGAAAATAAAAATGGAAATGTGCTCATTTCCTTGGAATTTTGTCTCGTATGTAGTAACGTCAAGTAGTTGACATTCTATCATAGCTCGAAAAAGTACACGCACTCACTCACAAATGAATCTAGATGAATGTATGTACAGATCAAAAACAAAATCGAATGCGGGATAGATAGATAGATAAATAGATAGATAGAGAGAGAGAGAGAGAGAGAGAGAGAGAGAGAGAGAGAGAGAGCGGAATTTTGCGTTTGACTTGCCATTTTTATTGTCACATTCTGTTGTGTGTCATAACATTTATATCATAGCACATACTCAATAGCACAATTTCTATTCAAGTTGTTAAACTTGATGCCATTTATTTTCGGGTGATAGCCGATGAGTTTCAATTCATCAATTGATGTATGCCTTTTAGTGAGCGAAAAGCGTGCGAGTCTGTTGGCCTTCAATTCAGTTTTAATAATTTATTTAGTGTGCCAATGGCTCAATGAATGCAATTGTGTTCGGTTGTGTAGTGATATTGTGGCATCTCTTCCTCTCTCTCTCTCTCTCTCTCTCTCTCTCTCTCTCTCTCTCTCTCTCTCTCTCTCTCTCTCTCTCGCTTTTTCTGATCAAGCAATTTGAGTTACAATGTCGATGCTTAATAAATATTTATGATGCATTTATTCGCAACAAACATTCAGCTTCGCACCGGAGATGCTTTCAATTAAGCAATGTGCACTTTATTGTTCATAAAACAATAGGCCAGTTGCAAATGCACGCTATTTAATTGAATTTCATGTCGATCGCTTTACCCAATAAAATATATGTCGCATCAACTAGACCAGGCAATATAATATTATGTATTGTACATTCTATCAGCATATGTCACTGCCATCTATAATCGAGTTTGGTCAATAAGCCGAGTTTGATAAGTGTGTAGAATTTTTACCATCAACACCATATCGTTTGTCCATTTCCATTCAATTTCAAATATTGAATGCAATTTCATTTTTGCAATCTTCTGAATCCGCGACAATCGTAACACTTTAGATGACTTTCATATATCAAAGTGACATTTTCTAACGTTCAATAATTTTGAACGTAAGCTGAATTGGATGTTGACGACAGACGACAAAGATGTCGTTGGTATTCAAATGAGTAAAAGAGGTTCCGCGTGCTTTCAGTGTGTATCCGACATGTCCGATACGTTGACCATTATTGGTATATATAAATTGGAATTGTTCAACGTGTTGTGTTTCACACACATTTTTTTGTTTTGTTTTCACTTGATGGTTTTGTCACCACCAGAAGTAGCCATTCAATTTGTCAAATGTGTAACAATTCTGCTATAATGGCACCGAAGCATTATGTGTGTGTGTGTGAAAATGGTGCGCGTTACAGAAAGAGTAAATGGATTTCAAACAACTGATGTAAATAAAACAATAAAAAAAACGGTTGAATTACTAACAATTTCGCTTAATTAACCGATTCAGATTGGCTTCAATAATACAATCACTGTGAGAGCTATACCGTCATCATGCGCACAAACATATCAAAAACAAATGTGTAAGTGTTCAAGTTGCCTCAGGGCGACTTATAATCATAATATTTAGTGATTCCATGTTTTTTTTTAATTTTCAAATGAGCAAACCAATAAAAATAAAAATCCATCAAAATTTCACGCGAACGTTTTTTTTAACGTCATTAAATGTTTATTACATAAACCATATAAATTGTGAATTAATAAATAAACGTGTGGCCAATATTAAAACGGGGATCAATGTAAACAAACCACTCAAATATCCAATAAAATGTAAAATTGTTTAAAAAAAACAAGAAATATAGTTAAATTGTAGTAAATAAAAAGAACAAATCATTTTCAAATGTTTCACTCGATTGCGTGACAATGTATTAATCGATTCGACTGAGGTATTCTCGAACCAGCTAGAGCATTTGAAATATTTTGTTGGTGGAAATTTGGTTTTGATTGACTTGCTTTGCGTGATGATACTCACTAATGTGCTGTAATCAATGTATATATATGTACTCCACACACTCACACAGACATACATCATAAAGATACAAATCAACGATGACGGCGCGACGGAATAAAAATTTAAAAAAAAAAAAAAAAAACAGAGAATGCGGCTAACAACCGCTACCGTTAAACAGATGCCATCTCAAAAAGAAGATCCGACAGGCATCATTCCGATTGATTTATTCACACATTTCGTTGCTGTTGAATGTTGAAAATCGCTCGAATGTTTTTGCGGAACTGTCTAATTGCACTTTACGATGCAGTTAATTTCAACAATAAATGGCGATAAATTCACCGCAATAACACACACACATGCACACACTTGTAAATTGTGCCGGCCGAAAACAATACCCGATCACACAATATGGATGGCATACGAAAAATCGTAATTACGTTCATTTTGCGAAATGATAGAGTGAGATATTATAAATACGATAAATATTCTCAGGCAATTCATGTAAACCATGTAAAGTGTTGAATGTTCGGAGAAACAAATAGCTGTAAATTGGTTGATGCAACAAGAAGGAAGAAAAACGTGAAGAAAAAAAAACAACAAACATATACGAACAGTTAGATACAATGTGACAGAATCGAATGATAGTGACATTGCTGTGCAAGTAAAGAGCTATACTGTATTTTGCCATGAGATTCAAATGAGATTTTAATACCATGTCTTTTTTTGCGAATGTGCCATTTATTAAGTCATTTTCTTCAATAGTATTCAATAAAACCGATGAGAAGTTGCGCGGTGTGTGTGTGTGTGTGTGTGATGAAATAACACATTGAATTGTCATTGTTATTACATTTTAACAATACGCAGTCTATAAATAGTGACTGAAGTAATTCATGCTCTGTGCCTTTTCTGTTTCTTCCGTTGCATTCATATCGTGAATTGATCGATACACGTATCGTCTCTGCTCGTGCATGTATATTTGTATATATATTTTGACCTTTGTAAATGAATGACGCTTTCGAACAGGAAATTACACCAATCACAATATATACATATATACACCGGGGTCTTAACATATTTTTTTTTCTATCCTCCTTCTCAACTCACTTCCTGTCGATTTGCTCTCGAATATAATGTTATTCATCATCAATAAAATGAGACGCAATCGAGGAAATTAGATTGTGTCACCAAAAAAGATAGAAAAAAACGACAAAAAAATGTGTCCCAACAAAAGCCGAGAGTGGTACTCGTGTAGCATCAGCTATACAATAGCAACAAAAACACACACAAAGCACAAAAATCTATTTTGAAACGACAAAAATATGTAAATATTCAAAAAGATGAAGGAAATTGTTGCCAATTTATTTTCTCTCTTGTCACCCGACGATTCAATTCGATGGCCTGTGTATTGTCGTTGAGAATGAAAATGTGGTGTGGGGGCCGGTGGTTTCAAATCAAATTTCAAATGCGAGATCCGGTAAAGAGCTGCCTTCGCAATCATTACAAGATCAAAATCAACATCAACAACAACAACAACAAAATCATCTTAGACATAAAATGTGTCTTTCGAAAATCATTAAATTTGATTGTTCCAAAAACGGCCCACGTTTAATGCTAATTAATGGATATTTCATCGTTGATCATTTTGTCATTGTACATAACGGAACAAATAAAATTTTATTTCTAATTTTTTTTACTGTCGCATACACAACCATAATATCATGAAATGAGTGTTTCGTTGTTTTTATAATGTCGACCTGTTTTAATTTCGGCAATTTTGAATTGTTTCCATGCCGTTCCAAATTGTAGTGGATCACATTAAAAATTAAATGCAAAAAACACACACAGAGAATACGGCTCAATTTTCGACAGCATTTATGCGCAACTAACAAAATATTATCAAAATCTCTTTTTTTGTGTATGTATGAATTCCAATTCAATCGAATCGATTTTGTGATTTATTTTATGTTTATATTTGTGTGCTTTTTTAATTTTTGTCTTTGTATTTTTATTTTTAAACTCTCTTTCGTTTATTTCCTCAATGCGACATTTTATACAACCGATCACGTTTAAAACCAACCCAACTAGCAACTATGCGTTACAATGTGTTCTTATAATAAACCTTTGTATGAAATTCATATTGTCTTACTCTTCGACGAACAGTCTTAGTATATGTGTTTGTATGTAGTCTATCACAATAATTACACAGAGAAAAAAATGTTTAGATTTACCCAAACCAAAATGTATCGGAAACTGTAAATCTCAACCTTGAGGAAATCTCGGCCAAATTTTTTTAAAACGTTTCAAAAATTATCCTTTACACAGAAAAACCAAAACTTTTAAAAGCGCCTTGGATGAGATTTTCTCAACTTTAGTTGAAATTTGCTAGTTTCTATATATTTTAGTAGAACAAATTCCAGTGTAAAATTCAAAACCATCGAAGTTCGAGATGCGTTTAAAATGTGTATAAAATTGAATATTAATCTGCATTTAAGATAATTTTTCGAACCGGATTAGAATAAAAAATTTCTCTTATTTTTGTAAAAAAACGATTCAGATTTGTTCAACCGAAGCATAGAAAACTCCAATTACCCAAAAAATTGAGAAAATCTCATCCATAGAGAATTTTCCTCATTTTTCAGGCATTTTGACATTTCCGAAACAAACAAACAAAAAACATCGAATGAGATTAGACTTTTGTATTTATTGAGCTTTAATATAACATGAGAGCTAAACAAGCTACTACCAGTTATACTGTGGTGGAGTGTTGTGAGGTCATACTTAAGTACAGTAGTGCTATTTGGGAAACTATTTGTGCCGCTTTTAAAAATGAATGAAATAAAGTGAATGAATACGTGTACATTTATGGCACACGCTCAAGTAAAAGTGGTTTGAATTAATATTTTATAAAAGCCTTAAAATCGCTCAAAGCTTAAAAAATTATACAAATTATATAGGAAGTGTTGTTTTTATAACGCATTTCATTTGGTCTCTATATACAAATATGAGAGACGCAAGAATTCGCTCATCGACCGTCATGAACAAATGTTTTACAAAAAAAAAATGAGTAACCGACACAATCGCAGCATATTGTTTGGTTCATTGTTCTTGTGTGTGTGTGTGTGTGTGTTGTGTGTGCCATTCGCGTTATCGAGCGATAACATCGATAAGATTCGGTTCGGGTGCTTCGTGTAGCAACAGTGTTAAATGCACCTGAAAAACGTTTTCCCAAATAAATGTCTGTAAGCTCGATCTCACATTCAAAAGAATTGAATTGAATCCTGGTGCTTGCAACATGCGAAACATTGAATGCTCAAATGGAACGTGAGTATGCGCTCGGCTTGCCCGTTGGCTTGGTGGCTGTCGATTCAATTTTTCTTGGGCTTCAAACGATTTAACGAGTAAAGTTGCACGACGGTGCCGACGGTAACGAGTATGCAATTTTACAATCTCGTGTGTGTGTGTGTTTTTTTCGATGTGCGCCAACACAGCACACAATACATACGTTTACCGCATATATTGATACATACATACATATCTATGGCATATATAGCCGTTTGAATGGTGCATGCTCACGCATATGTGGCTCATGAACACAACTGCATAACACACTCAATTTGAATGGTGTGCTGTAATAGGGTCAGCTACATAAAATCTACCGCATAATCTACATTTGATAATATCCTCGTACGGCAAAATGTTGGCCACTGGTGTGAATGTATACACATACACATACACACACACACACGGTCTGCCATATCATAAAAAATACAATAGAAATGTAAACCAAATGTACAACAGCGGCTACCATTGAATTGTATGTCATTGTGATAGTCATTTCATGGTATTTAAGGTGAAATATCAGCTGGACAGTTTATTCTCTTTTTCCTTCATTTTTATACTCACGTTCGCTTTTACGTTAGCCTTCTTTCAATGCACACACACATATTCGGTGGTGTGTGCTTTTTTTTCTCATCATACATTTTCAATGTGATGACAGTATCAATCTTGGCTACAAATTTCAAACAATGTGGCGTCTAGCTGTGATTCGGATTGGCCTATTCGCCATGCTGTTTTTGTTGTTGTTGTTGTTGTTGCTTGTTTGTGTGCGGCAAAGTGACTGGTGTAATCGTGTATGTATGTCGTGTTTCCTTTCTGCTGTTATTGTTCGACCCAATGCAACCAACAATTGAAACCTACGCCAAATTGGGCCTTTCTCTATATGTAAATGCTTATGCTCAAGCATATTAATGCATGTACATTCGTTTCGCTGCAAAAACACACGCTAACCGCATTATACCAATATCAATTTATTTGCTGTGTATTGTTCGTTTTGATATTTTACGTGTTCATTTCATACACATGTTAGGTAATATTCGATTGAGAAAGAAAGAAAGCAAGAAAGACAGAAAAAAGAGAAACTGAGAGAGTCCACGCTGGACCTTATTTTTGTGTTCAATGTAATCGTTCCAGAAATGAACAAAATGAATAGTTTGAGAGCCAACAACACACTGAATAAAAACCATTTATATTGTATATGAATGGATTGATGGGAACCGTTTGTGAATATGGTTCGTTTGGTCGTTTAGTCGTTTGTTCGTATGTTCGTATATAAAAGAGCACACACACAATACGAACACAAAATCCAACTCCAACGCCAAATGGATACAAGTTGTATGTGTGTTTTGTTGTTGTTGCACTACAGACAGCTTAAATGTATCGGAGCAACAACCGTAAAAGGTCCTCTATTGTGCCCATCGAATGAGTTTGAGTTTTTTTTTCAATTTAACAGCACCACCACTACGGACCACCGTAGCTGCAATAGCTGCCTCGAAACATAAGAAAATATATATATATATATATATATATATATATATATCAAAACATTTTTTTTGATACGCTCAATTGCGCTTATTTATCTGCTTTGTTAGTGGCATCTTGCAAATTATGATTGAATGCCGCCGTAATTAAAAATTCATACACCATCAAATCAATTTGAAGGTGCAAGACAAAGTGAATAATAATTGTCTATTGTGTAAAATACGTGTTTGGGCTTTTGCAGCTCTACTTTTTTTAGCCTTATGTCGTTCTAGAAAACGGGATGTTATCACAACAGACTTATGTTTTTGTAATTGTAGAAATTTCAACCAGGAAAAAACGAAACAACACGATGCCATAGCATCGGAGACATTTTAAATAGATAAATTGAATTGTTAACTATCAAGAGACTCGTCGATCATGTTTGGCGCACATTATTCGTCGTAACAGATTTTATCAATGTATTCGCATTGGGACGCACGTTAAAATGGTGCTATTTTGAACAGCATATTGAATCAACTACAAAATATGCCGAGACTTAACTAATTTATTCCGATTCTCTGCTTTGGTTTTTGGCACAATGGCGCCCGCCCAAACACAAAATCGGATAAACATTAAACGATTAATTTATTGTGCCACTAGATTATCGACCATCTGGAATCTAGAAAATATATGTTGCACTGTGGCTGACCATAAATTCAATGTAAATGAAGATAGCTATTGGTTCTCTATCTAACCGCTAGACACACCAAACCCCATAAAAATAGCCATTTCAATTTTGGAATACGAATGGTGAATAGAAGCAGTACAAATAGCAAATCAACATCGGTGCGCTACCAAACGCACATCCCATTTATTTTATTTAATGACGCGACTAGGTGCGCTTTTGATTTGATGTTTGGGCAAAAAGCACGTTTACTTTATATGCGTTAATACACGCGATCAACATTGACCACTAGCCAGAATTCAATCGTTTTGCGATATTATGGTTAAATTAAACTTTGTCTGATGAATGGTTGATTATTTTGAATTGATTTATTCTTGAAGTTGGGCGAATTTTCTTGTTCTTTTTGTGTGTGTGTGTGTGTGCTTTTACTTCAGCATGACGTTAAACAATCCGGCTAAAAATACGCCGATCATACCAAATGCGAAATGGCAAATGGCAGAAATACACATACACACATACATTCAAGTTGATTAGACGGCATCGTTAGTGCTTATTGCCGCATCAGTTCATGTATTCATGTGCAATATTATAAATCTTTTGGTGTTTTATATTGAATCGATTATGTTTCGAAGCCGGTTCGGTTCGGTTCGGTTCAGTTTCAGTTTTTGGTTTGTAGTAATTCACAAAACGTGTTATAAATATCATGCAACTAACGGAAAATAATCAATTCTGCCAACGCTTCTTTTCATTCCTCGTCGTTTCCGTTTTGCTTCAGTTTCTCGTGCGAGAGAGAGAGAGAGAGAGAAGAGAGAGAGAGAGAGAGAGAGAGAGAGAGAGAGAGAGAGAGAGAGAGAGAGAGAGAGAGAGAGAGAGTGAGTGAGTGAGTGAGTGAGTGAGTGAGTGAGTGAGTGAGTGAGTGAGTGAGTGAGTGAGTGAGAGAGAGAGAGAGAGAGAGAAAGAGAGAGAGTGGCAAAAAATGAGTTGAGAGAACGAGCTATGTGCAAATAATGATAACAAACAAACTAAATGTCCGCGTTAGTAGCAAATGAAGCAGCAAGAAAAACAATCAAAATAAAGATCATAATGATGATATGACGAAAAAACAATGGCGAACAAGGTTCATAATGTTCTAATGTTTTGAAATGTGCGGATACATGTGTGCCTGTGCATGTGTTCGTGTATTTGTGTGTGTGTGTATGTGTATGGTGTCTCTTTCTCTGGTTGTGCACAAATACAAATAATTTGCGCGTCAAAATGAATAGAAGCTCAACAAAAATCAGCAGCTAAGAATAATGGAGAAAAGAATACGGTGAAAATTTCCATCATACTATGCCATCATCAGACTGGGCGAACCCATACCCAGATCAACAAATATTATCTATATAATACATATACATCGAGGAACATTCCAAAAAATTCACATACGTGCTCAAATTTATTGACTTGACCAGAAGTTCTCGGTTTTTGGAATTTATTTGGTGGCCAATGTATGGCCTTTGTGTCATATCGATGCGGCTGCTTTTAACTGTGCCTTTAATAACGGCTTAGAAAGTGTAGAAAAGTTCATGGTCATGGATGGTGATTGTGTTTTCACATAAAATTCCCATTCCACCGTCTATTTCGGTTGCTCATTTGGTTTTGCCGTCGTTTTTCTTCGATCATCATTAATCTAACAACGCACAATTTCTTCTATCTCATTGTGCGGTACTCGTACCTTTATTATCTTGACGCGTGTATTGTAACAAAATTAATCCGAATGGATTCACACTGAAATCGGAATATTCGGTATGCCTGAGTCAGTGTGTTGGATGTACAATGATGTGGCGGCTCAACACGCACACACACACCAACGACAAAGACAAAGACAAACACATTTACAAACACACATCCACATGCGATCTGATCAGAAAACTGTATCGAACTGGCGTTGGTATGTGACTTTCGGATTAAAGTTGCTAAATTTGTTCCAAAAACTTCGATCGAAAAACAGTTTTTGGGAAATGGGGAAGCAAATGCCTGCCGCGTACTGTTGCTCACTTGCAGCACATTAATGTTACACATAACAAGCGATGAAAAGCAACTTTCATGAACGCCTAATCTCGATAAATGACAAAGTTTCGACGAAAGAAAAAAAAATATTAACAAAAAACCAAGATGATTGTCCTGTTACGAAGTTCCGCTCACGCACATACACAACATTACGCTGTTTTCACAACAAAAGCAATTACACGTAGCAAACTCAATCAGATTCGATCAAAAAAATCATTTGCTTATGTTATCAACGTGACGAGTAAAAGTAAACAAAAAATGTGCGTCTTGAAAATACATCGAAATTTATTGTTTTGTCCAATAGGATGAGCAACGGAAACCGATCCACAATCTCTTTAGCTCAATAATAAAATGTACAGTTCTTGGGTGTCGCATCTCATTTCATAGTAATCATTTTTTCCGCTCTCTCTCTCCCTCTCTCTCTCTCTCTCTCTCTCTCTCTCTCGGCCTATTTTCATTTAAAATGCCAGAGTTGAATTGTACGAAACGATGAAGATTGAATTGTAACAAACAATAGTGAGCAATAGAATAATATCGTTCACAATTTGCACTTTGCCCTTCTCTTTGTTTGACTATGGACGAAGTAAATATTTAACGATTCATTGTTGTAAATCACCATAGAAATTGTTTCTTTGATTTGAGTATAAGTACTGCCGTTGCTCATTTTCTCACTTTCTCAATCGGCTTCAATCCGTCCCCCATTTCCCCGATTCGTTCACAATGGCATCACATCAGCAAAGTCGCTTCAAGTCCCCTCAATTCAAAGTCGATATTCCCATTTCTTTCAGCTTGATGAGTTTTTCTTCAAGGAAATGCTCACTTCGACTTTTACTTACTTCCCTTCTATCAGTTGTTCTTAGTCGTCTCGCAAATTTCCCCTTTCATTTGCCAAAAAGCTTTGGTTTATACTTTTTAAATTCGCTTCCTCTTCATACTGGTTTCGGTGTTACTCCCTAAAATATTCCCAGCAAGGTTCTCAATGATAGACCATAAAATATAAAGAGCTCATTCAGCGGGCACATCGGACCTTTTGCTAAAAACCGAAAATTCCATTTTTATGTGACACATTTATTGAAACATTAACCCAAAACGATGTCATAAACACTCTAACACATAGTCAATTCTTCTCTATTTTTGGTTTGGCATCAAATGTTGTTATGCATCACAAAGTAGTGCTTATGTCATGCTCACAACTCATTCGTATCCATACCAGAAATTTTCATTTATTTTTGCAAGGGGGACAGTCGGGATCGTTAAGCATGTAAATATGTACGATTTACGTGTGTGTGTGTGTGCGAGTCGCATGTGTAAGTTGCTATTATCACGTATATTCGATGGAGCGTGTGTTTCACCGTGTATCATCTATCCATCATTCCGTAGGTGTTGTTTCTTTTTCACATTATTTATGTATCAACATTTCAAAATCCCCGTATCAGTTTAACTTGAGTGATTTTCTATTTTGTTGCTATTTTGATTGGGTCAACGTTGTCGTTAATAGCATAAAGACACGCACACATAAAACGAGCGAATTAGATCGCGTTTCATTCATTTGTCAGCTCGTATATGGAATACGCGCGACCGGGACATATAAAACGGTAGGTAAGGAGATTAAAAACGAACGGTACACCAGTTCAAAATCGCATATCAGAGAACAGATGACATGTGTGAGTGCCAACAAATTTTCCCAATATATGATTACAAAGCGGCAACATTTCAAACCATTGAGAAATGTTAATATTATGATATACAGAGAGAGTGAGTATTCATTCTAAAATAGGTGGAATTTTCGTTTGCTTGATGTCTGTCTCATGCGCAGTTCACCTCAGTTGACACAGCTTATTTTCTATCATACATAAAAAAAAATGCTTCATAGATTGAATCAACCAGAAAGTCATCGAAAATTTCGACACATTCAGAAGAACATTCAACAAAAATCCTTTTTTTACGCTTCATTTTCCCAAAAGAATAATAACAAGATCATATTTGGTTCGGTTCGACACGAACTTCTACAATCGACAGCACATAAGCGAGAAAAAAACGAATAAGTGAGAGAAAGATAGACATAGATAAATAACCTGTTTGAACGAATTATACATTAAGTTGAATAACACGAAGCCGATGATTTTCTACTGAATACCAAAATAATATAAAAATAGACAATCTATATTTTTCTGACGATAAAGTGACAGGAAAAAATAGAATAAAAAAAATCCGCTCCTAATTTTGGGTAAATTTCAACATATTCAAAGGCTAATATGGATTTCAGAATGTTTTCATTTCGTCAATGTTTGTATATTTCATTTTTTTTTCTCTCTCTCTCTCTCTATCTCTGGTTTTTTCCTCATTTTGTTCACATTGTTATGTTCGTTTTGCTCCTTTTTGATGTGTTGGGTCCATTCAAATTCAAACCGCTTTTTGGATATTGTAAATGTGTGCTCATTCATATAGCTTAAAATCATGCATTACATGGATGCTCTTTGATGCCAAGTCATTTTCTTCTGATCTCTTTTTCCTCTTTTTATGAGAATGTGCGTGAATATGGAGTGTGTACTCTAACACAATGTACCTATCATCATCTTTGCTTCTTGGTTGTATTTTGTTTATTTTGATTGAATGTGTTCAAAATGAAAATCGTTTTGTTTTGATGAACAACAGGGAGACGGAGAGGGAGAGAGAGAGAGAGAGAGAGAGAGAGAGAGAGAGAGAGAGAGAGAGAGAGAGAGAGAGAGAGAGGGAGGGAGAGAGATAGAAAGTGCATGGGGCTTCTTTACGTATATCACATATCGAATTTGTGTACACCTTATTGATTTCACAACACCGATATTCTGGGAAGTGTTCATATTCAGTAATGCATTTATTTATTTAAAGCATATCCCCTGAATTGAATTCGAAATCATAGCTGAATATACATCTATAATGAATATTGAAGTCAACAAATATTTGTACAGCGGTCAAGTTGATACAATGCTTAAGGAAAATTGGCCGTTGTAACCGTCGTTCTTCAGCCCATCCAATTGCCGATGATCAATCGCACTCATATTCAATACAGTAAACGATTGAATGGCACGGTAGCTAATAGTATTGTCATATAATATTGAAATGCTGTTTCATCAATATTACAAATTGCTGAGATTTATTTGCTCACATTTAGAATCGATTCGCCAAATGAATGGGAAAATGAATTGGAGTCATGCTTTAACATCGATAAAATTCTTCGATTTACACATAAACACTCATTTCTGAGTGTCTATTTCGACGTTTTCCCTGATTTTCTATCGATTGAAGTGTAGAGAACGAGATCAATCAATTTATTTAATTTTGTTGTTTTCATCCCATTTGATATGCAAACCAAATAAAAACACTACAAACTTTGAGGCTCGGTGTGGATCACGGGACAGGGGGGTGGGTTGATAAGGATGTAAACGAACGCGTGTGCAATGGAATGACGGAACCAGGAAAAATGCAAATCACCTCGTGATTTCGATATAAAAGCGTTGACTTGATGTAAAGCAAAAAGCCCTCGACGAGGTGCAAATAATACATCACGTTCTTCTTTTTTTGTGTGTGTGCAATGTATAGACATTAGTGTTCGGGCATGCTGTCGTCCCTTATAAAGTGTTCGCTTAGCTGTCGACTTTTTGTTTTGTGTCTATAAAATATATATTTTGTATTTCTTCTAACTTGTTCAGTATGCTTGAGGTTTTTTCGTTGTTGTTCGCTTGTTTGCCATACCCGTAGCCAAGAGCACAAGCAAAGAACAGAATAAATTCACTCACAATCGACGAAAAAAAATATTTACCAAAACCCGAGACAGCAAACTGTAATATATTGTATAAGAAATTGTTTGTCAGCCATTTTTCCCACACCACAGCCCAACACACACACACACACACACACCCACAATGATATTTAATCAAAGCAAAGGCAAACTATCGCTTTTATCGCTTACATAAAGCATAATATTGATACATGGTCGTGTGCATTGAATCGAGTTTGGCTTGTGAATTTTTCTTGTTTCGGGAAAAACGGAAATTCCGCATCGTGTTCAATAAATGTATGGCATATAATCTGAAATCAATCGTTCGAAGTGGATTGGTAAAATGCGAAAGGAAATTGACCGACACGCACTAAAATGTGTTTGCGAACGAATGAAGGAGAGCCGTTGAGCTTGTGTAATAGTGTAAAACAGGTCAAAAAGTGTTTTGGTCAGTTCAGTGTTTGGTTGAGTTCGTTTTGGCCATCATTGAGCTGTCGGTTTAATAAATGTTTCGATATGAATCAAATGATGTGGTGGCTCGGAAGCCTACAACACACTCCACCAACCCCCATCCCCACCCCCTCCAAATACTCATACATACACCAAAAATTTGTTATAAATTCTCGATTTAGCCGACAAGCGATTCGAATTTTCGACATATTTTCGGCAATCAAAGATAAGTAAATATTCTTTAACCCGAATTCGAACATTCTCCGGACGTTCTCCGGACGTTCTACACTCACACAAACACACACACACACACATATATATATATATATATATATGTGTGTATATATTCACAATGTCCATAATACCTTTTCATCGTGGTCAAATTCGATACTGGAAGCTTCGATTACCATTACGCACGATAAAGACCGTTGAGCATTACATAAATTTCATCGGCTGCAATGTGATCTCATAAATACACAGGGAATGTGAGGCAGAGGAGGAGAAAATATACAGAGCATACGGGGCTAATATTGAGCACACACATACAACACGAATATGATGATGATGTCCATGGCCAAAAAAAAACCATCATTTTCGTATAACATTTTATTTATGAATGTATTCAAGTTCACATCGTGCACACAGTTTCTTTTTTCAGTGATCAACTCGACAGTTTTGTTGTTTTCGGCATTTCTATTCATTATCGACGATGGCTTTTTTTTGTCAACCCCTCTTACCCCTCATTAGTTATTAAATATGGAAATTGATACAATGACCGTTTTGATTTTGTGTATGGTCGATATTTTGTCCCAAAAAGTATATTCATTTGATTCGATTCAATATAACGTAAATACATAAAAATATGTATCGGTATTGCGTATATATTTTCAACAATTTGTTTTTTTTTTTGCAAATAGGAACTAAGCGATACATCGAAAATTGAGCTTTAACATTATAGTGTATATATATAAAGGGACACTGACACACAGACACAAACATACACACACATTAACACGCAACTGGGTCTTGTAATTCACATTGACTGTACAAAATATATAAATACACAATGAACTGTACAAGATGGCAAATCACTGGAACCGAGCCAATAGCTGATAGCTTTATTGATTTTCGCTTTGAATTCATTTGAAGAAGAGATCGAGAGAGCGCACAGAAGAGAAAAAAAACGTGTTTCGCTTTTAATCTGTTTGGGGCTATCTCTTTCGGTCCATCCCGCTTTACAATTGAATTGCTCACTCGTCCTGTTGGTATATGTATATGACATAGCCACTCGAAAAGTCTTATGTTATGTAACAACTCAATTATCGAGTCTGAAGCTAGTGAGCGAGAGCGTAAACTTTTACACAAAAGGACAAATATCCTCGTGTATGCTATAGACATACTGTTGTTGTTGTTGTTGTTTCTTCCTTTCTTTTTGTTGTTGTTGTTGCTGTACAATGTTCCATTTACGATAGAAAATTGAACAGCACCAATATTAGTGGCAGCAAAAAGCCAACCGGTACCAAATCAATGCCCGTACTAAATCGGTAGCATGTCCATTTGTCCATGCTCATAGAGTCATCGATATTGAATTTCAGCAAATTATAGTGGATTGCAGCAACTGGTCTAAAAATCGGTTTGTTGTTTTCACATTTTCGAAGTTCATACGTGTTTAATGTTAAAAATCGCTTAAATTGACTCAAAGAGTCAACGCTCCATAAGGTTAATCGAGGTTATTCGGTATTTATCTACCTATAATGGTGTCATCAGAATGCAATAGGGAAAGAGACGGTCTTTTGTTGTTGTTGTTTTTTTTTAGATAAAAAAGCTAATTGATAGTAGGTTTGCATATATAGTCGAATTATTCTTCTTTGCCATGTATATCTATGAACAACTTGATACTTGAGAATGGGAAGAAATAAAACTACACACAATTTTAAGTGGTAAGGTAGCATCGTTAGGATATTCCCATACAAATATACAGTGATGATAGATAGTCAGTGACAGACAGCGCCAAAACTAATGAACCAAATGTTCACTATAGTTTCTTATTGACAATTTTCAATATGACGCCGGCATTCGGTACAATATGTATGGAGCAATTTCGAAAAAGAAGAAGCAGCATGTGGTACACTTGTGTCCTCACGATGTAACGTAGTGTTGCAATTTGGCCGGCCGTTTGAAAATGGCTCAATAAATTGTTCGAACATCGTGTACATTAGCCAAACCGAAACACCCGAATATGAATATTGAATCGGAAAATATTTGTTCATTCAAACGGGTACATACCATCAATTGACAGCATTTCCAGTTATAGGGTGTGCGCGATGATGATGCTTGTTGCCTATACCAACACACATATAAACGGTGAATTTGAACAGTTAGTCACAGTACACATTCTTTTTTTCACACTTCCTCTATCTGGATTGATATTGCGCGTAGCTTTAATGGCTGCTTTAGATTCGTTCGTTATTATTGTTTTGCTGATGATGTTAATCCCTCTGATGGGTGGGTTACTGCAGTATACACAGAGTATAGTTAGATCAAGTGGCAAAACACTCTGGAGGGTACCACAAATAGTCTGTAACGAAAGAACAAAAGAGGCGAAGGTTATGGTCGTTATTCATTCATTTTGTTTCTTCACTTTTATTACTGTTTCGATTGCAATTTAAAAAGTTTTATCTATGTCAAGCAAATCGTACGAAACGTTTCTCAAAACGATTTTTATTTTAAATATTTTTCGTCACTTTCTCTATCTCTCTCTCTCTCTCTCTCTCTCTCTCTCTCTCTCTCTTTCTCTCTCACACACACACACCACACAACTTCACAATTGTTTTAGCGAAAGCGGACGCGTTTTGTGCACAATTTATTTCCATTTTATTACAATTAAGATTGCGTGTACGGTTGCCATTGATTTGAGGCCAAATTTGTTTATGTTTGTGTTTTGTATTTATATTTGTGCTCGTGGAGCGGAATGGTGTTTGTTTTGCAATCGTATTTCACTTTCCTCTCGGCATCAGCTCAAGATTCCGAAGAGATGGCTAATTCTAATCTTGATATATTGATATATGAACATTTTTGTTGTTGTTTTCCAAGCATGCTATTTCAATCGAATTTTTCCCTTTTCTGGTTCAAACAATCAACAGCAACAATTGTATGAATTCACATCATGCATACGGCTTTACAAATCGCTTACAGCTTTAGCAAATTTAATGTATTTATTGTTTGGGCATAATATTTTGTTTTCTTTGTTTTGTTCTTTCTTCGTTCATAAAGGGACCCTTTCAATTCAAACGTGAAGATGATTTTTACGCATCTGGGATTCATCTGTTTGGGTGTTTTTTTTTTGAATTATTCAAGGCAAAAATCAAAGTTTCACAAATAATCAGACTACAAAAGTCTTTTTTTTATCGACACAACAACAACAACAAATAACTGTATATAATGACCTATGCGTTTTTTTGTTTTCGATATGCAAACTAATTTACCCGATTTCTCTCAGTCGATTGAAATAAAACGTCCGTGGAAAATGCTTTGGTTGGCAATTTGCCCCATTTTCCAACTGATCGCATAAGAAAAGTGAGTGTCTCGGCACAATTTTCGTGCTCATTGTTGGTGCTCGCGGTTGAGCAGCAATTTTGTGTGTTGAAAATTCAACATTCAAGGCTCAAGACAAGTATAATTTGTAATCTGCATTAGAATATCATGACAAGGATGGTGGATGTTTTTAACACAAAAAAACTTTTGGGTTGTTTTTTAATTTTGCGTTTTTTTGGGGGGGGGGGTGCTGTGTTTTGTTTTCTATTTTTTTAATTTTTTTTTTTGCTCAAATTGATTGCAACCATAACAATCAACATTATATCAAAACGAAAACGAAATACATGGACAGTCCAGTAATTGTCGATGCAAATTGAGTGAACAAAACAAAAAGACCGTAACGATGACTTCATTTAAACGGAAATCGTTGTATGATCACACCTTTGTGAATATAATATAGCGGACCCAGTCCGGTGAATCGAGCATGCTTTAACACTATCACTTATACAGGCAACGAATGTGGAATATTGTTGAGTGTTGTCCTGGGGTTGGATTATTGTACCAAAGGGACATCCACAGTAAACATGAAGCATTCAAGCGTATGACCTTACCACCAGAAATGTTCATGCTCGATTTCTCATGTCCCTTAATTATTATTTGTTTTTATATCAGTTGTTTGTTATTTCCTCATCTCATTTTTTATCATCATCATCTTTCTTCATCGTTGTCCTTTTAAGTTAGAACCAGGGCTTCTGTTTCGTGTATTATTAAAAGATTAAAATATGACACATAACAATATTTTCTTCATTATGGACTCATTTTCCGGTCCTCTGTTGTTTTATGTGCAAGTAGCGTTTGGCCGTCAGGCATCGTCATCGAGCCAACATCATTCTAAGCTTATTTGCATTCAACTGGCCACGGAAATTTTATATGGTGCCGGAATTGAATCACTAGCTCTCCTCTCTCTCTCTCTTTCTCTCTCTCTCTCTTTCGATCCTGTTGGTGTGAATGATTTCTGACATCAGCATGTTCTCTTGCCATTCAGAGCGGTGTCTCTGATTTTACTTGTTGACTTTTTGACAAGGGAGAACACAAGGCAGTATTATTACTCAATTAATTATTGTTCAGTTGTTGGCTCATTCATAGTTTACTCTCAAAAAGTGCTGCTCAAAAACCACGGTCGGTTCTCTTTTTTTAAGCTATTTTAATTAATTTACACTGCATTTTGAGGGTGGAAAATGTTGCGTATATTCTTAACACTATGCCATTTTTGACGGGAGAGACGGTGGGGTCCAGAATGTTTCATACTCTATAAATTAGAGTGAATGCGTGTTGAAGAGCTAAAACAAAAGCAACGCAAAAGCATAGACTTATGGACTTGGATCGAGAGGGGCAACAATGGAAACAACGACCCTTATAAAAAAGGGAAAAGAACCATGAAAATAAAGATGTGAGAAAAAAAAGAAGCGCGAATCAAAATGGAAATCACGATACGACAGCCAGAGCAACTGGCGATAATTACAATGAAATCAGTTTTTCGGAAGATACATGGACTGCATACCATTTCGGGGTAACATCGTGCATCAAGTACCGAGCAATGGCACAAACAACGGCGGCAGCAAACACCAACGTTGCTGCGTCGTAGGACAAAAACTACGAAATTAAATCATTTATCACTTGAAACAATTTATATTCTGTATATTGCTCGAAAGATGCGAAAGAAATTTCGCGTCATCGCTATTAATGAAAACATGATTTTTTCTACGATTTTCCGTTGTTTTTGTTCTCATCTTCTTCTTCTTAATCTTAGTGTGCACAATAAAAACGAAACACAAAGTGATTTTTTCTCATTTCGCGCCTCTGACTTTTTTTCCTTTTCCTCTGACTTTTGAAAAATTTACACACTCTCAAACTTTTCGGTCTCAGCACAATTTTCCAAAAAAAGTACCTCACTTTGGAGGCCTATATTTCGTGAACGGCTTGGAATTTTCTTTTACAAAAGTTATAGCCCTGAATATGCTGAACAATTTTGCTGAACATTTATGTTATACATTTACTAAATAGTAAAATCACCCACCTTGGAATTTCATCTATATCTCTCAATGATTATTCTGTCTTCAGCAAAGTTGTAGATCTTGACATGACAAAAAATATTACAATTTATCATTTTACAAAGTGGGCCGGATAGGGTATAAAAATGGGAAAAAAGAGGATTGAGCGGGCCCACGGGATTGCTATCCGGGCGCATTGAATGAGCGCCACTTAAACATTGATGATACAATGCTATAAATTTTAAAGGTATGGTTTAAGCCTTAGCTAAACAGAATCTTTGGAGTGTTATTCGATCGTTTAAAATAATATCACGGAGAACGGCAGTTCTCCCAGTGGCGCACCATAAAATACACTTTTGAGTGCAACACTATATATACGCGAGTTTTCGGATTCTGTGTTGCCGACCGATGTCATTCGTTGAATAGGCATTGGTGTGTAGCTTAGGACCAAACTAAACGAAAGCCGTCGTCAAAATGAATTTTTGTGGAACCAAAAAAAATTTCGCTTGGGGGACGTATGGGGGTGTTTTTTTCAGATTATATAACATATCAACCGGTGGGTAACCTTGACCACTGTCGTTGACTGACCAATCGATAGTACTCTTCAATACCTTTCCAACGAGTGCTCAATCATCAAAATCGGTTGACCCGTTCAAAAGTTGTGTACGTTTTCCCGGAAAGGGCGGTTTTCCCTGAAAATTGGGTTTGGTATGTTTGTTTGTGTGTGACTTTGTACCTTCTCTCGATTTCTGTGATGTATAACATTATTTTTAGGGAGTCTGGGGGGCAGTTCAAAACCGTCGAAAACGGCCGAATTTCTTTACATATAAGAAAATAAGCAGGGGGAGAGTGTCGAGGAGCCGATTTTTTTCAAAATTCCATAACTCCGCCAATACACAACATAGAAAATTCGTATTGAGCTATGCTTTAAATATGTCTTCAGTATGAAAGAAATCTGTAATCAGGTTTGGTCACCACATCGAAAAAACTGAAAAATCGAAATTCGATTTTTTTGATTTTTCGTCATTTTGACCCCCGTACCCATTACCGTAAATTCTGAAAAATTACACTTTGGTAGTACACCTCAATACCTATCCAACGAGGGCTCAACCATCAAACTCGGGTCAACCGTTCCTAAGTTATGGAAGTTGGAATTTCACTCATCATTTTCCCAAAAATTCAGTTTTGGCTATATGTGTGTCAGAGTTGACAGGGTGACACTATCAAATCATGCCAGTAATGTTTTGGCGACCGTGGTAAACCTCGATGGACCATGATCGACCATGATGGCAATTTTCGAAGTTGGAATTTTCGAAGTTTTAATTTTCGAAGATTGAATTTTTCGAAGATGGAATTTTCGAACATTAAATTTTCGAAGATGGAATTTTTCGAACATATAATTTTCGAAGATCGAATTTTTCGAAGATGGATTTTTCGAACATTATATTTTCGAAGATGGAATTTTCGAACATATATTTTTCGAAGATGGAATTTTTCGAAGATGAAATTTTCGAAGTTGGAATTTTCGAACATGTTATTTTCGAAACATTAGTTTTCGAAGATTGAATATTCAACAAACCTCAAATTTCAAAATTTAACTTTTGGCTCATTTTGTCATATCTTCGCCGTATTTACTTCAAAGGTACTCAAAATTTACACTTCGGTCGATGGAGTTGAACAGAATTTGATTATATATCTCAAAAAGTTGTTATTTTTTTCATACAAATTGACCTTACAAAACTACTGATATAAGATGAAAAACCTCTGAACGAGGTATAAACAGAGTGGCGCACTAATAGATCCTACCCACAAAATGACTGATATCACATTTTACGTGGCGCTTGTAAAAATATATTTTCGTTCCACAGTCCTCAAATAATTCAACAATTTGTCCATGCCATATTACAATGAATGTGAAGTAGAGTGCGCCGGTGCGAGCGAGGCGTTTTCCGAGCCTGCAATCCAAAATGCGGTTGTAAATAATTTGTATTCCAGTTTTGATTATAGCCATTGTTATTCAAAGATAATGAAAGTGAAAACGTTCGGGACTCGCATTGGCGCACTCTACTTCACATTCATTGTAATATGGCATGGACAAATTGTTGAATTATTTGAGGACTGTGGAACGAAAATATATTTTTACAAGCGCCACGTAAAATGTGATATCAGTCATTTTGTGGGTAGGATCTATTAGTGCGCCACTCTGTTTATACCTCGTTCAGAGGTTTTTCATCTTATTTTAAACACAGCAAGTAATTAATTCGTACGTATGGCGTATGTTGAGTTACACATAAATTGCGCTTCCAAAATACATACAGTTTGTATTAAACATAGAAGCATATTGTTAAAAAAAATTTGGGCACCTCCGAAAATTGTGGGTCAATAAGGAAAAAACCGATTTTGTTGAATTCAAATAAGAAAAATTGTTTGAAACGCTGTATATTAGTGTTAATGACTTTCAACCATCATAAAACTCACTATTTTAGCCAAAATATAGACATCAATACATTTTTCGACACCACTTCCCTTAATTTTTGATAAATTATTCAAAATTAATTAGTAAAATATTTATTCAATGGGTGAAACAACGATTGAATACAAAGTTCCGGCTGGACGGACATAAGCCCATAGCCGAACCCACTAACAGGGTACCGGCTGGGCTGTTTGCTATGGCATTGTTCATGGAATTGGACAAGGATTAAATCGCGGTGGCCCGGTTGGTTCCGGCCGGTTTGTGTGTCAGCATGTTGTCAGTGGTTCAAAATTAAATTGATATATCCAAAAAAAGCAACAACAAAAAATGGAAAATTATTTGAACAAATTTTCACATCAAACAAATCAAATGTCGCAATACTGTCACCAAGACAGTACTTTTTAGACTGTCACTTCTCGTTCTCCATCTCTCTTTCGCACTCGCAAACAAACACACGCACACACACACTTGAGCACATTGCGAGGATGGGAGAGACACACACAATTGATAACACCTACGCGAATTTATTTTGGCTGTTTGCTCATTTTGCTGTTGATTTCGTCATGGCATTGACTATTCTTAGGCACTTGACATTCCTTTTTTTCGTGCGCTGTTTGTATTTTACTTTCGGTCGTCTTTGTTGTCACAGCTAATTTATGTTTTCTTTATCATCGGCATTGCATTTTCACGTTTGCCGGTAAATATATGTAATATATATATACATTTTTTTAAACCGATTTTCACCGTTTAAATACCGAAATTTATTTGAATATAACATGATATCAAATGAAATGCTGTGTTGTGGAAATTTTGAAAAGAGCACAGGACGGACAAAATCCAAAGGGGGCGAAATATTTTATTTCAATATGTGTATGTGTATGTGTGTGTGTATTCATATTTGGCCCCTGTGCCAGTGACAGTGTTACTGCCTGTTTGTCAATCTTTCCTGTGACAATTCACGATTATATCTTGATCACGGTTTGCGTTTGTCACATCTTAAGTCAAGTTCATGTGGCGCTTCACGTATTTAAGGAATGGAAATGCGAAAATGGTGTTGCGATAAGATAGACAAAGAGGGGGAGTAGAGTGTGGGAGAGATCAACAGCGTTTCGAAGCGAGTTGGCTTGACTTGACTCAAGAATACGGTATTTCAGCGCTCAATTTAGATACAAATGACATGGAATGTGATAATGCATTAATTGAGCAACAAAAATGGCAACGTTGAACGTTACGTTCATTCAGGTTTATTTTCTCATTTGATTGGAATTTCATTTAGCGGTTGACTGTCAAAAATGAATTCGGAAATGCAAATAAATGGATGGATGTAGAAGGAGAAAAAAAAACATGAGCCCCATTTTATGACTCAACTCTGTGTGTATGTGTGTGTGTGTGTGCATGCTATGCTGGTATTATTTGCTGATATTCGCTATTCACCAAAAAATTTCCATTTTCTTCATCCGGTGTGATCTTCGGCATACTAAATGTATTTACGTTTTGATATGGCTCATGTTTTTCGTCTCTGCAATTTCATATTATCAAGCCATTAAAATAATTTGGTTTTTTTCCCTCAGTTCTCATTTTTGGCTCGTCTGTCTCTATCTCTCTCTGGGTGAGTGGGGCTGTTTTGCATGCGAATATTTGCATTAGTGCTCGGTTTATGGTTTTTGGTATTATCATCTTGACGTATTTTGATTTGAAGATAAATAATGCAATGAAAATTTGTTGTAGTTCCGAATTTCCCTTGAAAATGGCTCATTCGGTATTCTCTGTTTCGTGTGCTATAACGGTCGATTCCATGCAGCAAATCTAGCACCACCAGCACACAAACATCGCCTCTTCAGTGTATCTAATCACTGGTTCATATCAATTAGCATGAATTTTTCATTTAAAGTATACGCATTTTGACGGAAAAATCGATGCAAATATATGAATTTGTGCTCTTGATTCGCAAGATTGATTAGATGCCTTTTTTTGTTCAACTTTGAATATATTCAAATAAGATGTTTTTTTGCTTGTATAAGTGATAAAGTGAAACTCTGAATTGGTAAAAATTGCACTGCGGTTGAAACGTTTCTAATAAACTGTCAATAACACATGTCACAATAAGTTTGAGCTCACCTAATAAGTGTTTAAGAGGTGAAAATAGTATATTAAAGCTACATACAACAAAATTGACTATAATTACGACACATTCAACGAACATAGGTTGGTTATTATTCTCTATTGTTTCAAGTTTAATTTGTGATGATTTCATCAAATATTTGGCAGTAAATTTGAGTATGCATTTTTGTATACAATTTTCAGTAATTTTTGCAACAAAAAAAACGTTAAAATAAAAAAAGTGTTTAATACACATTTTAGACGAAAACCCAATCAACCATGATGATTATTCTGTATGAAAATACTCTAACTGTGTGCGGACAGTGTATTTCAATTGCACCTGTTTCAATGTGCTTTTTATTTGTTGTTGTTACGTTTTTGTTGGTAATTTCAAATTTATTGATCTTAGGTAAATTAGGTTCGGTTTGAAAATCCAATGAATATGCTTGTTAGTTGTGGTAAAATGGAGATGGGTGTATGCGCCTGAGTGTTTTCAGATTGTGTTATGTGAATATTGAGCACAAATCCAAAGTAAAGTACCAAGTAATCACAATTTATGTGTGTATCGTGTTTTGAATACAAATGCGGTTGCCTTAAATTAAGCCTCTCACGGTTCTGCTAATCGCTTGCAGCTAAATGAAAATTACTAGAGAAACGCACCAGTTAAAATCGTTTTTGATGGCGAAACAAAACGACTATTATAACAATGAGATGGTGAACATGTTCAATGGGAAAATATCAGCCAAACTGTTACGACATGGATTTTTCTGTGGGGTTGAACATTTTACGTTACAGTTTTAAGCCCGAGTTTTAATCCGAAAATAAAGAGAAGAAGTTGATTATTAGTGTTTTTATTATCGTAATTTTTGTTTTTGTTTTCTTGTTTTTTTTTTTAAACATGTTCTAGAATCCTGAATCCTGATTTTTGAAATGCTGCAATTCTGAATGAAAAGAGTGTATGGAAAGTGGTTTCTCATCAGATGAGCGCTCTGGCATAAAGCAGGCATCCAAATCAAAGTGAAAAATGATAATGAAGCAAACAAAAATACCGAACACGTTTACAACAACAACCGCGTTTTCAATCGAGTTAATTCAATTCACATCTTCAAATTATTCATGAGCAATGGTAACGGTGTACTTGTTTGTTCATTGTTCACCATATTTGCCATATGTTTAATCTGGGTGGACATGTAGATTACTTTTGTATGTAATCTACATTTTGTAAATGTAGATTACATGGTAGTAAATTACATAAAATTTGTCGTGTAATATACATATTTTGTAGAATATTGACTTTTAACTGCGATATTTGACAAAAAGATGAGAAATCATTCAAAATGTCAAAAACTTGATAGAATTTTAATGGACACTCATCACAAAGCAGGGATTGCGAGAAATATGAAATTAGATAATTAATAGGCGGGTTTAGATAATCGAAGATGAAACGCACTTGATACGTGCGGCACTTCGAACAGCAATATAATAAAATAATGACATAAAAAACATTCGAAGATATTGAGGCTTTCATTTGCTGCAAATCGTATGATTCTATCTTGAGCAGTTGTTGAGTTATAGGTATGAACGTAATAAATTTGACAAAAGAATACGGATTGCTAAAATTTGACATGTTTAAACAATGGATTTCATTTCCCAAGTAAAATATTCGGTTTTAAGGATTTTCAGGCCAAATTCATCCTTTAGATACTTCAAAACGCTGAGAAATAGAGTTTTAAGCTTTACATATCTGCAGTATTTGTTTCTCAAGACCACCACAGTGCTTAAATACAAAAAAAGAATCCGTAAATTAGGATAATTATCATACACTTAAAGAAGAAGCAAATTCGGACACAGCCCATATTCAGTGAGGAATTGGCCAAAATCTAGTGAAACTTGAAATTAAGACCCAAATTTGGTAGTTACAATCATATCTTTCAAAAAAAATTCAACATTCATTTTCATGAGTTCTCTTAATGTGTGATTTAAGTTTGATTAGATTAGATTTTGGTATAATCTACAAAATCGATGTAGAATATGTATTCTCTACATAGTCTACGTAAATTACATTTTTTTCAAAAAAATGTGTAGATTTTCCCACCCAGTGTTTAATACATTGTTCCATCAACTAGAATGTTGTTTGAATTTGTCCGTTATACATTTGATTGCATTTAAAGAAGGAAGCACTTACACACAAAATCACAATCACAAGAAAACCAATTACATAGCATTTTTGCTGAAATCTGTAATTCTGTGGTTTTCCGATGAAAATCAAATACATTTTGAATAGTAAGATTGTGTACTTCGTGCTTTTAGTCAATGTATGCGATTTTTTTTTCTCCATTTAATCATTTACCGCGAATTAAAAAAAAAACACACACACATCTCTTTTGATTCGAATGCTTTTCTCTCATTTCTTGTAATTAGGTAGTGAAACCGTTAAATGATTGTGTATGTGTATGTATATCATTATTTATAGATACATCAAAGCCATCGACCGAAAAGATAAAGACTTTGTATCATGTATAAATTGAAATATAGCCGAATACAGAACAGTATATACACGAACAAGAAGAACGTGTTGGCAGTTGTTTTCGATTTAAAATGCTTTGACTTTCTGCACAAGCGGAAAGAAAACAACAACAACAACAACAAAAATAACAAAAAAAGAATATACGCTGTAAAAAAAAGTAGCAGCAGCAGCACATGAAGAGCAAAAGAGTGCTAGTGGAACAGCGATAGCAGGAAAAGAATATTTGATGTTGATGAAAATGGCAAAGCAATGTACTATGGGCCATGTACATACATAAAAAGCACTCATCACACACAAACACCGTTTGTATGTTATGAAGAGGGTAGGTGAATTTGTATGTACCGACACCCAAGTTCGATGTGAAGTCTGTGTGCCGAGTAAATGAAATAGAAAATAAAAAGTGTTGCAAAAAGGTGTGTATGTACAGGCTTGCAGAGAGTTTTTAGCTGTTAGGATACAGTAATGCTGAGCACAGCACCACCGACCAAGGGTGTTGAGCAAGTGTGCGTACTTGCAAACACCAGAAAGAAGTGAGGTGCAAAAAACAGAATGAGAAAGAGCCAGAGAGAGAGAGGGAGAGAGAGAGAGAGAGAGAGAGAGAGAAAGAAAGAAAAGGAAACGAGAGCCAACGAACGAAGCAAACAAACCAACGAACGAACAAAAGAAGTCGAAATAAAAGTTTGATTAAGTAGACCTGAATGTATACACATTGCACAGCAACAAAAACGGAGAGCGATATAAATGAAATTAAATGAATGACAAGAACAAGCATAATAACAAGAAAAATGTAAGACATGAGCGCCCATACACACTCCGACAACATTTTTTGGGACTGGTGAAGCGGAGAGTAAGCGGAACGTAGCCACTGAACAGCACAGCAGAGAGCAACTTCAATGGCAACAGCAGCACACTAACCAGCACAGAAAATAAACAACATCTATGTGAACAGGTGCAGACTCAAAACGAGCACACGCTCATTGTACAGAAATGTACAAGGAAAAAGAACGACGAAAAGAAATAGTATTGGCATCTAGGCATGCTTTGGGCACGCATCTAAGCAAATGTTATCTTCACATCTCGCACAAATCTCAATCCGGCTACAACATAACCGAACTGAGATAAAAGTAACAAAAAAAGACACACGAATAACGAATCTATTTGCGTCTCCGTGGATCTCCATCGTCAACATCACAAAGATGCGAAAAAGTCGACAAGTGTTTTTGAATGCTTTTTGTCATCGAAAATGTACCAATCTCTTTGTCAATCATTTCTTACCCTATCTCTCTACTCGCACTTGCTCTTTCTTTTTTCGCCATTTTGCTTCGTTTGAGTCGGCTTACCCAATGTTTTTTTTTGTTCGTTCTCTACTCATCAAGACGGTACAGTGAACATTCCAATGTCTTTGCAACTGTAAATCATTGACATTTCAATTGCAACACCACAAATCATGTAACGAATGCAACGGCTGTGCAAATCCCTGAACAAAGAACTGAATCGGGCCACATAATGAAAATATATACTACAGGCCAAAAATATACGTATGGCGAAAATTGCGTTTTTTTCAAGTTTATAACCATAATACATGACTTTATTCTATTAAATATATCGAAAAACAATATCAATTAAAATATTTAACGGAAAAATTGGTTGGAAAATAAGAGAGATTGATTGCATTTTGAAGTTCAAAATTCTATAACTCTCTTATTTTCCAATTAATTTTGACGTTTTTTATATGGAATCGCACTAATTTTTCCCTGGCTACATTTTTCTCCCGAGAAAAAGTTTTTTTTTTCAATTTTCCAAAATTTCCATAGAACCAAAGATTTTTCTAAATGTTTTTTTTTTTGTTTTCGTTAAAACTGTTAAATGATATTGTTCTTTAATTAAGTCATATATTATGCTTATAAACTTGAAAAAGAATGCATTGGCCTGTAGTGTGTGTGTATGTGAAATCGTTGAAACACTAGTCAATGTGAGAAACACAAAAAAAAAATAAAAGATCGCCAACGCATTGACGAATTTCCTTAAAAATTACAAGTGCCAATGAAAAAAATGTCACAGTCTCACAGTAACATTTAAACGTCTAAAATGTCATCATTATTGGAAGCGAGGAGCGACATTTTTGTTTAAATTATCTTCATATCTGCATATTTGAATTGATGACATTGATTTGGCTTAAGCTTGTCTCCGTAAATGTATAGCAAAATTGAACAAAAAAATACATTTTCAAGGAGCCAATCATGTGGAGCGAGACATATACGCGTGAACTAATTCACCAAAGTTGTCTATCAATCGTAAACTGACAGGATGTTGGTAACTAAAAATCACATATCGCCACCAATAAGTTTCTGCATTAGACTCTATTTGGTATATGGTATTTTTGGACCGAAACTATGATAAGGTTTGAGAAAATGCTGCAGCGAATGATTTATCAGTTCACTTTGCTATTCTGACGCAGAAATTAACCAAAACAACAACAGCAACAACAAACAAAACAACTAAAATCATTTTTTTTTGTTTTTTTTGCTGTTGTCATATTTTCAGTGCTGTAATAATATGTATTTATGAGTTGTGTTGTTATTTATATTTGCATTTAGGCCAAAGCAAACTGAATAGAATATCACGTCTACTCGTTGAAATAAAATACACACAGCATAGCAGCATAGCAGCAAAAACTAAAAAAAACACACACACAATAAAACACAACAAAACAGAAACAGTGAAATCAAAATGATGCATAAATTACAGATGTTGTATTGCATGAAACCGAATAGACGCAAGATTGAGAGAGAGAGAGAGGGAGAGAGAGAGAGAGAAAGAACAAAGATACATTGAAAAACAATGCAAATTAACAATCAACCATTCATTTGCACATTGTACGTTCACACTTTGGGTGGCACAGAAATCGAAACCAAATTGAATCTCCCTTCCTGAGTGAGAATAATCACCGAATTATGAATGATGATCCAATACCAAATTGGATGTGACGACGCTGCCATTGCAATGGCGCTTGGGCCAAAATGTTGAAAGAGCATTTTACAAAATTTGTGATTGAAAGCAATTAAGTTAATGCAATTCTTTTTTACTGACACCTAATGTACTGTCATGCACGGCATGGCTCGACTCAGCAAGGAAGATTATTTTTGCAAGGAGATAAAATCGAACAAATGCGGAAAAAAGCAACACACGGGCAGACACAGCGCTAGCAATGACAACAGAAAAACGGGCCGTTAAAAATAGCAGCGAGAAAGAAAGAGAGAGAGAGAGAGAGAGAGAGAGAGAGAGACAAAAAGCGGTGCCCAAAGCCAAAAGAAATGCATGCAACGTTCCGTAGCTGCCTTTATTAGGTTGTTAAAATTTAGAGCACAAATAGAAAAGAAGTTTGACTGTGATGTAAAACGATTTTTATGCTTTGATTCGCCTCTGTTCGCTCACATTTCTCGTTCATGGCTGACAAACCGGATGATAGTTTTGTACAGTTGCGACATCGATAGATGTATTTACTTCTGCTGCATTATTCTTGTTTTTTTAATCAATTTATGTTTCTCTCAGTTACTGATTCTTCTTGTGATGTTGATGGTGCGTTGCTATATCAATGTAGTAGTTGCTGTAGCCCAACCAATGCTATCTTTTGCATTTCAGTTTTCAATTTATTTCCAACTTCATTTAATTAATTTTTTTCTCGCATTCACTTTGTTCCGGTTTTCTTCCTTTCTCTCTCTCTACATGCTTTTTTGTTATTCGTTTGAGTTTTCCATCTACAACTGTAATGGTGACTTTTACATTTGCATTGGAACGCATTTTATTCCACCACTGTTACGACAGAAAGCCTTGTTTTTATACCTCATGCCTCTATATTTGTGCATGCATGGATTTTGTTTCACCTTTTTTTTGATATTCATTCATTCTTTTGGTGTAATTTTTTTTCATTCGAAGCTGAAAATTTGATTATTTTGGAAAAAAAAACGTGGCAGAAAAACAACAAACTGAAAAGAATATATTTGTACGTATGGAGTGGCTGGGTATCGGAGTCGAAGTGGCGCGGCCACACCATAACTAGTATCATAATGTCGTAAACAAGTGTGTGTGTGTGTTGTGCCTGTGATTCAGCTTGTGCAACCATTATACATTTCCCGTTCCGGTGATAAAGTTAATTTTTATTTTTTTGTTTTTTCTCTCGCTCTCTGTTTTTGTGTTGTTTTTCACACAAAACTTTTATTTGTATTCCCCAGTTTCCAACCTAACACGTTCATATTTAGTCCGTCCAAATGTAATTGATTAGCTATTTAATTAAATTGTTTTCGAATTTATCGTGTTGGAGTGGTAAAAAAGGCATCACACAGTGAAAAGTAAACTTTGACCATTCAATAGAAGTGCTCGTACACCCACACAACACAAAACTAAGCGAAAACACCCGGCATGAAGGGACGATTGGAAATAAAACAACATTTTACACGAAAAGTACGCGATCAACAAGCGGAGGAAAATGTGTTCGTTTGAAACGGAAAAAAAGAATTTAAAAAAAAGTGCAACGGAATAAAAACCCATTTATAGCTATCGGCAATAACTTTTCGTTACGAGATGCACGTTCGATGTTCGCAATTTTTCGAGCTCAATTTACAATAAATAGTGTATGCATGTGCTGTGAGGAGCGAATCAGCTCGATCGCTTACATCCACGCTCGCCTCATTCAATAAGCTCAGTGTTCTGTGTTGTTCATTTCTCAATGAAACAGTGTCTCATTGTCTGTGTTTGAGTTAGTGTTTGTGTTTTAGATATGCACATGTTATAATCAACCATAAATGTCAAGTTCATGCCTTTGAAATCATGTTTCTGTCATTAAACTGAACTTAAAATGTTTACAAAATTAGAGGAAGAACACACACACACAAAACTAAGCAGCAGTAACTCGCAATTCAAACTCTCATGCCATGAAAATAGAAAATTGTTTATTTATATATTGAAATCGGTGTTTGGTGTGTTCGTGTTTCCAAAAAGCAAAAATGTAAATCGTATAGGAAATTCAGTAGTCGAACAAATACAAATTTCACTCATATTTCATGTGGTGTGGCGCGCGCAAACGAGCGCTCAAGCCCGACGGTATTTCAGTGTACGTGTGTGTATGAAAACGTTACAAACGCTTCAAATGGCCCATTGTTTGCAGGTGCAATTTCAAGGCAAATTGAATTTGCTTCGCGTGTGTATTTATATTAATTTCTCTGTCTCTCTCTCTCTGTTTCTCATTGAAAGAGAGAGCGAACGAGACAGAGAAAGAGAACAAGAAACAGAATCGTTCACTACGTTATACATTCAAACATTTAATATTGTACGACATGCATTCTCATATCGGATGAAAAATATGACCTTAAATACAAACATTGTATTATCTATTTTTCGCAATCTTTCATATAGATATATTTTTACTCTGTTGTTGTTTTTATGTACGATGATATCGACAATGACAAAGACATTTAGACACAGAGAGTCGGGTAAATAATCGCGAAAGTCACCGAAGCAAAAATGAATCAATGATCAGTCATTTGTTGTTTGTATTTCGTTTTTTTTTTTGGTTGAATGTGTCGGTTCATGACAATCGTACATTTAACACATATAATATATTGGAATTCGAACATTAATACAATGGATCTTTTTTTTTTTGTTTTCAAACACACATTTACATCATCAGACAATCTTTTGAAGCGGCACGTAAATTTTCAATTTACTCACTTCGAAAGTACAAAATGTGTCGGCTAATTGATGCAATGAATGGCACTTGTGATAAATATTTTTAATTGATTTGAAGAATATTCTCTCTCTCTCTTTCTATGGATATTAATGGCGTTATTATGTCGGAGCACAACAGCATTTCCATAAAGTGTTTAAATGCGATCGACTGTGTTTAATATTATCGACCGTTGTTCATTTCTGACTCGATTTTCCGAATTCACAACCTCAATGTTGGGTTAGATAAAAAGTCACTGCCCACTCCCTCCGCATGCCATTGTGAAATAATGAACATTCCGGCATCAGCCCATTTTAGCCGGTTCATGCTAAACATATAGTTTTCAATGATTTGAACATGAAACGGGATGCATGACAAAAAAATAACAAACTAAAAATGAATATTGAATCAGCAAAAAAAGGGCAAAACCAACAATAAAAAAAATGAAATTGGAGCATTTAAATCAAGCGAAACAATAGCTTCAAATGATCTCTGAATGATGATGATGAGGAAAAAAGTGGACTACTAAAAAAATGAGGCGAACGAATATGAAAAGAACAAAAAAAAACATCCATATTTCATCTCGGAACGATTGCACTCGGAGACACTTGGAATCAATGCCGACAGAGAGTTATTTTCATATTCAACCATAATTCAATGTGCGTACGAGATGGTGTTTGGAATAGAAAAAAGACTTGAATGGAAAAGAAGTTGTCCTTCGGATTAATTCGTTTGGAATTCGAAGCTCGCTCTTTGCTAAGCTGATAAAATTGTCGCCTCCGTGTTTTTTTTTCTTCTCCGAATTGAATAACGAAAAATAAAATTGAAAAGTCGGATGAAATAAGAACATTCCACAAATGAAAAAAATTCTTGGCGACTTTTATCCTATAAAAAGCTCAATTTAATGCACAAGTGAGAGACAGACAGCGTGCGACGAATGAGAAAGCGATATGTTGTGCTGGCGCTTCGTATTCTCACATATTTATTCACTTGATATTTACTGGTGGTGCGTGTTTGAGTCATCACACTCGTTTTTGCTTAAAAATGCACACAACGACCGATAAAGAGCAACAACACACACACACACACACACACAAAGCGACAGAATCAACAGCATCAGTAGCAGCAGCAAAAAACACGATCAAAACAATACGGACGGGTACTAGAAAGATGTGCACGATTTCAAAAATATTTCACTTGATATATCAATAGAGTGGTATTGAACGAGCTCAAGCATATGGACACGCTTTGGTTGGCCTTCAAAACACATTGATAGTCGTCTGTGGATTTTATAAACTAAATTTCACACATTGCATTGAATTGACGACGGCTCAACGAAAAACTCAACATCATAACACAATTGTGCGTTGGAATTGTGTGTACAGTACCAGAGAGCTAGTGCATGAATCATACCGCACAACAACAACAACAACAACAACAACAACAACAACAAACACATCAAAAATTAATATCAAGTCTATGAATGTGAACCCTCTCTCTGCATGTAATTATTTACATGTAAAATTATCGTTTTGAAAAATAAATGGGTGAAGAAAAGGAATCTTTGGCGCGTCGAAAACAGTTAAAAAGAAAAAGTGTCATGAAATGAACGCACGCTTGTTCGCCCGTTTGAGAGGCAACAACAACAAAAATTCAAATGACGACAATATTAAATGAAATGCCAAAAAATGACAGGCTGAATGGCATGCGAGTTTTGGCATGAAGACGCGCTTCCCGCTTGAACATGAGCACGTACTATAGAAATGTAATGGTTTGGTCTTAACAATGGCAGAGACACATCTATCGTAAATACAATTCTGCTACATTCTCTCTATGCGAAACGATGATGATGAATGAGAATAATGAAGCCATTAATTAAATACGTAGCATGGATTCGCTTGGCTGCGGTGTGTGTGTGTGTGTGTGAAAGAGCGGGAGAGCATCGATTTACTAGATGCTCACATCCATCCACCAGCATTCATTAGAGGCATTCACGCGTCCTCTGTTCACACGAACGCGCGATTGTCCTTTTCTGTACCCCATTTGCTGTTGCATACCAAGACAAATAATCCGGAAAAAGTTTTTCGCGCTCATACTGCGCTCAACAGTAGCTTCTTTAATTCACAAATACACACATACATACATACACACACACACACACGAACACAACCCAGAGGACGGACGTACACAGCAAATTTCGATTTAATTCCACACGAAAAGTGTGTAATTCCATGCAAAAAGCGATAATAAATTTCTCGTACTTTTGGCGAAATAATGGTGAAAAAAAAACAGCAGCACGAGAACAACCGGAGTAAGAGAAAGAAACAAAAGCGGAATAAAATCTTAATTGAAGCGATGCAATCAAAAAAGTATTGGCTGTGAGCTTTGGGTAGCTACTTCATGAAAGTATGAGCCAACGCGTACAAGAAAAAGAAACCTACGCACACACACACACAAACACCAAACGAAAAAAATTGGTTTCTAAATCAAGGGAATGTCGTTTGCTTTTTTATTTGATATATTTGTGTGTGTGTGTGTGTGTGTGTGTGTGTGTGTGTGTGTGTGTGTGTGTGTGTGTGTGTGTGTGTGTGTGTATGTGTGTTGTACTTTTTTTTCCTCAATTCAATTATGCGCAACGAGATCGAGTAAATTCCAGACACAAACTCTCACAAAACACCACAAAAAAGGGGGTGCGCTTGGATTTCGTTGCAAACATGTCATTCACATCGAATTTTCCACACAAAGCAAATTCAGATGCAAATTCTTTTTGAATCGATTGAAAATGTGAAATACGAAAAAAAACAGATTATTTTTTATGGATTGTAACGTGAAGTGAAATGAACGCATATTGTTCTATTCGTTTTTTTCCCGTTTTCTTTGGCTCTTAGTGTCATTGTTCTCATGTGTATCTGTGTGTGTTTATGCGAACGCATTTTTTTGGTTCTTACCGCTTTCGCTGGTTTCTTCCTTTCAAACGAATACTGAGAATCAATTTAAAGCAAGGCATGTGTGTCACTCGCATAACTTATGTACGTTCGGGACACCACATTTCATGAGCGCCCATATTAGAAGTATATCTAGTTTTTGGTATAATCAAGCCAAGCATTGGTGCGTTAGTGTTGAAATGCAATGCAACACGATGGCAAATGATAGCTTTCGAGCTCACTGTAAATAAAATAGTGCAAAATTGTCTCCTTCAAAATATAGAGAAGCTCTACAAATACATGCACACAAAACTCTATATTGGGATATGAGATACGGACGATTAGATCAATTCCTTCCTCTAGTTCATTTTCGTTTGAAAATTGTCTGCTTTCAATGTATAATCATTATAAATAAACGTCAAGCAACCAGGCAATAGTGAAAAGGATGACTACCGACTTCGACAACACTGGCGAAAATAAAAATGCGTAATTTTTTTATTTTTTTTGTGTGTTTTCTCTCTCTCTCTCTCTCTCTCTCTCTCTCTTGCCATTCGGATGCAGCTAACATCGTCTATGAAAAAAAATTTAGAACGAAGCAAAGAGGCAAGTGGCAAAATTCAAAAGCGAACAAAAGTGTAAATCAGTTTTAATAGAATATGTGTTTTTCTCCCTCAAAATAGGTGTCTTTTTTTTATTCTCTTGCTCTTCTCTTATGATGTATTGATGCATGAATTTGTGATAAATTTTGCCATATTTAGCATTATTAGACGAATATCATAACCGTATATTACACAAATGTTCATATATACATTGTTAGAACATGGAATACGGCATATTTTTCATATTTAATTTAAGAATCATTTATTTTTTTATTTTTTTGCCTTTCGTTCATTCACTAGTTCATGTGTTCATTCATTTTGATCGCTGTTCTTCAATTTTCTTTTGTTAAATATTTATATATATAAATATATCTATATATTTGTTTATTTATTTGCATGAAATGCATGAAATAATGCTGGGCGGGTGGAAAATAGAAAACGAACATAAAGGAAAACCAGAAACATGATGTCATATAAATTATAACTTCCTTTTAGCTCAAAATGAGCACATTTCACGAACTCGATACTAAATCGTAAGCAAACACTGAATAGATAAAACTGTGTACATAGGTTCTCACCAGGGGTCCGAGGGGTCCTTCTCAGACTCGGTTTACACTAGATAGAATTGACGTTTTTCGTTAATAACCCCCCCCCCCCCTCCCTGAAGACCACATACTTGAGAACCTATGACTGTGTAACAGTATTTGGTATTGAGTTGAGTGAGGCCGGTTTTGCTGATGGTGTTGTTTTTGCTGTCTGGTGCGTGCGGTAACCATCATCATCACTTGGGTACACCCCGGTTCAAGGGGTCTAAAAACACCTTTGCTATTTATGCATGACTAAACCAAAACCATTGACCCTCACTCTGATATTAATTACTAATCATATGAACTCTCTTCCGCAACACCTCTCATTCAATGAAACCCAATGTTTCAGATGGAACATGTTTTATGTGCGGTGAGAACAGTATTGTTGACAAGAGATAAACGACTTTTAACACGTGCGAAATGCATACCACCATACAATGCGATTGGATGCATACAATGCGATTGGAATGCAGAGATGCCCAAGTCACGACTGAACGAAGTGTAAAAACAATTGCTGCTACTAATACAAATGCAAATCAGAACACTCACAAAACAAAATGAAGAAAACAACAATAACAAATCGTCACCGAAATAATGTTTGTGAAACAAACAAAACCACCAATACAAATATCACCCAGTCAGCCTCTGTACTTTGTTGTTTTTTTTGCCGTTTTAATCACGATTATTTGCAAATTCCAAATAATAAGCTCATCATTAGAAACACTAAATATCATACAATTTACATGATGTGATCCACACGCGCTCTTCCACAAAACACGAATCGAGCACTAAACAACAACAACAACAACAACAATAACAAATAATACACGCAAACTTTGCGCAACTACATCTCACAGTAAAATTTATTAACAAACAAAAATATCGACACATTCACCAAATGAGAGAGAGAGAAGGTAGACGAGATATGACAAAAACAAAAATTATATGAGAAAACAATCATTATCACAACCGAAAATATTCGATGGATGAAAAGACACATTAAAAAAAAACAAAAACAATTGTAACCAATAACATGCGATAATCATTGCGAATAATTCACATTGTAATCAATGGCCCAATATTTTTTGTGTGGTTTTTTTTCTGTTTTGTTTTTGGACAAAAACCATGATAAAATAATAATTTGCTTGGTTGGATGACTCGTTGGTTTGACGAGCGCCCAGTTTCAGGCACACACAGCTTAGCTCGGCATTCAAAACTGGTGCCCAATGACATGTGTACACATATTACTTAATCTTGCACTTCGTCGAAACACATGAGCAATTTAAACAAATATTACGAATTTCATATGTCGTTGGTTATTGCCGCGAATCGAATTGCTTTGACCGCCGCAACCTCTTCGCTCACTCTCTCTCTCTCTCTCTCTCTCTCTCTCTCTCTCTCTCTCTCTCTCTCTCTCTCTCATTCTGTCGTTCTCTCTCTCCGTGTTTGTGTGTCTGTGTGTCGCTTTTGTTTCGTTCTTTTTTTTATTCTCTGCTGTTTTATTTTCGTCATTAGCTCAACACTACACTTTGACTTCACATTTCGTTGACTGCTGTGAATCACAAATTGAACAATTCATAGTGTTATTTGTCGGTTGTGCCGACATGTACATGTACAATTTAATTCACTGATTCAGAGCTCTCGAAACCAACCAAAAAAAGAGCATTTTATTCAATGATTTGAATCATTTGCTGTTTTATTGTCTTTTTTGTTGTTGTTGCTTGCTGTTGTACAGCATAGCATCAATAGTCACTGTATACGAGGAACGCTGACAGAGAGCGCATCGTGCACGGGTGATTATAAAGCACACGATTTTTTCAAATGCTTTGCATTGTTGTCGATATTTTTCATATTAAGCTATGTTAGCTCGTTCACCGCATTTATTTGTTGATTATTCCGTTTTTGAATCTATTTTTGTGTATGCTGAATATATACATATTTTGTAATCTTTATTCTCTCCCTCGATCAAACTAAGTGGTTTTCGGATAAAAAAAAGTAAAAAAAATGAAACAATCCAACAATAACGCACATATCGCGCACACAACAGAACAAATTACAATCGAAAAAAAAATCATATCGAAAATCGTGCACAATAGAAATAAACTACCGATGTATAAGCACACTGTTGCTATTGAGTGCGTGCTCAACTGTTTATTCGTTTTTTTTCTATACCTTCGTCGCTATTTTGCTGCTGCTGCCGCTGCTCTTCTTCTTGTTGTTGTTGTTGTTGTGATAATATTGTTGTAATCATTTAAGTTGCACATGGATAAACAGCTGTACACACAAACGCTCTTTAAAAAAAATAAACCACTTCGACCGTCTATAGGCAGTGTACTTGAATTGCTCATACCGCTATCTCTTTTTGGCACACATTCATTCAACGATTCGAACCATTGAAATCATAGACATTGGGTTGACCGTGCTCTGGAACAGTGCCACTCACATATTGTTGTAAATGATATGGAGACGACAGTTTATTGTTTCAACTGTGATGAATTTCGTCTTGTTGTTGAATTTTATTTAGTTTGAAGCTATCGGCCCACACAATCAAGGGGAGCAACAACTAATAGTTTTCATAATTCTTATGTTGAATTCAGTTATGAATACATAATATGGAATAGGAATATGTGAAAAGAATGCAATATTGAATTTTGGCGAGCACCCAAAACACAGTAACACATTTCGTTATCGATGTCAGTTGTCATTCGATTCAGTGATTTCTTTTATTACAATCATTAATACAATGCCCGATTTTTGTCAGCCCCTTGGCCAGAATGCAATGGGCAACCAGTAGATCCATTTGAACTGTATCTCTGTTTTCGTTTGAAAAACATTGGTCCTTTTTTTACAAACGTACATACATACAATCCGCGTACCCGCGCATCCGCGCATTTAAACACATTCATACATACAAAAACCGCGCATCCGCGCATTCACACACATTCATACATACAAAAACCGCGCATCCGCGCATTTACACACATTCATACATACAAAAACCGCGCATCCGCGCATTTACACACATTCATACATACGAAAACCGCGCATCCGCGCATTCACACACATTCATACATACAAAAACCGCGCATCCGCGCATTCACACACATTCATACATACAAAAACCGCGCATCCGCGCATTCACACACATTCATACATACAAAAACCGCGCATCCGCGCATTTACACACATTCATACATACAAAAACCGCGCATCCGCGCATTTACACACATTCATACATACAAAAACCGCGCATCCGCGCATTTACACACATTCATACATTCAAAACCGCATCCGCGTATTTACACACATTCATACATACAATCCGTGCATCCACACATACAAAACCACGCATCCGCACATTTACACATTCATACACACAAATTGCACATCCGCGCATTTACTTACATTCATATATTCGCGATTTCGCGTCCGAAACTGCGGATTTTCATATACACACCTATATTCACATACTCGCGCTTTCACATCCGAAATCGCGGATTTCCATACACACATACATTCATATAGTCGCGATTTCGCGTCCGAAACTGCGGATTTACACACACACACACACATGTGCCATTAGAAAATTATGAGCCTCAGAAGCTATGAACTCGAATATAGCGAGCGATTAAATGACAAAGAAATCGAACTAAAACAAAAATTACATGAGTTGAACGTCACGGAACGCAATCACGAATACAACAACGCCATCCGAAAAATCGCGTTACTTGAGACCTTACTACTAATCAAAGAGTGGCAAGAGGACCTTACCAACACTATCCTTCGTGGCAAACAGGCCGAGATTGATAGCTTGAAAAGACTCTTAGACCACCGATTAGAAACATTCATGCAGTTTAACGGGCTCTAAAAACACCCCGCAAATTCATCCGTGTAGAATCATTCACTCGCATTCACACGCTCACATACAGATCACTGAGCCATTCACCTAATCACATATATACAAAATTACACATTCACACATGCAATATACATACAATTCCACTCTCAAATAGGCATACTAACAAAATAAATATACAGTCCACCCCCACACTTGCAAAACATGCACGGTAAATAACATATCCACATAAACCAATACAACACTTACACATACACACACATTCACAACCTTTCCTAAAACCCATCAAACCATACAGGTCGCAAAAAACATTGGTCCATTTGAACTGTATCTCTGCTCTTTATATGCATGCATTTCTTTTTGGTGTTTTGGAGTCAGCAATAATACCGATTTGGTTTCGGTATTTGGCGGCCCATGCTGATATTTTTTTGTTTTTGCCGTGTTGATATGAATGATTCAACATGAAGCACTATCGCTGAAAAATGATAACAAAAATGACAAAATGAAAGGTGAAAATAAATACACACGATTAAGTGTGTATTTATTTGGATTTTCACAAGGTGTGTGTGTGTGTGTGTGTGTGTGTATGTCGTCTTTTGTAACACGAACGTTGACATTAATTTAACAAGCAAAACAGTTCCATTCTGATCCAGATAACTTACTGATATTTCGTTTATTGTTGTCGAATCCAGAATACTGAACGTGCTGTCTTGTGTGTGTGTGAATGGTGTGCAACGTGTTCATGCAATTTGGAGTCTGTAGTGATGATGGATCCATTACTTCGTTGCGTTGAATTGTACCGAAAGTCCGGTTTGCATTCATAGAAACGAACCAAACCTTGCAACCAACCAATCCATTGACAACTCTTTTAAGTTTTTGATTAAAGGGAATCCCGATGATCTCTCAACTGGTTACCCACACATGACACTTTCTGCTACTATGCGGTTTCATTATTAATGATGATATAAAAGTGGCATACAACAGAAAACCTTGTCAGCTTCCGAAGTATTTTTCATTTGATATGGATTTACAAAAGAACTCAATACGATTTTGCACGAACCAAAATTGATACTAAATTGAATCGACTATAGTCAATAAAGACTGGACGGAAGTGAAAGAGACACACACACACACAAATGCAGGACCAACAAGCGGTCGAATGCACGTGGAAAATGTGATCTGGCAGCAACAATACGTAAGTCACTCGGGACGTATATGAGACTCGCTAAGGAAAGAAAAAACAGTTTCATGTGCATTTTTTCTCCCTCTTTTTCTTTCTCTCGAAGACACTTGACATCTGTGCTTTTTCTTGATAAAACTCATGAAATCATAAAAATCAACGAAACAGCGTAACATTATTAACAGAAAAGCATGCTATTGACTGAAAACGAAAACGGTCGAGTCGCACACACTCAGAGAGAGAGAGAGAGAGAGAGAGAGAGAGAGAGAGAGAGAGAGAGAGAGAGAGAGATGAATTGTATAACAAAGAGAAAATTGAGCGAACAGTCGAATAATAAAATACATCAAAATCTAATTCAAAACTATAAAATCCATGCTTGTAACACAGTTTCATGCTCTCGAAAATTGAATTTAATATTTTTATGTTGTGCCATTACTGGCACAGTTGCAACCCATATGGAATATTATGGTAAAAGACATTTCGTGGAAAAGTTACCAATTTCAGTACGAGGCAAACGGAAAGTCGGCTTGTTATCCGACTTTCAGATGATTGAACGAATAAACGATTGAACGAATTTGTGTGTGTGTGTTTGTGCTTGCAAGATTAGTGTAACATCCCCATCCGGAAGGTTGATCGAGTCTAAATGTATACCGAACAATTTTTTTTAGCATAAAAAATTGAAATACTTAATCCTTCATGTATATCAAAAGTATTTCACGCGATTTTGACGTTATATCGAGGCATATATGATGGCTACGACACAACAAAATGCCACCAAAATGGCACGGTTGCTAGCGCACATGACACTGATACACAATGTGACAAGTAGCAATTATGGTGCATAAAATTATATTCGATATGCTTGCGATATTCGCACATAAGCATGTTCGTTATCTCATCCCCTCGATGAACTTCATCTACCTTCCGTTTCCCTCACAAACACACACACTCGCATTTTTAATTATATGCTATACACCCGCACACCACTTTTCCACATAATGGCAAATGGCAACGATTTTTTTTTTGTTATCTTTGGAATGAGCCATTCTGGTATTTATCACCTGTAGATAGAATGCAAAGCTTGGTGAGGCACTGGGATAAATAGAAAAAAAAAATTTGGTCCAACATACAAGTATTATTTCGTTAGTGCCTCACAAATATCACGTAATTTGTTGTCAAATTTCACGTTAAGCTATGAAATTGTGTGCACACAAATGTGTATGTGTGTGTATGTGTGTGTTTGTGTGTGTGTGTGTGTGTGTGTGTGTGTGTGATAGAGAGAAAATGCTTAGAATGGTGGCGTGTATATAATTCTTAATTTTCATCAAACTGTAGCACATTTTAAAGTTGCTATCAAAATGGAATATAATCAACGTGAAAAACATGGAACACCATCTGACAAGCATACAACCTCAATTCGCCTGCAATCGTAAAATGTTTGGTGCCTGTCGACAGCGAATCATTTTGCATGGATCGTAGAGAAGATGGTGCGTATACCGTGTGTATTTCGATATGGTGAATGGTTGGTTGTTAAGCTTTTGAGGGTATAGAAAAAGCGGAGGGGATTGGGGAATGTGGAAGGCGAATGAACGAATATGGAAAAACAAAGAAAACAACTGGAATAATTTTCTTGAAAGATCTTTCCGTTCGAATTTCCTGTTCGTATTTATGCCAGTTGTATTCATGCCGTGCTCAATTCCGTGCTTCAGATAGAGAGAAAGATTCGAATCGGAGACGAATGGCAAACGAGAGAATATGTGCACCACTGTAGCAACGCAGGGTATAACAGAACTGAGCAGAGAACTGATAGCACTTTTAGGAGGACGCAAAGCACAATATAGGCATATTATAAAGATGCTTATGATTATTTGAAATTTTCACTCGCACTGTTACTGCCGCCTGTTACAACGTAACGGTGACTGCGACTTTAGTGTACAAACTTTGATACAGCTACAGCTGTCATTTTCTTTGAATTCCATCATATTTTCCATTGGAACCGTGCAGGTGTTGGTTAGTTACTGTACTGAAGCACTGTACTCTCTCTCTCTCTCTCTTTCTTTCTCTCTCTCTCTCTCTCTTTTGCATACGGTGTATCGATATGCACGTTGCGCTCGTCTTCATTCGTAATTTCCGTTGATCCCGTAGCAAAGCGAAATAATAATAATAATAAAAAACGCGCGGAAAATATTGATATTTTATTCTACTTTGTACTTTGGATTTCAAGCAGATAGAAGGAGAAGCAACAAATGGGCCCCAATGTGAGAAGGGGATGGGGGATGGGGGGATAGACAGTGGAGTGAGCTGTGGAGCGATAACGATAAAGAAAATAAAGAATATAACGCAAACGAAAAACACAAGGAATATAACCCAAAGCAAAATGTATAGGGCCAGGCAATTGCCGATCAATTCCAATTAAAATGATTTTCTTTCCTTCAATTTATACCGTAGACCCCCCTCCCCTCCCCCCCATTTCTCTTTCTCTCATCCTCTCTATTCTCATTTTCTTTTGCTCGCCCAGCTTCTCATTGCCTCATCTTCCTCAATAGCTTCTTTCTCATGCTTTCGTTCGATTTTTTTTTCTGTATCTCCCCATTCAAGTGTTGCTGATTGCGCGCTACGCTCTGATGTAATTAAAAATATATATATATATATATATACAAAAGGAAAACAAAACTTTGCAGCACTACGAATATTTCCAATCGTTATTATAAAATTGGAAAGAGAATCAGCGACCGTTGGCATTGAGTAACTAAGCTCTCAAAAGGGAAATTCCCTGCGAACCGGATTCTATTGGAATAGTTTGATTTATTGTTTTTTTTTATTCATTGTTGAGCATTCGGTTTTGTGTGTGCACGCTTGATCTTAAAACGAGAAAACGATAGACAGAGACAGAGATTTTACGAAATGTTTCATTTCGATTCGTTTGTTTGATAAAAAAATAATTTTTGCGCATTTTTTTCGTTGTTCTCTCCATAAAACAATCGCAGTGAGTGGCATGTCTTTGTTGCAATCAAATGGAATGATTTGGATATCGTTAAAAATGCAAATGAACATGTTGTCATGATTTCAATGTTTGCCGTTTCTGTATGAAAGAGTCTAGACAATTTCGATGTGCCCATTCAGTATGTATGTGAGCGAACGATATTCGATTCATCCGTCTAGACCTGAGCAAAATAATAATAATAAAAAAAAACAAAGCATCATTTAGAGAACGTGAGAAAGAGAGAAATGGTCGCGTGCAATAACGTTTTTTTGTGCCATATTTTATATAGCAATATATAAAAAAAATGCATTTTCATCTCGGAAACTCAAAATTCATAGGCCGCATGCTAATTTTGCGAATCCGAAAATCAATCACAACAACAATAAACAAAGGCATACAATTATTTAAAATGTAATCGTTTCATTAAATTGTCGAAAATCACATATCAATTTCATATATGGCATACATTGAAATTCAGTGTGAATGAAACCCGATGCCGCTCATTATCGTGTACGCTGTGTGTGTGTGCGTGCGATACTCGCAAAATTCTCAGTATACTCATTTACTACAACCACTCGTCGCTCTGGCAGCAGCGACGATTTGATTTGATTTTGATGTATCCATCACACAAGAACACATGCGAGTACATTGCCGCTGTATGCATAAATGCCGACGTTGTACAATATTTTTGAGGGGATTTTTGTTATGGTTGTTGTTGTTGTTGTACGGCACCGAACGAATATCTTTCAACTCCATTGTGATTTGTATTCCATGCGATTTGATTCTTGCTAGCGCTACAAGTAAGCTCTCTCATTTCACAAATTTCGTATGGAATTTTCGCCTGAGATGGCTTGAGATGGCTCGAAACAAGTCAGTGTGTCAATAAATGTGTCATGTATTATTTTATTGAATACAGAGGAAATAAAAAAAAAAAAAACAAAAAAAAAGAGAAGCAAACTTTAATTAAGCCGACAAAGTTATTCCCTTTTCATACTACTGTTACAATGCAATGCAAGTTATGGGAGTTAGGGAGTACAAATGTGCGCGAAGCCTGCGAATGGAATCGATCTTTTCTTGATTGGTTTTAATTATACATTTAATTCGAATGGATTTACTTTTTTGCTGGTGCTGCTTGATTTTATTTGACTATAAGCTGATGCGTTCACGCTCGCTTTCTACGTGCACATTCACAAGTGTGAGTGTGTATGTGTGTCAGAGAGCATCAATGTTCGGATTTGGCTAATGTTGATGCTACTGTTTGCCGTTGTTGATGCGCGCGCCAAGCAGTTGATTAGTAGCAGCAGCAGAAAATACGAAATATCAGATTGAGGCGTATCAATTTGATGGGGTCGTGATCATGAGAAATAATTGTTGTTAGTTGAATGTTACGTGTTATCGATTTCCATCGCTACAATTGTTGGCTTTATGTTGGTGATGGTGGTGCTACTGGTACTGGTGCTTTGACGAGGCGGATGTTGATGTTTACACATAATTAAAACCTCACGTGATTTATACGAAAATTTATCGTCTTCATGATAGAGAAGCATTTGCACAAATAGTGTGTGCGATGAAGCAAACGCATCAGCACTAACAGCTTATTCAATCGATGGTATATATATATGTGTGTGTGCAGTGTGCACTGTGCATACCATATTGATATCATCATGATGTGTGCCTGTGCTATTTTGTTGAATTAAAACGAAAACATACCAAATAACGGACAGACACCAGAATTTGATTTTGTTAGAATGTTCGTTCGAAAATCGATACCGTGCGTAATGTTGATACAGGCGAAAACCTTTAACTCAATCACACACCATCGATTCCACTGAATGAGAATTCTCGTTTCGATGGCGGTATGCTATGCTTGCTTACTTTTCTGCTAGTTTACAGTTTTAATGTTAGCAATCTCTGTCGTTGCCATAGCCCGACAAATGGCCGGAGGTGGAAAAACAAATCGTGGCGACACTATGCATAAATTCACTAAACTGTTCACATATATTAAGTACATTAATTGAAATTTACGTGCAATAGATGTCTCTTCGCTTTTCCTTTTGGTTGCCATTGTTATTTGCCGCTTATATTTTCGGATCACTGTCGGTTAGCGAGCTGTGTTTCGACCAGAAGGTACCTGATATATCGCGCCTATATCTGTGGAATGTGATATACACTGTCAAGTGGCCCAATCGCAAGCCACATTTATTCACACACACACACTCAATATTTACATTTTTTGCGAGTGAGCTAGATGTGTTGAATGTATTTAATGTACTTGGAATTCAAATGCTTCAATTTATAAATGGTTTTTAGACATGAGATGCGTGTTGACGGTTGGTGGGATCGACACCATTCACCCATCAAATTCGACGCGAATGAAAGACAAGTCAGGCGGCTTTGATGGTTAAATGTCGATGAGAACATACACGCACGCATCCCACACAAGAATGTTTTGGATGAGCATCTTCTTTAGATGTTTGACTGTTGTAAATGCAAGGCACTTTGCCACAAAATTGATTGCATGTGTGATATTCTGATTATATTTTGAATATAAGACACCGGCGATGACGAGCACACGGACCGAACAACACATTTTCGCTCATACACACACAAATATGGTTCATTTGTTTTCCGTCGACTAGTTTTGCAAAACATTTTGTTTTTTTTTTGAAAGACTGAAAGAACTTTCAAAGATTGTGAAACAATGAAATTTATTCAAAATTTGACCGTTTACTTTTTTTTGCTTTATAAAATCTAGAGGTTTTTCGCAAAACTTTTATGAAATATTTTTTCGAAGTTTCATCGAAATTTGCTGAATATTTTTGTTTACCATACTTTTAGAAGAAATTGACTAAAATTTCGCAAAAAAAAATACGAACTCCAGTTAATAAGAGCCCACATAACACAATTTCAATTTTACAAAATTGTTCGACGGAAACCGAATCAACCGAAAAAATATCAGCACCAGCAAATGCCATCACAACATATCCCCGCATTCACATCGTGAATCACTATCATCACAATCATAAGCCGGTTTTGCCTTTCACTCACTTGCCTTGAGACGTGTGCACACCATTACCAAAAAGTCGAACACTGAAGTGTTTATGAAAAACCGTTTCCTAATTAGATGCTGTCTTATAAACGCGCCTGTAAATGGAAAACTAAAACTTTAATTAGAATTCATGGTTGGCATTTCGTGCACATACATAAACACACTTTGCGATATGTATGTGGGGGGAAGGGGTACGGGAGGAGGGTTGGTGAAACAACACAACACATTCAACGAAAATCTTTTTGGTTGAAACCATTGCCAACACTATTTTATCGAAGAATTTGGGTATGTCGTGCGCCTCTGGTGTTGCTCTACTGTTTTCATTTTGATTTCTCGTATGGTGAAGTTTCGCTGGGATGATATTGACAACAACAACAAAAAAAAACAGAAAGAGAACTGTTTGCATGAATCCATGTCCATAGGAAAAACCATAGCTTTATAAAACTCTTTAACACAATTTCATATTCCGTTTCTCGATATTTCATTCGGTGTGTCGATTTTTTTTTCGTTAGCTCATTGTATCGCATCTTATTCACTCTACCTTGAATATAACTTCTTTTCGTTCCATTCGATTTACATGGGCTAGAGCCCGGATATGGTTGAAATTCCTAAATCAACTGATTCAATATCCAAATAACAGCACACACACACACACACACACTAACTAACAATAACGACAACGACGACAACGACATTCCATTTTAAGCAACGTTCATTCGAACGATTTCCTTTATTTCGTTCTTTTTTTTCCTCATTCTTTTTCTTATTCTTTTCCTTCGTTCTTTTTTTTATTCGTTTGTGTGCTCATTTCATTTTCGAATACATACGTTTACCGAAAAACTTTGCGATTTGGGCGTTTTGTTGTTGTTGGTGATGGTGTTGATGGTGGTGATGGTGGTGATGGTGGTGATGGTGGTGCTGTGAGGCTATACATATTGCATCATGTTCAAGTTTATGTTTTCCTGATCTTTTATTATATATTGTTCGTAAGTTTCTAGTATTTTGTTGGGGGTAGAATCTGCTTATGTGTGTAGCCTGTGTGGCCTGTGTGCCGTATGCGCCTTGTGCGCGCTCAGTGCTAACGATGAAAAACTTTTATATTACATTAATATTTTATATTTCGAATTGTAATATTTCCCATCAGTGGATAAATGTCATGTTTTTAGTCGTCTTGAATCTTAAAAGCGTAACCAATTTTAATTTTTCCGCTACAAAACTTTAAAATCGGCACAATAAATGATACAATATATGTTTGAGATGGAAAATGAGACGGAAATTTTACATTGAAAATACGAACAATTTCTAAGGTTCTCGGAAAAAGAAATGAATTTATTTACCATGTGGTTTTCTGGGATTGTGGTTTCGATTACAATTTCAAACTGTGGAAAACACGTCCCAAACACATATTAATGATATACGCTAAACGATTCTCAACTGTTGTGTCAGGGCGATGTATACGTGTGTGTGTGTGTGTGTGAATGTATCGGTTCGTGTCTCGTTGTGGCTAACCAAAGCACATACGCGGAACTGAAAAAACCATTCATCGAAATCAACCACGCAACATGGCGGAAGATATACTGCTGAATTACTACACACTACAATCTCATTCAATGACAATAAGGCAACTTTTACTTGCATTCATTGCACACTCGCTTAGCTTCATTGTCTAATTTATGTTATAAATTACGTTGCACGAAACGCGACATACAATGAAGCACACGAAAGTTGGGAGTGAGAGAACAAACAACAACAACAAATTAAGCAGCGACAACAACACATAAACATACTACTCGAATAACAACGGCGGCGTCAGTAGCAATGCTGTAGTAAAAAAAAACTACAACATCAACAATGCTCCAAAAACAGAGAATAAATAATAATAAAGGAACTTTTCGCTTCGTTCGGCGAGTTAGTTGCACACAAATAATGTGTAAGTATGTGACATACGTAGTGAAATTCACAGTAAAAATGCTGGGGTGAGTGGTGGGAGTTTGAAGTAGTAGCATATTTCACAATTCGCCTCGAAAATCCTGTGTGTCCGATCGTTCAAGGAACGTGCATTTAGCCGAAACAATTTCCAGCTGAGAAAACTAACGAAACTAATTTCCAAGTTTTTGCATTTTCTCTTCGGTTTTCTTCTTCCTTCTTCTCTCTCTCTCTCACGAAATGCTTTTTTCCCTGAATCGGGTTTGAAATGCAAGACTATTTTGTTAAACGTAATTTCAGCATAACAAACACATAGACAAGTGGATCGAGTACAAGAGTTATAACAACGCCACCAAATCCGACGCAAACATATTCGTATCATACATCTCGATTAGTCAAAAGTGTGCAAATGCTGTATTTTACATGATACCAATCAACGGCATGGTACGAAAATATCCGTGTTTTACACCCAATGTCGAATGTGGGAATTGAACGGTGCTCTGAAGGTAACAAAAAAAAGGTTGGCGTTTGAAAACTAATGAAGAGTTGCTCTTCTGTTTGATTTTGTGTCACAATATCGCGTAATTAACGATACAATTTATACATTGCTGCATAGCAATTTAGTTCATCCGCCCCATTTTGAATACGCTTGAGAAAGCAATCCACAAACACACACAAACGCACACACACATACACACAATTTTCACTCGAAACTTATTTGCATACAATTTGCAATTTATTCGAAAATTACCCCCAGTTGATTGAGAGAGAGAGACGAATCCCTATCGATTTGTTTTCTGTATTTTCAGTTTTCATCTGAGCTCTTAGCCTGCCACGTTTTAACATAGCCGCAATCCATGTGATTATCACACTTTGGCAACACTCCGGCTTTTCATTGAGTGCTACAATTATTGCCCGCATATCAACGTGTGTTTTTGAGATTTTTACAATTCAATCAAGTGCCGCCCGTCAATTTGCTCCGCTTGAAAGATTCAAAATGGTTTGCACACACACACAGATCAACACCAAAACTCAGCCGACCCGATATAGATCGTGTTGACCATCGATATCACTGGTTCTAGCTGAGCATCACTTTATCATAGAAGGAAATGTGCCTCAGTGCATTTTCACTACACACGAGAGAGAGAGAGAGTGCAGAACGATAGCCAAATATTAATTAGGTCATCAAAAGTACCACTTTGAGTTTTGCATCCCAGCTGCATGCATGATAACACAGTTGAAATATAACGAAATTACCACTGGTTTTGTTATATTTTCCTACTGGTTTGCATGTTCAGTTTTCAGTAGCTCCGACACACCACTTAATGATGTTCCATCTTTCAGTGTTGTGGCTTCCAGCCTTTTGCTATTGTTGAGTGTTCGAGTGCCACATTTTTAGCACATTGAATGTAATATGATGAAATGGCATAAAATCACAATTCACAAAGTTCGCTGCTATAAATTGTCACATCAAATGTAAACATGTTAAATAACAGTGAATGAATTTTTCGCATAACTAATTCGCACTTGATGGCGATTATACACTCATTTGAATACATAGGCATTCTTTTTTTTTGGTTTCGTTGTGTGAGTTTGGATAGCTGTGCATATTGGATTTGCTCTATCAAAGGTGAATGTAAATTATTCATTGTCATTTTCATAGCTTGCACCTACAGCACATGTTGATGCTGCATACTAATAGCATTTCCAGTTATTTGACAAGTACTTGAACTACACTGTCAAAAAACAACAACAACAAGCAACATTGTTGCATCAATGTGGTTTGCCTCTTTTTTGTGTCTTTTTCTACATCATTTTTCTCTTTACCATTGTCGATCTGAAAATGCTTACGGCCATATTTCTTTTGACGCCTATACTCACTTGAATTCAATTGAATTCATGCGGTATTTTTCGGCGTAATCTATTAAACCAAACATTTCAATGAAAAAAAACAACAACAACAACCTTAAATTGTGTCTATATGTTTTATAGCAACACAAAACATTTTGATGCACATTTCACACAAAAAGCATTCAAAATCGTTAAAACCATTTAAAACAAAAACAAAAAGCAAGCATATCAACAACTGAGCACAGCCAACTAAAAACAGGCCGCAATAAAAAAAATTATATTCACTCTTAAACAAATATTCGGTTTATATTTTTAGCTGGGGAAAATTGTTCTTCTGTGTATTTTGATTTTAATGCTGTGTAAATTCGTTTAATTTTAACGGAAATGTGTTAATCCTCTCATAGTGCTCATTTGGTTGTTGTTGTTGTTGTTGGTGGTGTTTAAATTTGTTTAATGAGCTTTCACATACAAATCATCATAATTTTAAAGTGAGCAAAATGATTGCATTCAATAACATTGACATTGACGTTATGAGCTTGAACTGTATTTTTTGTGGGATGACGGACTTTAAAACAAAACAAAACAAAACAGAAAAAATGTTATCCTTGCTTTGTTGTGGTAAACGATGAATTAAGCTGACGTATTCGGAACAAAATGACACGTATAATTGCTTCATAAAAGTATAGTTTCGAATTTGGAAAAAAAGTGTCTGTATTTGGTTTTTTTTAATATCTCTGAATGATATCGGTGCACCTTTGTATGTGAAAAATGAACGCGATTGCAACAAACGAAAAAACACTTTAAACTAAACACAATTCAATGCCATAGTTTAAATAAATGTTATTTAAATCGAATAGAAGCCCGCAATCCATAATGTGACACACAACCAGCGGTAACACAATATTTAATAATCTAATTAAAGTATTTGTCAAAAATGTGTCACAAATGGACTGAACGAGTTTGGAAAAACAACATATTGCATGGATAATTTCTATAGTCCATAATTTAAATCGAATCAACAAATTACCGTGATTCATTGTCATACAGGTGTTGTTTGTTTTTTTTTGCGAGACAAAACAAAAATACGTTGGTATCCAAATGATGTAGATGATTTGTTTTGTTAAACCTAACAAAAAGCGCATAAAAATGTAAAAATGTCGAAAAATATAGCTCTTACTTAATGATATTTGACCGGTGTACGGTAGAACGCACAGCTCTGCATATCTCGAATAGCCGTGCGCTTGAATTTTTCCTGAAAAAAATTAAGAGAAAAAAAAAAAACAATGAATAAATGGCATTTTTGGAATGATGTGTTGTTTCTGATAAGCAAAAAAAAAATATTTTATGATGCTGCAGGCCATAATTTTTGTACACAATCTCCAGTCTCTCTAGGCTCATAGTCTCTCATGTATTCTGTACAGCTCTCATACGTCTGTACAGACAGTGGACTTGTGTGCACTCAAGACTTAACATTTTTCCCCGTGACAATATTTATTTTCGGTAATTTACACGAAGAATTACATCGAAATTTATTTCGAAGGAGCCCCGGTTTTGGTTTAGATCGGTTGACTTTGAAGCTTAGCACCGTTATTTGTTTTGTTCTTTTTGTATCAACGTCGTCAAGTGACTTATGTGTGTATGTGTAGTCTGGTATAAGAGCGCAGTATGTCGCAAGGGTGTGATTTGCAAAGTGGATATAATCAAGCGAGTGTGTGTGTGTGTGTGTGTGCGTATAGTGCATACACCACCTGATGCCTACTATTTAAGTGTTTGACAATTAAGTGGTGGCTAAGTGTGTACCATCTAAACATTTTGAATAATGGCTTGTTAATTTTCATCACGGACCCAACCAAAAATGGCAAACAACAAAACACAAACACTGAACCAAGCAGCACATGAATACGATACGCCCGAAATTGATTCGAGCCGCTCTTTTTGTGCCTTTGTTTGTCGTTGTTGTTGTTAGTATTTTGTAGATTCTTTCGAAGCAATAAAGACATATATTGCAACCTTATAGGGTCGACGCTGGAGAATATCTGTTCCAATTCAATTGTGTTGAAATCGAATCCTTGTCGGAGTGGACGTCACATTCATTTGATATCATTCATTTTCGGTTAGAAATCACTCCAATTAAAATTAATTCGCTGTGGGATTTATGGTGTTGAATATACCATCGTTTTTTTTCATATTCTTGATTTAATTACGACAAGGGACCAAAGCTTGAGATTGGAAGCACAATAAGGTCGATCACAGTTTTTTAGCGCGTTGTGATTACGTGAAAAGTTTTGTTGTCGTTTTTTTTTTCTGCTGACACAGACATCTAAAATGCATTTATGGAAATAGAAGAATGAAAAATACGGAGCGAGATTTGTTTTTTAATTTGAGTTTTGCCGAAAGAAAAGAGATCCTTTTTTTAGTGTGTGTGTGTGTGTGTGTGTGTGTGTGTGTGTGTGCTATAGCATGATTGGATAAGTGAACGTTTATGGTACGAACGTGAGGATAAGAGAAAGAAAGAAAAAAGAGTGAATGGAGAGAGAAAAACCTGAACGAGAATCATGAATTAATTCATCAATACCTTTTAGCGGTCCACTTGACAACTGATATGAAAAAAAGGGTTGAAATAAGCTATATGGCTGAAATTTGAATTCATATTGACTACTAATCTGACATCGTATACAGCCAACGAAAGAGAGATTGAGTGCCGATGCGCATGGAGTGAGTGAGCCAAAAGAGCAAACATGATAAAACAAAATAAAAACAACAACAACAACAATGATGGACAAAAAAAATATACATAGGCGGCAAGTCTCATTGACATGTACCGAATACATACACGTCCCTTGACGTGAACGGCAAGTTGAGCGGATATGGAACACATTTAGAATACGTATACTGCCATTGTTTGGTAAATTTTGATTTGAAGAGAGTTTCGGGCTGACAGACAAAAAATACACATACACACACACATGCAATAACAATAGATATTGCTTGCATCTGTGAATGCGTGAAAATGTGAAAAGTGAAAAAGTAGATGGAGTGCAAAAAAACCCATCAGAAATAAACAAAGCCTTTTCAACAGAGTTTTCCATACGAAATGAATGGCAATCGGTGTGTGTGTGTGTGTGGCCTGTTGTTTTTGGTTTTTATTGTGTGATTTGGAAATGAAATCGTAATTCTGTGAATGGGGTTCCGAAAATAGAGCAATATCAATTAAAACCTGTTCCAAATGATTTCGCATTTTAAGCCGTTGTAGGCACAATTATTTAGCCAAAAAAAATCTGATATTAATATAAAATTGCAAGCAGGATTTTAATCCGGTGCTCCGAAAATGCCATTCTTCCCATTAATAAATACCATTTTATGTATGAAATCTATCAAAACGCTTAATGTTCTTTGAATGATTTGCAATTTGTTCGTAGTTTGCCATTTCCTTTGATAAATGAAACACAAAACACACAACAACAAAGAGAGAGAAAGAGAAGAAAAATGCGAAACAAACGAGAGAGCCCTTTTGAAACATTCAAGAATCATCATACATTGAGCATAAAGTTGATCAAACTTATTTTCATTGTCTTTGCATTGCGTTTCCATCGTAATAATAATTGGGCCTCTCGTCAGTTTGGCTTTTGTTATTTTGCATTTTTCGTTATTGTGCGCGCGTTCATTCGCTCTTTTTTTTCATTAGCACTTATGTATGTTGCATGTGAAACACACACAGTGTGGTGGCGCTTGTTTGCGTGCTTGCATACCCGTACTGCTGTACAATGCCGTTTCATTGTTGTTGTTGTCGTGTTTGTATGAGTGTTTTTATGTTGCACCAAGCAATTGTGAATTTGTATTCTTAAAATAAAATGTAAATAGCATTGCAGTAGAAATTTGTGTACGAAAGCCGTTTATGTCTTGTTTCGGTTAAATTGTAATGCAATGTTAAAATGTGTGATTCAAATTAAGTCATGGCTGAACATCTTCTATTGCATGGAACTGGAGTTACTTTATCGTATGTTCGCTTGAATGAGAAACCCAAATTTGGAACGAGTGAATGCAAAAAAAAAAATGAAAAGACCAGAAAAAGAGAGAAACCGCAGCACCCACATGAAAATCTACAGCGAACCGTTTGCTAGTGAAACTCAATGTCACTTCTCCACGTCTGTTTCTTTCTCCTGCTCTGTGCGATATTCTCTGTTCAAGTGTGTATACATAGCGCTTCCCCCGCGTTGTGCCATATATTTTTCGTTTACGGTAAATGTGTACACAACGCCTTGTATACGGCCGATGGCGGAGAAGCGATATGTATACACACTCGAACGGAGAATATCGCACTGAGCAGGAGAAAGAAACATAGATGACGAAGTGACATCGAGTTTCACGAAGCTTCGAATGATTCGCTGTAGATTTTCATGTGGGGCAAGTACTGGTATCCAGCGCAACCGCTTAGAAATTTATTAAAACTGAATTGTTGTGAATTGAAACACATTCTGGGTGTTTGTGGTACGAACCAAGTGAATTAAAATTTTCGATTTATGTTCAAATGCTCGTAAATAGCGATACTAATGAAGTGAATTTTTACGTGAAACTTGCAAGTTCTCGTGATAGTGAAAAACTCATGCACAACACATAGAATGCCGAATACATTTGAAAATAGGGGAGAACCATAATGCATTTGACGTACGACAATGAGGATCATTGTTTACTGACTCCAAGTGTATGCGCGCTGTGTGTGTGCGCAAATGTGTGCTGTGCATATTGTGTGAGTCAAAGTCATCATAGCCGTCGAGCATCTGTCACATATGCAAATCGGTGTGCACTGCACACGATTTCTGGTTTTGAATTACATGCAAAATACACATAACATGAAAATGTACCGGAGCATGAGTCAGATGGATGGAAGCCAATCATTTTGGACTGCATCTAAATGGGGTACGAAATGCTAATACACATACACACACACACAGAGAGAGAGAGAGAGAGAGAGAGAGAGAGAGAATGAAATCTGCCATGATAGACGACGGTGTACGATATACACGTAAATGCACCACAAAAACTTGTCGACGTCCAAATCGAAAATAGTATTATCCATGAATTCAAATGATGTGTAAAGGCGTTCAACACTCAAAACATGACTCGACCATGTGCTATTAATATGGAAACGTGTTCAGTGGCGCTGGAAAAATGGTGCGCTCCATTACTTAGAGTGTATATGAGCTAGAACAAAAAAAAAACACAGTATTTGATCATTGAAAAGTTCGCGCAAAACGAAATATTCGAAAAGACAATGAATCTAATCCGATCGCTTTGCATTTCATACCTTCCAATTACAATTAAAATTGTCGAGAGAAACTTTTATGCGCACAAACAAACGAAACGAAACAAAAAAAATTGGAACCGATATCAGTGGCTTATGCACCTTTCAAAAGTCTGTCTAGTGCGTATAATAAAACATAGTGATTTATAAACTATATTCAGGCATCATAAAATCCTCTATCACCGTCTACCCCCTCTTCACCCCTGGTCCCAACTTCAATGAGTGTTTGTGTGGAAAAAATATCGGTAGTTGGGAAAAACCAGATAAAACTGTGTGGCACATCTCTAGTGGCTGAAAACTGCCAAACTCGTCTGAAATGGGATATTTGATTACATGGATGGGGGGATGTACCGGTGAGTAATCTTTTAGCTCAGCTTGAAATGTTGAAGAATAACAACACACCCAAGGATTTTCTAAAGACTTTGCCACCATCTATTGAGTATAGATGAGAGTTGTGTATGGTTTGATTAATTTGTAAAATGTAGAATTAAAATTGGAGAAACAGAATAAAAAAAACAATAGTACGCAATGTGCACACGAAAAAAGAAAAGAAACGAACAAACAAACAAACGAATTGCATATTTTTGATTCGAGAGAAAAGCCAAGCAAATAAAAGAGAAAACTAGACGCTTTAACTTCCGTTCCGGTTGGTTGGTTGCTTGCAAACGCAACGTGCATTTGATTGAAAAGTCGCTAGCAAATTACGCATTCACATCGCATCGTCCTGGTTTGATGCATACGTGGTAAATAAGACACACACACACACACACACACACACACACACACACACATCCACTCCAATGTTTCTCTCTCGTACAGTTCATTGATTTGAATGTATAAAATGCGAGACCAAAATGCTATCATATTACTTTGCTCCTGATTCTATGAGTGAGTGAAGAGAAATCAATTTACAACGGATTACATTTGTTCTTAGAATAGAGAGGCAGTGCGAGAGATAAAGAGAGAGAAAGAAGAGAGACAGAGAGAGAAATGAAGCGATAACAGCACACATTCAGCAAACACATATGCACACAACGCTTTTTCGTTGTCACTATTGCCCTCTTCTTTGCTTGGAATTCAATTTTTACGTTTAACAGAGCAATTTATCGAATCGGCTACGTGCTATGATTTCACAAAAATAGCGCTTAATTCAAATCCCCCGTATGTAAATGCACTGACAGACTAATTTGGCACGATGAACTTTGATTGAATTTCCAATTGACTGAATTAAAAAAAAAAAAAAAACATATCAAAAACTGTTTTAATATCGTGTAAAATCGATCTCAGTCAATGTACATCAATTGAATTAAACCAAATCCAAGTTAACAAACTTTAGCTAAAAGCAACTGGTTGCGATGGGTTTTTCTATTCACATACAAAACACCATTCACAGCCCATTCATTTAGTCACCTTTTTTTCTTTCAATTTCCTCCCGAGAAGATGTTTCTTTTCACATACAGAGTACTCGATGAGCTCGGAAAGTAACCATGACACCGTCTTGATTCATGAATTCCACCGTTAATTGTTTGTCTCTTTCGTTCATATTCTTTGTGCTTCTTTGCCGTCGATAATCTTTGTCAGGGCTATGTAATGTAATTGCCTAAAAACTTTTATCCATTTAATGAAATTAGATAAGAGTTTTCGTATCGAATTACGGTTGCGGTGCGCGATAGAAAAGTTTTGGGAAAAAAAAAATAACTTTTAGGCGTCGCGCATCAGATTCAAAGGCATATCATAACTGTTGAATGGTGAAAATAATTTTTGTTGATTCTCTCTCTCTCTCTTTTGTTGATTCATTTTTTGTTGTTGTATCGTTCCTCAAAAATCAAGGGTAAATTTTATGTAATCGATCGCAATTTTGCTTCCTATATCAATATTATACACGATGGGTAGTGGATATTGATGCCTTGGAAATTCGATACATTTTTTTAGAGAACAACGTTCATAAATCGCTGTTAAAAACACGTCAGACTGTACTTCAGACAGCAACAATTTTACATCACCAAGCGTTGAGTATTGAATCTTGTGTTATCAAATATTTAAAATGTTTTAAAATGGCAGAGAGTATAACATCCACCAATGGTATTAATAACATTGTTAAAAGCATTGTGGTCTCTTTGACACAATCTTGTTCTTCAGTTTATTCGGATGCACTATGGTCAATGCTTGTTTTTGTTCATGCGCAATCAAGTGAATGCCTCTTAAGTCGGCACACTTTTCGCCTCATCAATGTTATCAGGTTTCAAAGGCAGCGCAACGACATGCAAGTGATGGTTAGATCAACGGGCTTCACTGATGTGATTACTAATTCAAGCTGTCGTTAATTGCTTAATTCGGTCTCAGCCTTTCAACGACACTTTCACCTGATCGTTGCCATTTAACGTTATGCGAGTGGGTTGCAATTTTCATGTATACGCGCTCTCGAGTATGATGGGTGGATTCGAATGAATAATAAAAAAAATACGAGCGCAATAACGGTAATGATAATTTATTCCAAAAAAATGTTGCAATGACCCTTTATACGTTTCAGCAATGGCAACAACACCGACACCAAAATCAACGAACGAACAACAACAACAAAAATTCTCTGAAATTCAAGTAAAGGAGATTATTGCTATGGGAACGATAATTTTGTTCATAACATTTTTTTTTTAAATATTTTCCTTGCTCTTGAACAAAATTAGGATATTACATGTGCTGCGAAATACTCCAAAAGACATCATTGTGATGGCCTCTCCTTTTTTTAATGCCTAATTTAATTATTACATCACTCTTTTTCTAAAGTTACAGTGCAGTTGAACTAGAGACGCAGTACTATTGTATGTGTAGGTCCTTTTTTTGCGCCTCAATAATAATGTCCATTGCAACGATAGTTGCTTTGTTTCTTATACTTCATTTCCGCTTTTACTTTTATATTCTGAGCTTAGATGCCACAGTCAAAATATTTGGGCGTGTGTGTGTTGTATATGCGAATGAGTGCATAAGTTGAAGTGAAGGGATTTATGTCTGATGAACAATTGACTTTGCTATGACAAAGGACATGCGGCTTTGACAATGAACCGCTATTGCCATTAGAAGCACCAACAACAACACAACAGTAAGAAAATAAAATCACGTATACATAAAACAATGTGCGCTGAATGAACGATAAAATAAAATACGAGAGAGAAAAACAACCAACACAAAAAATTACATATAATATTTTTCGTATATAATGTGGAATGATTTCCATTTTCCCCCGATTAACATGAAATTCCAAGTAATTTATCATTGCCAAAATCTTTTGCGACATGGTACGCGAACGACATTTTCGCCGAAAATCCGAAAATGTATTTGTCGCTCTGCCTATACATTTACAGTACACAATCCACTTGGTAGACCATTTAGCCCTTTTTAGTAGACGATCAATGATAAAAGCAAACAAATAACAATGAGAAAATCGAACAATTTGCTCGCATATCGAGAGAAAGATGGAGAGACAGGAGGTGTGAGTGTGTGTGTATCACAGGCGATAGAGAAAGCTAAACGCCCTTTCTCCTTGCCCAATTCACTTTTGTGTCGACGATAGATTGCCGTTATTGTATATTTTATGAATTTAAGCATTTGAATGGGTAAGTGGTAGTGGTGGATCTATTGGTCTATTTTCCATGTTGTTTGGGATTTGTTGCTAACGTTAAGCTCAATCGTGAATTTCGACTTGCAAATTCAAATCACTAAATGGGTCTCATCATATTATCCAAATTGAAGTCGGACGCTTTAGAGTCGCCGTATAATTGCGAATACATGTTTTTGTGTGTGTGTGTGTGTGTGTGTGTACTGAACTAATAAATTTAATAAATTTCATAAGTATGTATGTAGCCTGATTCTTCAGGCAATTCAATCGAACAATAAATTTATAAAAAAAACGACGAAGAGAAAAAAATAAAATCGACCAAAAAAATGTTGCATAAAAATGGATGTAATTTAATTGAATTGGCAAAGATATTGAAAATGTGTAGCAACCAAAATGAATAATCGTAACGGTATGGCGTGTGTACGTGGCCGTAGCTAGCTGTTTGTGTCAACAGGCATAGCAACATTTAGCGATCATTTAGTCGCATCGGCAATACCAACAAACGTTAACAATGCCACATTATAGTTTCCTTTGGCAAACCTCTATTTAGATATTCCATATGTATACGTGCCATTACAATTACTGTTGTTATCGTTGCGATTACACTGGTCAATGGCAAAAACCATCTCTTTAGGTTATTTTATTAAAAAATTTCCAGTCAATTCCTTCCATTACTGTGGCTATATCATTTGTGACGTTGAAATGCTTTTGCTGATTTCAAGTATATTAGATTTTCGTGCGCATAAGAACACAGCAAAGACATTGTGATGATGCAATATGACAACCAACCATCCATATTTATGGCTTAATTATTGGCTTAGTCAATGGCACAACAAAATCGTTGACTTGTAATTGAAAACATTGCACACAACAAATGCTGATTGCCAACATTTTTGCCGACGACCAGTGAACTGGCATGAGAGACCGAGACACAGAGATGGAGAGAGAGAGAAGAGAGAGAGAGAGAAAGAGAGAGAGAGAGAGAGAGAGAGAGAGAGAGAGAGAGAGAGAGAGAGAGAGAGAGAGAGTGAAAGAGAGAGAAAGAGAGCAACAGCAGGAAAAGCAATAGCATTGATATCAGCACTTCTCTAGTCTCTCTCAACGATGAACTTAATGAATGGTGACTGAACCTTTCTCTGCGATTACAGTGACCATTTATAGTGGGATTCAATTCGATGTTAACGAGATTTCAAATTAAATCACCACATGAAAATGGAAAAACTTTGAAGGTATGAAGATCATGAGGCTAAATAGCAGAGAAAGAGAAATATATCATCGTTTTATTGCTGATTTTAGTCAAGGGGCATCCAACAGCGCAGCAACATCCACAAGCCCGACCGATGGAAATTATGTCAAGCTCAACGCAAACTGTGCTTACCGGTTACAATGCAAGTAACAGCAATTAATAATCACTAGATCATTGGGCTCATGGCATACGTTTGTACGGATTGTTCGATTCGTTATAACCCGATTACTCGTTGCAGTGTCTCGGCCCCTTTCGCATATCATCATGCTGATGCTCTCCATGTCGGCCCGACGAATAGATGTCGAACCAAATCAGCACAAAACCAGACTTAACATCTTCTTCGCTCTTTCAAGCGCACACGATTCGAACTTCAAGTTGCTTTTGTTGGGCATATATATATAAATATATGCTTTAATCTCTACATGGAATCCAATTGTAATTGTTTCCATCTCAAGAGGATTTTCCGCCTGCTTATATTCAATTACTTTAATACATTTTTAATCTTTTGATAGATTTATGAAAAGACCCAAATAATTTTTAAATGAAACGATATTTATTCTATAATACCGAAATGAGGGGGCGGTTGGTATGGGACAGAGAGGTACACATACACCCAGGCAAAGTGATGAGGGACAAAATGAACGAAAAGATTTTTACCACTAATGACTTTGGTGCGTGTTGTCATCAATTATCCATAATAGATTCATCAACGGAAAACAGTTACTACCATCAATTTTGGTTATTTTGTGGGGTTTTTTCGCATTGGCCTCGCAAAAAATGTCATCAAATTTTCGTATTTTGATTTTTGTTGTTGTTGTTGTTGCTGCTGTTGGCATTTTGGCTATATCATCATCATCAAATCCAAATATACCTTTAATTGTTTATTGCAATAGATTGGTGACCAAACAAATATTTGTTCGTTCGAAATCTGTTACTCAAGGCTAAAAATAGGGTAGTGACGGTGGAACAACAACAATAACAAGCAAAAACTGTGTGCTGTGAATGGAAAATCCACCACAATATTGCTCTTCAAAATGCTGTTTATGGGCTAGTATTTAATTATTTTGTAGTGTCGGCAATCACAGAAAACGAGGTGAGAGAGAGATAGAGAGAGAAAGAGAGAAGGGTTCGAACGTTCAAATCGCTTGTTTGAATACGATGGCAGAAATTTATGAGGTGGAAAAGTGTGGCAAGTGCACATTATTAAAGATATGCTGGCATTTCTACGGCAACATAAAAATACACGGGGCAAAATTACAAAATTATAGCAAAAGCAAAGCATGACACTGAAACAGTACAGAGCTTTCAAAGGAAACGAAGACACACACACACAACGTACAGATTTCATCGATGAATCTGTAGTGTTTATTTAGGTCGTTTTATCCATCGAATCACAAGAAAATGAATGTTGTAAGACATGGAGGCGGTGTGTTCATATTTTCCGATTAATTTTTTTTCAACGCTTACTACTTCAATGTTAAAATACCTTCTCCACCCCCCCCCCTCTCTCCCCAACATACAAGAATATCACTTTCAATAATCAAACAATGCATGGTACACGGCTACACAGAGCTGACGGAAAATTGATTGGATAACTGGATACGATTTGGTTGTTGTTGATGTTGTTATTAAATTTTTTAAACAATCGACGGACTAGCATACAAACTATTGCCGTTTATTATCCATGTCCTTCGCGGTATGTCAAACTACCGACAAACATTTTCATAATATTTATCTATTTACCGTTGGTGGAGTCTTGCCGACGCGGTAAAGTTCATGTGGATGTCGATTGTGGATGAGAATGGAAACGAGCGTGTGTGCCTTCACAAAATTTCCTGTTCACTTTCACTTCAACGGAAATGCAACTGATTTAATGTTAAGAATTACTCGAATTGAATTTTACGCTCGGATCAATCGCTGTGTGCTGTTCTGTGTGCTACGCTTTGCTTTGCTCTCATTTTCACTTGTTTTACACGGATTTTACAAAGCATAAATCGACTAAAATCATTTTAGCCCACAGTGTGTATATGAAAGTTTTTGTTTGAAAGCATTCAGCACGTACACCACTAATTTTATGATTCGCAATTTACGATATGTAATTTTATCCATTACCGTTTGATAGTAAGAAACGATTTCTTAGGTAGCTTAGAAAAGATTTCTCTGTTTGTCAGTGTGAGTGTTGTACTTGTGAACTGTATGCGAATGAGCTTGAACAATTAGATTCTAATTGGACACGTGTATACTTGAATGTCAAGTGTCAAATGTATTGATCATTCGTAAGAAATTTACCGTAAAACAATTCAATTGGATTATTTCAACCACTTCTGGTTGTCTGTTGATCGTAAAAAAATATTATGCAGATGAAAGAACACAAACTGAACTTTATATGTATCAATACAATTCACAATTTCGTAATACTCGGACATTCTCGGACACACGGAAAGGTTGTGAAAAATTGGTTGTATGTGATTTTTTTTGAGAAAATATTCTTCGTTTCGTTTTTTTTTTTATTTGCCAATTGATATTCACCATTTTATTTTTACACACTGATTGGCGTCGAGCCAAATTCAATAAACTGACTATCTAACTAACAGAAGACAAATTCGTCGAAAAGATTTAGTGAAATATGTGCAAATAGAACAACAAAAAAATATAAATATAAATTGTCCATAACTTTTTCACAAAATGTGTGTGTTAATTTGCGTCAAGATCAAAATCTTCTCAGTTTATGTATAGAAGTTGTTGATTTGCTATTACACGAATTTTATGCCCGATCCAAATGCAACGACGACGATAACGGTGGCGGTGACGATGACAATGACAGTGGGCGATTGATTACACTTTTTTGCGCTGTGTGTTTTTTGGTTGTTTTTTTTTTGTTTTTGTTTTTTGTAAACGATGACTTTCACAAAGTGACATTTCAAATGCGATTGTTCGATACACACAATATTTTCGGTAATATTTATATCGAATGCACGATATCTGTCTTTGATTGTATCGTTTATCAATTTTTCAGCTTAAACATTTTAGTTGTTGTCGTCTTTTTTATCGCGCCAATTCGTTAATTAGTTCTAATATAAATTGCGCGCTTTCAATCAAAAACTGGCGAATAGACTGACATGAATGTTTCGGTCATTTTTGTTTCTCTCGAAATAATAAAAAAAAGAAAACAGACAAAACGTAAATTGATTGAACGGACTGATGAAATGATTCACATGAAATTGGCGCACTGCAAGAAATTGAGACAGAGGAAGAGAGAGAGAGAGAGATAGAATGAGGTTGTCGTTGACGATCTTGCAAGTTTTCGAATTGCAAAAGCAATTGAACGCATTTTAATGAGATAAAAATCAAGTTTGCATCTGAATTTAATGAGATAACAATGAGTAATGAAATTGTCTGAGCTGCTCTTGTTGCTATTCTTTCGTTTCATTTTTTGTTGTTTGCTCTTTCATTAAATTTCTCATCGTTTGCTGTGAAACATTGCATTCGGTCGAATTGAAGCTTCTTATGCAGACAAATACAAACAAAAACCAATGTCAACGCATAAAATATCATGAAAATTCCTGTTTTGCCTATTTTATGCATTCCGTGATCGATGAGAGGTGATTTGCAACAATGAACCGAACTATTTGTAAGAGCGGCTATGAAAATGGGGCAAAGCGAACATAAACATTCCCGAACAAGCAACAAATTTGATATCGTATCCATTTTTTTTTTCAATTTTTTTTCTCTGCGCTACTCCAAAATCTAAATGCAACATTTCAAGAAAATTGGAAAATAATCTTGAAGTCTGGCATGAAAGTAGACAGCAAAAAAAAATGGTAAAACCTCCGACATCAGACAAAACAATTCATTTGGCATTTTATTTCGATAAGCTGGAAAGATGCGATGGAATATCCGAGATAAAAGGCCAACTAAAAATGAGTAAGAATAACCGAAACAACAAAAGAAGCACCAAAACTCAATTGGAAATTAGATTTGACTGTCGATATCTTCAGTTCGATACGCTTTTGCACATTTTGCATGCATATTTTTCTGAATCATAAATATTAATGTTATCCAGTTGAAACTAGTGGATTTTGTTGTTGTTGTCGATCCTTCCCTCCCTCTCTCTCTCTCACCCTCCCTTCCGTCTGTTGCTCTTGTTCTATTGAACAATGCATTCGTTTATTCAGACAACTGATTCATACTCAATTCTCTTTCGCTTGTATTGATTTTATGGGTTTGTTTGGGTAAGTCATTTCCGTGCTTGTCGAATTTTTCCATGAGAATACTAAAGGATGGAGAGGGTTTATTGGTTTGATGGGCAAAAAGTGCAAACAAAGTCATTTCCTTGCTTCAAATTACCAGATCTATACAGATTTGTCAATGTTATAAACATAAATTACACATGCGTTGCATTGTCTTCTTTGCCATTTTCGATTGTCTCTCTATATGAAACATTAGGCACTAAAGCTCGGCTCCATCTCCATCTTTACAAGCGCACATATTATTCAAGCAAACAATTTGTATGCAGTTGGATGCATGAGAAATTGCTTCAGTTTTATCAATTTTTCCCGAATTCAAGTGTATTTGCAATGCAAACTTAATATCGACATTGACATTTCTCTATTTTTTTATAACTATTATTATTATTATTCTTATTATTTTGTAAATGTTTAAAAATAGCTTTTCCATTCGAATATCTATCTGTCGTTTGATTTTGATCGAATTGGCAAATATACCGTTTCACCAAACTTCCGACAAATCAATAATGATGTAGATATTATTGTGGTATGGTTGAAATAATTTCATATGATGCAACATATGCATCTAATATTTGATTTGTTTTTTTTTTCAAACATTTGATGGATGGTTTAAAAAAAACGCACGCGATTTTGATGTTAAATTTTCCACACGATATGGGATTATACGATTGGGCTGATTGAAAAAAAGCGAAGCGGAAACACCGAATAGCAAATCATTCATAAAATATTTCATCTCATCGTTCACATCGCATTCGTTTCTCGCTCGTTTGTGTGTGTGTGTGTGTGTGTGTGTGTGTGTGTGTGATATTTTAATTTTATTCTACTCTCCTGTGTACCGCCTGAAAATCAACAAAATCACTTATGCATGTCGAGTTGGCAAGCATTTAATATGCTATTTGTAAAACAGCTTGACTAAGTTGTCATTTTTACCATGCATCTATGTATGTTTACATGTTTCCTTGGTAAATCATAAATCCAGTCAAATCTCTTTCGCTCTCTCGCTCAATGTATGCCACATGCACATTATTACGATGTGCATCCGTCAACTTAAGCAAAAACAAAAACAAAAAAATGTGTATGCATCTGGAATATCTCCATTGGATTTTGTCAACATCTCTTCGTGTATTGTCTGTTTTAATTTAACTCTCATTATTAATTTATTGTCCATTAATAATAGTTGGTTGTTTGCGCTCTACGAAAAAAACACAAACGAACGCATTGAATTTCTGTTTATTTTAGCCAGAATGCTCATCTCAATGAAACAAAAATGTTTTATGATTATTATTTATTACATGCTGTGCACACTGTACACTGCAAACAAATATTCTTTTAATGGATATATGGTTGTTGCTTATAGAGGAAGCCAAAAAAAGCGGAACACTGAGAATGAGAACGACAGAGAACGAATGTGATGGAAAACTATGAATGAATGAAATAGACAGAAACGAACGAACGTAAGTAAATGTGCAGTTCAAACAATTATGCATGTCTCATCAGCATCCTCGTCGTTGATGCGATCGCGGTCGATGTCTTTTGCTATTGCTGTTTTGCTGGTGTCGTTGCCATTGCCGTGAGTGTTGCTTTTGTCGAGCATCATCAGCATCAACTCATCATAATGGAAAATGGCGGATTCAAATGGTATGGCTCAGTTGCATTTACACTTTTCGTAAAATGCAATTTAAAGTGGTTGCGGTTTATTTCATTATATATTAAAATATAATGTAAAAGAGACTTGACACATTTTAAACACACACTCCTCTATCTCTTGTTTTCTCATCACCAATAAAACCGAAAACCGCATCAGCAATGGCAACAAAACACTGGCGCAATGGCAACAAAACACTGGCGCAATGGCATACAACTTTGTAAAATTGTGTCACAATTAACACACAAACGCATTTAACGGGGCAGCTATTGTGTGTGTGTGTGTGTGTGTGTCGATGTATTGTCAATTGAGTGCTTGCAGAGGGTAAGAGAGAGAGAGAGAGAAAGAGAAATTGAAACTGTTGCAGCAAGCATTTGAATGAGACTTTGTGGTTTTGTCGCGAGCACGCTTTCTCAATTGTTATGCGTCTAGCATCGTACATATCGCTAAATCACAAAATATATGTTGACATGATAGATTGAGGAATCGATAAAGGAATAACGAAGAGCCAATCCATAACGATTTTCCATTGAAAGTGTTCACATTGATTTTGATTTACAATGTAGTATATTTGTTGAGTTTTGAAAATGTGTTTTTGTTGTTGTTGTTGTGTGTGTTTTGGGGTTAAAAATGTACCGCTATTCGTGCCGATGGATATGGAAACGGAACTAAATCTAGTAATCACTGCTGTGGTCTCGTCCATCTGGACTGCTTAGCTTCAAGAAATACTTTTACAAAGAAACGCACCCAACGAAAACCACACGGCAAATTACTCAAATGAAGAGATTTTAGTTTTACAGAAAATTATGAGACTTCCGAATTGGTTTGAGTTATTTATTATCGTTTCGATATAAATCGATGTTTCGTTTATTTGTCTTTCGTTGTTCTCTCTCTTACATACAAATAAAAATAACATTGAATTCATCAATTTGAATTCTATTTTGTAGAAAGAGAGAGATAGCATGAGAGAGAGAGAGAGAGAGAGAGAGAGAGAGAGAGAGAGAGAAAGGGAGAGATCGGTTGGGTTTGGGCTTTCTTTATCTTTTATATTATTTCAGTTACTTATCCAGAATAGAAGCGATTTTAGCAAGTTTGCCATGCTACCCCATTGCATTTGAGGATGGGATTTAATCTAAAATCCTCATGGTTAGTTTTGTTTTCAATTGATAGTTCGTGGTTTTAATCGCACTGATTATCATTTGGTTTTGTTAAATTTAAGTTTGAGTTGGAATTTGTGGTTTGCAACGAATGTATTAAGATTGACATCATCAATCGACATTTTAAGTTGCCAAACATTTGGTACCTGCACGCCATCGATATCGATGGCTTTGTGGATAAAAATGACAAATTTTATTATTTTCTTCTCAACATTTAGTTGCAATATTTTTTTTTTCATTATTTGTGGCCGCAGTTTCCTATTCTATCAACAGTTTTATGCTAGATTTTATGCGAATATTTCACGGCTCTTGTTATTTTTTGATGTGTTTCTGTTTTTCTCTCTGTTGGATCTTTTTCTCTTCGAAAATTGAGTCGTCTCTAACCAAAAAACACTTTTAAATGTCGTAGAACAACATTTTATTGAAATAAAAATGGAAATAACAACAGACCGACCGAATGACAGCGTCTCTTTTTCGTAAGGTCTTCGTTCGTTGGTCTGTCTCTGTGTTTTTTTATTTATTTGCGAATTTAGTGCTTGGGTTGTAAAATGACAAAAGGCTTTGCAAGAGCTAACGAGATCGATAATAAAATAAGCACTATTATTCCCAGAGAATATCATCCGATAAAAATCTTCCGAGTAAAAGTTTTGGCAATTGTGTGTGCCATGAGGGAGTGTATGTGTGTGTTTGTCTATGTATGTGTATGAAGGCTTGGTGTGATGGTTTGCTGGGGGTTTATTTGAGCATTTGAGCATTTAATCCACCAGACCATATAGACCGGCAACACCGAATTATGCTCTCTCTCTCTCTCTCTCTCTCTCTCTCTCTCACTCTCTCTCTCTCTCTCTCTCTCTCTCTCTCTCTCTCTCTCTCTCTCTCTCTCTCTCTCTCTCTCTCTCTCTCTCTCTATCTCTGTATCTCTCCAATGTTTCTCTGTATCTCTCCAAATAGAAAGAGCTCTCGGGCATACATATTGGACTAGCGAACTGATTTGTTTTGATGTCCATGACTGCTTCGTTTCACACGATGGGCAAAACGAATATGAATTCACTTTTCGATGTCCAACTAATACAAAAATGTTGCCTTTGACGATGAACGATCAATCGGTTTGACGGGGTAAGTGGCGGCATCAATCAACAAACCAAAATGAAAACGAAAAATTGGGTCGAGGTATGTCTGTTTGTATTGAGCTGAAAAATATGTAGCCAAGAAACCAACAAGAGGAACAAACTGAAAAACGGAAACGACAACACACAACGGTGAAAGAAAAAAAAGTTAAACGAAAAAAAAATATAATCGAAACATAACAAAACGGAACCATGAAAAGCCGTATCCCAGACGGGCGCTAATAATAAACACGGACGACGAATGCTTCAGAATTCCGTGCTTTTTTGAAAAGGTACACATTGGCCTAAATAATTTTCATACGAATTCTGCAGAGGTCGTCGTCGTTAAAGGAGACTTCGTGTGTGTGTGCGTGTGTGTATGAATGTGTTTGTGTTTGTCGTATTTTTTGGTTTTCCCTCCCAAATCTAAACCCATAAATTTCACTGGATTTCTGACCTTGTTTCTTCCTATTGATGCGACTATATCCGAAGTTTTGGCTCTTTCACATCTTTTTATTTCTTCCAATGCGTTTTTTTGTTCATTGTTATTTGTTTCTTTTTTCACTCAATTCTTTCTCATCTATATTTTTCACTCATGTATCTTTAATATTGAGATACACAGCAAGCACTTAATTTTCGATGCTCAATAAAGTGCCCGAAAAAAGCGAAATAAAACAAAAGTACGCCGAAAAATGCGATCATAAGGTCCATAACATATAATGGTTTTGCTCGCTTTATAGCTAGTATACTTCAACCCTCCCCCTCCCCCCCAAATGTTTCTCTTTCTATCTCTTTCACATTGTCTTCATTTTTTTTATTTTTCATTCGTTGTGTGATATTTTGGTTTCGGTTAAAGCAAGCACGTTCATTTTCTTCTATCAGTTGGTGTATGTTTGGCTTCATTCTATGCGCAATGCCAAAATATCAAGCCAATTAAAATGAAGAAATGTAATTTGAAGCAGAATATGAGGAGAGTATGGTTAAAAATGGCGTTGTTTGCTTTAATTTTGCATTGCTGTATTTTTGTTGCTGTGTTGCTTTGTGTTTATATATTGCTGACTGCCCCGCATTCAGTGTGTCTGTCATTTTTTCCACCCCTTTTCCATAATTTTTTCCGTTTCTTTTTAGTTTTCATTTTGTCCATCCATCGTTTGAAAAATGTTGAAACGAACGCAAATTTTCTAATTAAATGCTATTTTTAAACTGATTTATTTTTGTTGTTACTTTCCGTTGTGTTATTATGGTTTACATAGTTGACTCGATTGAATCGGTGTTTATTTCATGAAAATAAAAATAACAACACACACAAAAAAACTTCGTTAAAAGCAACTGTTTCATTGTCTTGACTTGGAAGCGTCGTACTTTTGTTTTCGTTTTATTTTATTGTGAACACGAGCGAATCTGAAATAAAGTCAGAGTGAAAGATTGAAGCGCCGACGGGGTGGGGGAAGGGGGTAAGAGGTCATGTAAATGAAAATTAGAGCAAGTTACATTATTTATATATTGTCGATTTTTGTTGTGTGTCCGTGAGACACATGGGTTAATCTCGGGCCAATTTTGTCGGGCTAAACGATTCGATATTTTTTTTGCGCTTGTAGCCGATTCATTTGTGCAACTTACGCCATAAGTATTTGGTATTGTCAATTAATGAGTTTGGTGATTGCGTGTTTGCATGTGCACACGATACAGTCAGTCCTCTCAGCCAAATCGCACACACAACTTTACTGCGCACAATTTGGTCTCTCTACTTATTACTTATTATAATATATATTATAATTCTTTTTTTTCGTGTTCTGTGCTAAAAATCAAGAAATTGTTTGTCGGCTGTCGACAACGCAGGACATACCAACTAAAGAGAAAAGTGCTCGTATAATTGCAATTGGTGTGGGGGATAACTTAATAATAACAGTTAAAACTTTTTTTTTTCTTTCCATTTTCATTCCCTTTCTCTCTCTCTCTCTCTCTCTCTCTCTCTCTCTCTCTCTCTCTCTCTCTCTCTCTCTCTCTCTCTCTCTCTCTCTCTCTCTCTCTCCAAACCCGTTCAGCGCATGCTCAAAATTATTCTGAACGACTTTTTTTACGTTGTGTTTACTTTTGATGTTTTTAGTTCGGGTTGAATGGAAAAATAAAGCGCATTGAATTAACTTTTTCTCGGCTCGTTCACTCGTTCGCCCCATTTGTGTGTGTGTATATGTGTGACTTATTTGTGTGAATCGTCTAATATGGTGTTAGGATCGCAGCGATGTTGATGGGGAATTTTTTTAGCTCTCCGGCTGGCCAGACAGAAAAACAATCACGATACGAATCGAAAGAAGGGATGCCAAATCACTTCATATCAACCTAACGATGATCTAACATATTAAATTCCATCAGCAAAATATTACAATAGACTCTACAAATATTATTACGCTGTAATATTTTAGCATCAGTGCCAACGTATTACTTATCTGGTGTGTTGTTGTTGTTGTTTTTTTTTTCTTATGCTCATCTGTTTTTCGTTCATCTTATCTACACAGCCTACTCGCATTCACTAAGCCAGCCAATGGTTTCGATGCTAAACTCGAATACAGAGCAAAAAACCAACTTCCATCGAAATTGTGAAGAAAGCGCTAACAAGAAAAAGCGCGATGCAAGCAACCAACAAAAAACAAACTAACCCAGTAGCGAAATTCATAGAAATTCGCGAAAAAATTTCAACAAAATGGGATTGAGATTGTGATTCTTCAGGCGTAACAAACAAAAAAACGATGAAAACTGAATGAACGTTAGCCCTTCGATCAAACTAAAACAACGCAAAAATAAGACAATGACTTATTTGTTACATCTTTCACCATCATTTGTGGGTCGATTGGCTGTTAAATTTGAATATAGAGGAGGAACGAAAAAAAGGAGAGAGAAACATTTGATGAATGAATAAAAAAAAACGAAAAAAATGCGCATCAAGAAATAATAATAGGCTGGTAGGCAACGGGGTTAAAATTATTAAAATGAATTTAATTCTATCTGCGCTTCTCTTTTCACTGTCTATCAATTAAAATTTATTTAACCGATTTTTTTCGTGCGTTCGTGCGCGACTACCAATTCAAGAAATTGAGCCGACCGCATGGCGGTTCCAATTTGAATTAACGATGTTAACGCGCGCGCTGGTCGTTTGGCGAATAAAGAATAAACGAAGCAAGGAAAAAAATTATTCAGGAAGAGGAGGTGTGGATGAGAAATCGATTTGGGTCGGTAGTTTTCGGTGGCTGCAAGGACGCCCATGTCATTCAGTGGCAGGAAAGCATATTGTCCTGGGGCATTATCATAAATTTCTGAATCTGAAAAAAGTGAATAGAAATACAAAAAAAAACAACAAAAAATGGAGCCGTGCCGCGCCACAGTCCAAGCTCATGCACACATACCACAAATACCCAAACAACGACAAAAACAGCAACAAAAATACCAAATTCCAAGGCATAACATTGATGAACTTCGAATCGAAAGCTAAAATAAATGGGCTGTAAATTGGCTCAACTTCCGTGTGTCACAGTGATCGAGTATTCGATTCCCGTTTTCATTTTCAATGAGAGCGCTCAAACAATGCGATTCGTTAAAAATGAATACAAATCTGTGTCACTGTATCACAATTACTGATTGTTGAATTGCCCTGACAAAATGGTTGAACTCTTTAGAGTGGTGAATGTTTGCATGTGAGTGTGTGTGTGTGTGTGTGTGTGTGTGTGTGTGTGTGTGTGTGTGTGTTGGTGGGCCGTAAGGCATGAAATGCATGAAGCCACTTCCTATATTCCACCAGTACATAGTATTTATTCATTCGTTCGTTCCGTTTGTTCGTTCGTTTATTCGATTTGTTCGGTCGTAAGTTGCTTGATGATTGTTATGGTATTGGTATTTCTTCATGCCGCTTCAGGTATGCATGAATTGACAAACAGTAACGATATAATAACAACAACAACAACGACAAACAACAATGGCCAGTCCAAAAAATTACATAGACCCCGGCTGACTAGGCAAAGTAAAAACATCGCCGTTACATACGGTTTACCTTTTTTTTACTTTCTTTCGTTTTTAAAGAAAAAGGAAATTTATGATTTCCATTAGTTGCATAATTTTAACATCAATGCCACAAACATCCATGTGACCCAATATCACTTGACTTGAGGCCCCGGTGTAGCCCAGCACCAACAATACACCGTGCAACGAATAAATATTATTCACTTATATTTCGTTTCTTACATTGGCACCAATTTAAAATTCGAGCGGCAAAAAAAGCTTGTCGATAAGAGGACATTTATAGCGTGCGTTGTTTCTCTCTCTCTCTCTCTCTATCTCTCTCTCTCTCTCTCTCTCTCTCGTTTACTCGCTCTTTCGTTCGTTTACTTCTCTTGCCTTCCGTGAACGTTTAGTGTGCGATTGTGTTGTTAAAATACAAGAAAAAACGAGACGACAATGACAACGATAGCATTAAATTTGATGTGACTTCACTGGATGATGGCTATACCTTGGCTGAATTTGTTTGGATGGTGTGCTTCTTGTTTTGTTAAATTTCGGCTGGTACGGGAATGTTCGTATGTGCCTAATATTTGGATGCTCTGCAATATAAAAATGGCTTTTCGTCCCCCATTTATGATGGGAGAGATGGTGCAAAAATGGTATAAGATGAGTGACAAAACTAAGGCACATTCAGCTTGCGCTGATGTATGCACGAGACACACTGCTCTATAGCTCTCATCTTCTATTGTTCTCATTAATGCGAATCGAAATGGAAAAATATGATAAGTTTGTTGTTGTTGTTGTTATTACTCCTGGTCGCTGTTGCTTGACGTTGCCATTTTTTTTCCTCTTTTCATAAGAACGAAAAAAATTTATTTGGCTCATTTTGTACACAGCGTTTTGTTGTTGCTGTTGTTATTATTATTCTGTTCAAAACGCTGCCCATGAACGCAAACGTTGTGCACAAAAAAAAAACGGATAAAAAATGCAAAAGTGTTCATCAAAGTCATAATACTTGTCGTTAGATTTATATACGAACGGTATAATATGAAATGTTATATATAAAATATGGCTGGGTTTGGTGTCTTCCGTCGCGAATACTTTACGTTTTCTTTATCATTGTTGACGGCATTTTTATGCTCATCAAACTCTTTTTGTGTATCATTTTCTCACTCTTTCTCTCGGTCTCTTGTTGCTTGCATCGTGTGTTTTTTTGGTCCCTCCCTTTTGGCTTTTAGATTTTTTTTAATAAATTATTAACGATTTAAATGGAGCTTTATCGCACCCGTAAAGTTATTTCATATTCTTTTGTGAAACGCAGCAGGCATAAGCTTCAACAACACATAAATAGTGGTAAATCTGTCACATTCTGGATACTGGATACACAGACACACACACACAGTGGGCATAGTCATTCACTGTGTGCTACAAAAATTCGACAAAACTTTTTCCCAGCGAAATAAAAAATAAAATGGTCAAAAAAGTGTAGGCGAGTTTTTTACACACACACACAACATATTTTTACAAAAGCCTTTAAATATATGATGTTTTTGATCGACACTTGGGTCAAATCCAACACAAATATCACTTGAATATAGGCGTTTCTGACTCGACATTCTCTCTCTCTCTCTCTCTCTCTCTCTCTCTCTTTCTCTTTCTCTTTCTCTCTCTTTCCCTCTCTTCCTATGTTTCATCCTCTTCACAAAGAATGACAAACAAAAAAAAGATTAGCAACAGTAGCACAAAAAAACAAAGTATACAGTATGAAAAAACGTAAAGCGTTCGACCCATTCATACAATTTCCCATGGCCAACTTTATGCCGTAGGTCAAAGAATTTAAACTTGCAAATCCATTGCGAAACAACAACAACAACAACAACAAATAATTGTAAAAGTTTCATACGATTACCACAGAAACACAAAATAAACCAAAGAAAAGAGATTTATTTGCAAGATGAATGCAAAAAAAAAACAAAGACTGTAGATTGAATAAAATTTATGTAGTTTAGAGAAAATGAAAGATTTCACACATAGAAGAAGAATGATAAGCAAATATTACCTACAGTTTAACTACAGTTGTTTGAATGATGTTTCATTTAAATTGCATTATGATTGTTGTTTTCTTTATGCACAAAGTCTTTTGATTTTTCCAAACACTCGCTTCAATTGCATTGTTCTCTTGCGAAACGCGAAATTCACACACGATTTAATGTGATCGAATTTATACGAAAATGCAAGTGTTTACAATCAACGAAATCGATTTTATTGTCAATGTTTTTAAACACAGCAACTGATTCTTCTTTTCGGTATGAAACAACAATTCCGATCCACTTGATATTTCAATAAAGTCATCGAGCTTTTCCCACAAAATCTGCTTTTCTGTTCGGTTTTTGTGTCACTTTCACTTCATTCCGTTTTTTTTTTATAATTTTGAGTTAATTCTATAATTTTTTTTTTTTGGCGCCAAAAATATTTCATCCGAATGAATGAAGCATTTAAAGTTCAAATCTGTTCGCAATAAAAGAAACACATAGACGATTACCAATCAAAATAATGTATAAAAGACCAGACGATAGTCGTCAACGTAAACAAATTAAAAAAAACAAAACAAAAAAACCGTTCAAAATCAAATAAAAATTAATTAAAATGAAGCCATCAACAATAATCCGAATATCAACGATTGCAATTGTATTCCATTGATTTTTGTCATCTCTCTCTCTCTCTCTCTCTCTCTCTCTCTCTCTCTCTCTCTCTCTCTCTCTCTCTCTCTCTCTCTCTCTCTCTCTCTCTCTCTCTCTCTCCTTTCTTTGTTTATCGTTCGTTTCGCCTCTTTATTTGTTATAACAACTATTATTGCTAGTTGTTCTCTCTTTTTGTGTTTGTGTTTTGTTGTTGTTGTTGTTTTTTTTTTAAACTAAAGTGTTTGAATGTTTGCTTTTGTGTGTGTATGTGTTTTATTCATTTGTATCACTGCAACCAATCGATGCAAAAACTAATTGATGTTGACCGATAATTTCGCCGTTTTGCGTCATTTTCCAATATGTATGTTGTGTGTTATATGTTCAATAAACTGAAAAAAATCGTAAACTTGAAATCCCCATTCATTAAGTTGTTGTGAGAGAATCAACGTTTATGATTTCACCGATTGCTATGTTTCGGGCTGTCGATTTTATAAAGTGATTTCCATTGTTCTTTCACGGCGCGCGAATGCGGACAACATTTTTTTTTCGTTTGTCATTTGTTCTCTCTTTCTCTCCAAGTTCCGTTGAAAATGTTGTTGGTGTCGGTTTAATCCTCTGTTTGCCTCCCCCTCTCTCTTTCTCTCTCTTGCTAACGCTTATTTTCCCGTGATTTAAACAGCACCAAACAATTAGCGTCAGGCAGTCACTTGAATTTATTTGCGCTCGTTACATTCATAACATTCACAGAAAAAACACAGTCAATGCTCGGTCCGTTTTGTAACGGAGAAAGAGAAAAACAAAAACAACAAACAAACAACGAACGAACGAACAACAACAACAACAATAACAGAAAAATGCTTTTTTGAAGTTTTGCGTCTGTGTTACGCGGCCGACGGATTTTTCAGGCTCAGAAAATAAGTGTATGGGAATTTCGTTCATTTGTTTCAATAGCAAAGAGTGAGACGAGCGCTTGATGATGTCGGTTTTCTCTCTCTCTCTCTCTCTCTCTCTCTCTCTCTCTCTCTCTCTCTCTTTCTCTCTCTCTCTCTCTCTCTCTCTCTCTCTCTCTTTCTCTTCTTTTAATTTTTGTTGGTATTGTTGTTGTTCGAGAACAGGGGGCGCCCGTTTATTCGGCCGTAAGTCTATTCAATTAGAATCGTTACAAATTTTGCACTCAGTTCAGCGATTTGTTAAGACATGCTCATGTTTGCCACTTTTATTTCATCTGATTTAACTGAATCTCTCTGCTCATTTTCGCTCTCACGCACTCTCTTTTTTTCTCTTCACTCCCTTTTCAGGCTTTTTTTTCTTTCGCTGCTTATCTTATTCTTACTCTGTCAGTCTGTCTGTCTTTCTGTCTTTCTGTGTATGTGTGTGTTTGTGTGTGCTCTCTCACTTTCTCTCTCAATCAACGGGATAAAAAAAAAGAAAACAAAAAAAAGTTTGATCTGAGCAACAAATGTTGAATTCACCTCATCAGATTAAACACGCAAACAAGAAAGCACGCATAATTGCATCACCGAATATAACTACTGGAAAATTGTAATTCAATTTATCAACATAAAATACGAACTTGATTTTCACACTGTTTGCTTTGTACTTGCTCTCTTGCTTTTGCAATAGCGCGCGCGTGCTCGATTCGCTTTTCAATTAGATTCTAGGCGCGCTCGACGAGTGTTTTCTTTTTTATTTTGTTTTTCGTTTTGCTATCGTGTTGACGGTTTGTTGTTGTCGTCGGTCTTTATTCATCAAATCTCTCACTTTTGTGTCCTGCCTTAGAAAATCATTCATCAAATGTAGAGTGCAGATTTACAACGATAAAAAAATCCAAATCATCGAAATCTCTCAAATCAAATAAATAAATGAAGCATAAATCCTTGGAGTTTTGTTTCGTGTTTTTTTGTTGTTGTTCGGGCTGCTGCTGCTGATGCTTCAAGAACTTTTCCAATGAACTTTATTAATTTCCGTTTATTTTGGGCTAATCAACAATGATAAACGTTTGTGGATTTTTAAACACATACACACAATCAAAAAAACCATAAACGACGAGAAAACTCCACAATAAAAGTAAACGTGAAAGTTTTTGTTTCTTGTTTTTTTTTTGCTATCCGTATATTTTTTTTGTTTGTTTTAGTCGCCTTTTTTATTATTCTAACATAACAGTTACGCGACGCGAATCAAACAACAGAATACGAAAAAAAATTATTATCAATCAACGAACTTGTAAACAAGTGACAATTCCCGATCTAAATGATTTTATTTATTTTAATTAACGACATATGAATTTGTTTTATAATTAGTAAACGCTGTAAAATAATGAATAAAATAAAACTGATATTTAAAACTGAATTCAAAGATTCAATTTAATTGAAAACCAAATGAAATCAGAAACCAAAATTTAAAGCAAAAATAGCAACGGAAACAAATTTTTATATGTTTTATTTATATATATATATATATTTTTCGTTATGTTTTCTATTTGAAGCTTTTATATAGTTGATCATGGTGTGTCTCTTTTTGGTCACACAAAAGCAATTTGAAATATTTTTTCTTTTTGTTTTTGCGAAAAAAAAACTCGTTTTTCGTACTTCGTTTGAGAAAAAGGTCCGTTTCATACGATAAATCGAGAAAAATTGCTTGATGTGATGAAGAATACAAAAACCACCGCAACGATTTTAAAAAAGAAACTGAGATAGAACGGAACATCGACCGAGCTCACTTGTATCCCATCAAAAACTGGGAAAACGAGAGACTATCACATTGAGTGCAAGGCACAAGCACAGCCGATTCTTTAGCCGAACGTGCGTTTCGCCGTTTTCGGTTGAGTTTTGAGTGTTGTGTATAGTATTTTACGATACACACAGCTCTTCGGTACGGTTATATTTGCGATGATGATATTGTGCATAGCGGACCGTACGACTGAAACGACGAAAGGAGACGAATCCAACTTGGTTTGGCCCCAAAAAACCAACAACAACAACAAAAAGAAGAAACCGTTTGTGTGTCGTGGAAACGGCAGAGAATGAGAGAGCAATGAGCTGACGAAACACGAACCGAGACACCGAATCCGAAAGTGAATTCCCTAAAAGAAACGAGCGCGCGCGCTACCATTATTACAATAATAGAATGTGCAGCTATCAATTGAGTATAATAGCAGCAGCAGCAGCAGCAGCAGTATTTGAGCTTGGATTCGTGCGCTTCGTACACACCGTTTACATGACAATCCATTGGCGTTGCAACAGCTCCAATATAAAATCACATTTCTAGCCGGGTTCTACTACTGTGTGCAATTGGAATCGAGTGTGTTTCGTTCATAGAATCGTTACGCACGGAACCCAGTACGGACGCGTGATGAATGAAGTGGATAGATGCTGCGGCATCGGCTTTAACCGAGCACTGTTGTACACAGTGAGGTAGAATCGTTTCGATACCGTACGATAACACCGATAAAACGCTTGCGGAGATACAAGCGAAGACAATGAACGAGAGCAGTGAGCATACATTTTGCTTGTACTAAAGTACAAAAAAAATAACCAGTAGCCGCAGCAATTGTGAGAGAATGGATGAGTGCTCATTTTAGCACTCACTCTCACACAGTTCTCATCAGCATTCGCATGCCTGTGGACAACTAAAGGAGGTAAAAACCATTCCGTAAGAGCTACGATTATTATCGATAACGTTCACAGCCCAAACAGATTGAATCCATTCGCAAAATATAATAATAAACATTCAACAAAAAAATTTCCTGTCCGTAATTTTAGTTTTGTTGTTGTTTTTCGACAAAAACCGACGAAAGAGAAAAAAATTGCATACTTTTTCAGTGCGATATTCAACAATATTCAACAATATCGCTTATCGAATTCAATTGACAGAGTTCAGTTGAAAAACAAAATGCAAATGCGACACATGCTGCCGAAAGAAATTAAGATATGCCGTCATTAACAAAACACTTCAAGCGAACAAAGAAGAAATAAATATGTTCACTGGCATAGCTCTAGCTGGATTCACCATCATTGGCATCGGCACTTTTACTCGAAAATTCAAAACTTCAACTGCTAATAGTCATTGACGATAAGAGTTTTTCTTCGTCGTCTATGTTTCGTGTTTGTGTGTGAATGTGTCCTTTTTTTCCTCGTCTTCTACCAAACATTTCCAATTCCATTGATATTGCTCCCATTTTATTTATTACATTCACTGCAATTTGGCTCACTCACCAATTTTGTACCATAGTTAAGATTACGGGAAGAAAAAAAAGAACGATGCCAAAGCCAACTTTGTAAAGCTGATACCATCCCGAACAATTTTCAAACTTACACACAGCTTGTGTATGTTGAGAAGTTTATAAAGCGCTTTTCAAAATATCCTCCTTTCAACCGAATCTTATTGATATTTTTAGAAATGAATGAAAATTATTGGAAAAAATTTCTTTAATATACACTGCCGTCAACAAGTTTGGACTCACCTATAACATTTTATTTTTCAATGATGTAATGCATTTTTCAACAAAAAATGTCAAACTCGTTTCCACTTGAGCCGATTTATTCGACTAATACCTCGTTTTGAAGCTTGTTGAATGTAGATGAGATTAATGGTAAAAAAAAAACATTTAAATCGGCCGTTTAAAAAACAAAAAAAAAATGGCCAGTTACGGTAACACGTCCATATTACGATACACTTTCCTAATTACGATAAACGATAAAATAAGGTATTTTAAATATAAGAATGAATAGTTTTATTCATATGAACTAAATCAATAAAACACATCATAATCTATAGATTTAGTTCAAAAAATCATTCATCTTTATATTTTAAATACCTTATATTGCTGTGTTGAGAAGGCCTTCGAAACCCAATATAACTGATACAAAAAAAAAACATCAAATTGGGTTTTTATTTCGGCCATATGTTGGTCAGATTTTGGCCGATTTGAATGTGTTTTTTTTATCAATTATCGCATCTACATTCAACAAGCTTCAAAATGAAGTATTAGTCGAATAAATCGGCACATTGGAATTTCGACCAATTTTTCGAATGGCCATAGTGACTATATTTTGGCCAAGGGAATACTTGTCAACTTCTTCTTGACACTTTTTGTGCAAAATGCATAGTATCACTGAAAAATAAAATGTTATAGGTGAGTCCAAACTTGTTGTCAGTAGTGTACATGTATACTATACACCAGAAAACTTCTTGCAAAAATTTTCTTTTAATGCTGACATTTAATGCTTTTACATATTGAAAATTTGAAGAAAAAAAACACGGCAAGCAACGAAAACGAATGAAGAAAATATTGGAAACATAACGACAAAGACACGGGCAAAAATGATTATGCTTACACATTTTATGTGAAAGTAAAATGCATGAACTAAATTTCATGTTGGAGCACATCAGACACTGAGAAAAACGTAACGAGAGAGAGAGAGAGAGAGAGAGAGAGAGAGAGAGAGAGAGAGAAAAACACAAACACCGGAGGAACGAGTAGAGAAAAGATATTGTGCCGAACCCAATTTCCCATATCCATTTCCTAGATCAAGTTAAGAGACGAGAGGCAAATATTGCGCTTTGCACACGAATGTTTCATATCAAGATGGATGAAGCGTGATCCTTATATTATGATGCAAGTAACTTTACCTCCTGCCGCTTCTCGAATGCTCAATAAATGAGCAAATATTCACGCTTATTCGATACGCTCTCGAATGTTTGGATCGGGTTTTTATTCAAATGTTTTATAGTACGAAATGTGTTATTCAGAGCGAAACGGTCGCTCTCTCTCTCTCTCTCTCTTTTTTACTCTCTCTCTCTTTCTCGCTTTAGTGTGTCTCACGGTATCGGAAAATACAACAACACGATGTAAAATATCCGTAAAAATGAATGTATAAAAATAAAAAAAAGCCGTTACCGAATGCTTCTTTTAACATGCTCAAATCTTTTTCCGCTCCATTTTTTTGTTTGGTTTTATTCACACTTTTTATTTTGAACTGAAATGTGTGAGTGCATTTTGGTCGTTTCTACAGGTAGCACGTCACCAAAAAAATAACAAGTGTTTTTTCTTAGCTCATCGAGAGATAATATTTGTGTGAACTTATTTGACGGAGGATGCAAGTGAGTAACAAAAATATATTATATAGATTTCATCATAATTCAAAATGAAAATGGTATTAAAGGAAAATCCGTTTGAATAAAAAATGTGTGCGTATTTTTTTTTTATTCAGTGATTTTGTTTTTGGTAACAGCTCATCATGCCACCGGGTTTGTCACAAGTTTGAATAAGAAATTATTACACGCATACAATGGCAAACATTTTTGACAGCAATGGGATGAGAGGAGCAGAAATAAAAAAAAACTTTGCCTCTTTTCACAGTACTTCAGTGTGCCAAGATAAACAAAGGGGTCTACAGGATGCCAGCAAAAAGTGATCGCTTATCTTTCACGTTCGCGGTCGCGTTCCATAAATTCGCTTACTTCGTTCGCCACGATGTAATTTTGATTCTTATGATGAGCTGCAGGTAGACAATTTTCTTTCTATGGTCATATTTTTGGAAGAACCTATAAATGTTGATATTTTTTTCACCAAAGAATTTTGATACTATATGTCACCAATCCCGAAGACCTATATTATGAAAATTATGCACACAGATGAAAAGGAGTTCAATTGTCTTCCGAAAACTGGTTTCATTACATTTTCATTGGAATTTTTCATTGATTTTAATGTAGGTAATGAACAAATCGGCTCTAACATGCCCTCAAGATCTACCACCCCTCCCCCCTCAGTTATAGGTTCCCGCTTAAAGAATTCAAAGAATGAACCTACATGAATTTGAAGACCATTTTAAACTAGATAAAATGGACTTTGAACAAATTCGTTCAATTTGCTAGGATTTTTTTTTTCGTCGAGAATTGGCGGTGTCAGAACCTATGGCTGTTCAAACCAAAAATTTGACTAAATTTATTTTGCATTGACATAATTTCCAGAATCACAATTGTTGATGTCTGTTGTTCAACATTTACTTCCATTTCATGCCTGTGTATATTTCAATTTCATTTTCATCTACTTCTCACCGAAGAAACGTTTGGAATAGTACAAACATAGCTTTTGTTTTTTTCTGCACTTGCATGAAGAACCGTCTGATAGATTGCATTGCATTGGATTTATATTGTCGACAATGAGTCAATGAACATGTTATATGAATGATTCATTTTAATATATGCAACCCCGGGGGTCGAGCACAAAGCCACACAAAACATCGCCAATCAAGTGTTCAAGTGTATTTCGTAAGAATCATATATATACATTTGGTCCGGATTCATTAATTCTGTAGTTGCAGGGGCGTAGCTGGAGGAGCATTTTGGGGGGGGGGTGATGTTTTGAAAAAAGTGTCAATAAAAAAACAACAAAGAAATTTAATAAATAGACTAATTCGAAGTCTTCAATAATAATTGCGGCTCATTTGATTTTCAAGCAAGGAAAATTTGGCCAAAAAAGAACGATTTACCCCCCCCCCCCCCATTCATACGCCACTGTGTAGTTGATTCACGAAACAATAGTTTTCTATTATAGAGAGAGGGAGAGAGTGGAGCATGTGCAATTCATCTTTTTGTGCATAATCAAATGCACAATTTTGTGCTCATGAATGTATAATTTTCTTAACGCTTATGTTATCAACTGCATAAATATTGAATATTACTCATTTTAACAATTCCACTGAATTGAGCTACTGATTGTGAAATAGCCAATCTGAGTAGCGTTAACGATTTTATGCTTGTATTGTTGATTTTTCAATGACAGCTTAAAGCAATAGCTCACCATCGGGGACATATTTGATTGGTCAATGTGCGAATTGTAAACGGAATATATGGAATATTCATCAGATCAATGTGGAGATTCTCCCAATTCAAATGTATACCGTTCACCAGATTGTGGTGTGCTTTCAGGTAAATGGAATCAATTAACAGATGCGATGAAATACGATCGAAAAATTAATTACTAATGCTTTTCGATGCTTTAACCTCTTCTTTCGTCCATACTGTAAGCTGTATCCAATGAAACCCACAAATTCACAATTGCCAATTTTTCTATTCTTCCCGTCTATTGTTTTATATTTTAAGCCGTTATTTCATTGCTAAATTTTCTTCTACATGAAATGTGAATGAATAAGTGGCCAAAAATAAAACAGAAAGTGGAAAAAAAACAACAGCAACATTTCATTCGAATGAAGAGCCGTTGAATAAAATGAGTTCGATTGTCCCATACACTTATTTTATATATTTTTTTCGTTAAATGTGTGTGTTTGTATATTTTTTGTTTTCTTCTCTATTTTTCACTTGACTTTTGCCGAAAAGAGAGAAGAAAAAAAAATTAAACGAAGTACGTAAACAAACCGAATTTAACATTGATCAAGAACAAGTGGCACCGAGTACACACAGTCACATTTTAATTTTATTTTGGTGCTCTTTCGGATTCTTTTTTATTTCTCTTCTTCTCTCTCTCTCTCTTTCACGCAAGCGTTTCGGCGTTTTATTTCTCGTTCGCGTCGGTTTTGTTTGCGATATCAAGATTTTCAGTCGGTTTTATACTCCCACCCCCCCCACTTTTGTTCCTTTTGTGATGAATGAAGTTATGTATGTGTGCAAGCGCAAAGTGTATGAAACAAGGCACCTAATAAGGTTTCAAATTGAATTTCGTACGGTTTTTGGATCGAATTTAAAAGAATTAAAAAGGACTTAAAAGCTGAAGAGTGAATGAAATCAAAAAAAAGAAGAGCACATGAAAATGAAAAAGAAAAGGGAACACACACAACAACAAAAGAAACCGTCGGAGAATATATCAGACTCGTGATGGCAAACAATAAATTCCATTGAATGAGTAAATAATGGCGATTTTGTTGTTATTGCAGCCGGGCTGAAAAAAAGTCGCATGAAAAGGCAACAAACTTAAAAACATCTCTCATCAGTCGATGAGAGTTAAGTTAAGAAAATTGAAGTTGAGCGTATCTCATATGAACGAGATAAGTACGGATTGAAAGTCGACATGATGGCAAAACTAGTTGCTCTTTTAATGTCTACGTATCTCTCTCTCTCCCTCTCTGGGTGTTTGGGTTTGTGTGTGTGTGTTGCGCATCTTTCTATCCATGTCTCTTTAACCCATGTCTCTTTAATGTTAACTCTAATGCATGAATTTTTCTCAGCGTTTTGAGCTATCCAATTAGGATGATTTTGTTCCCAAACCACTTAAAAAAATAGTGAAAATCCTTAAAACTGCATAGTTTACTTGGAAAATGCATTTGACAACGAATAAGAACAATGAAATCCATTGTTCAAAAGTGTCAAATTTTAAGAAATCTCAATTCTTTTTTGTCAAATTCAAGTTTTTTTTACGTTCATGCTTGTAACTCAACAACCGCTCAAGATAAAATTATAAGATTTGCAGCAAATGAAAGCCTCAACATTTCCGAATGTGTTTTATGCCATGGTTTTATTGGATTGCTGTTTGAAGTGCGTTTTATTTTCGATTATCTAAACCCGCCAAAAGGCGGACCTATGCACTAGAGGGTTAAATCTTAATTCTGTTATCAATAGCCATTTAATTTTCTATTCAACAACTTTATTTTATGAGTGAATTTTCCAAATGAAGGACTTTTTTATGCAATTAAAGGAAGTTCTTGCATAACACTCAGCCATAGCAAATGTTTGTGAAATGGCATGTATGCACGCACCAAGCTGTTGGATGCGAGGAGGCAAAACAAATCTCATTGCAGGCAGAATGGTTAACAATAACAACGACAAACAACAGCACACACACACACACACACACACACACACACACACACACACACACACACACACACACAAAGGGAATTAAATAGAATATAAAGAAAAAGTGAATGGGAAAATGTTATCAAAATTCATTGAATTGCACAATGTTTGCGCTGCAGTTGAATTTAAACAAATCATTCGATGAACATGAATGAAACAAGTACAAAATGGTATGCTAGAGCTGTGCTAGAGATGTGTAGTGTGCATGCTCATTGCCACTTGCCATTCATATGGGCTAGTTTCGCTCTCATTACCCGTTGTATGGTTGAAAGATGCGAAACGATAACAACGACAAGTGATGGCAACCAAAAATTAAGCTCTCGGATACGTAATTTCTCTTTCATTCTATTCCTTTCTCCTCCCCTCTCTCTCTCTTTCTCTCTCTCTCGCTCTCTCTCGTCTCTGTCCATTTAATGCGAAGATATGCACCAAATGTGTACTTTTCTTTAGTGCAATCTCAAAATTCGCTGAGAAAAAAAAAAGATTTACAAGACAAAAGCAATGCATTGAAACTCACAACCGAACAAGTGAATAGAATGCCGAAAAAGGGAGAATGTACTCAAAATGTTCAACTGTTTCAGTCGATGCACGCGTTGTGTGTAAAATTACTGCGGCCGTCGTGTGTTTAACGTTGCTCAAAGTGGTTCGTGTGCTCACATTAGTTTGCACGAATGATGATTGTAATATAAAGAAACACACTGGCCCCTCATGCTATAGCTCATAATGCTGTCAAATGAAATGTGTTTAACGAAAAACGATGGAGCAGCAGCAGCAGCAGGACACTTACACACACACACACACATAACACGAGGCAGCAGTCGAATGAAATAAAAAAGCCCTCAACATGCGATTGTAATAACAGTGAAATGCACTCGGCACATTCAGGCCGAGATGAAAACGTAAGTATTGAACCAAAACTCGAAGTAGACACATATTCACAGTAGAATAACGTTACTTGCTGCAGCTTTATATCTCCCGCGAAAATGAATGAATGAAAAACGATGCGCTCCCTCTTATGCTTTATACAAGTGAGTTTTCCTTCTTCTTCTTTCTAGTTCTTTTTTCCACGGTATTTGCTCATGGCGAATTTTTGATTTATATATACATACATTCAGCGTATTGAATGAGAATAAAAACACACACACACATGGAAGACACAACAAGAAAAACGTTGAGAAAGTTTTTCGGATGAATGCAAGCGTATATTTTTCCTCTCTTTCTTTCTCTCAATTTCTTTTCCCATTCATTTCCAACATTTGATATTTGGTTCTTGCGGTATTACATTTGCGTGCGCACATCGTATTTAACATACAACATTTAACATACACATAAAAATAATGTTCGCGCTTGAACAGAAAATTGCATTCAAAACAAACTTCAAAACGATGTTTTCCCGACAATTTTCTTCGTTTGCAAAATTTTTACTGTTGAATGTTCGGATCATATAAAACAAATCAGACTGAGAATTTAACGAAAACCCAGACGAACACTATCTGTTGGGAGCTTTTTGAGCATAGAAACATTGAGACGGGTTCACCAGAGCCAAAGCAAAAATGACAAACGATAAGTGGAGCGATGGGTGATGCGGTGGGCGAAATGCAACAGCAAAAAAAAGCTGTTCAAATGAAAATAGCGAATAATATTACTTCAAAATCGCAACAGATTGTGAAGTCGGTGTGTGTCATGGACCGTATACGTAGAATTTGATACACGATTCGTGTATTTTCTACGAAATTCAACGATATATTCAATGCTCGATGTTTCACGAATTTTCCTGTGCATTGTTATTTGGATAAGTAAAATGCCAAGCGCAAAAATACGACCAACACGAAAAAAAATAATATATAGACTTGTTCATGACTGTGTGTGCACCAGCCCAGTTTTCGGGTATATGCATTTTCATTTTCTGTCTATTGACTTTGAATTATTCTTGTTTAGCTTCTGTCGATTTTTATATCTGAATGCTTTTTTCTCCTTGATAGCGACAAAATGCAAACCATAATTGTACATAGCCGAATGTGTTTTATTTTGTTTTTGTTCTTCATTGCCAGTTACGCCGTTACCGTTCAAAATGTTCACCGATGTGTGTGTGACATAGAAAAATTTCCACTCAAAAATTCTATTGAAATGAATGGTATTGAGTGGTTTGTTGGTGTGGAATGGTGTGTGTGTGTTTTTTTAATATATTTTTTTTTTCTTCATAAACAGCTTTTGCTTGCAATGCGGCTCAAGTGATCCAGTGTGCGGTCACTGGTGACTGGCTTCACATTAACCGAACCAAATCGACCTTGTTTATCTATTTAAAGACGATATTTTTAGGGCGTTTTGTGTGTATGTTCACTGTTCACTCTGCACATTATTCGGTACAATTGAACTGGCAATGAAAGCAACGCAGTTTTTTTCTCTTCTGTTAATTGAATCGAAAATCTAACAATAAACGTCCATTATTATCATTGCCATCGCTTAACCTAACATTTCAATCTCAACGAGAATCTCAATTAAAACAATTTCTGTTACTCTTTTGATATTACGATAATTTTTATTGGATTCAATTCCAAAAGATATAAAAAAAAATAACTACTCTGATTAGAATTGTCTAGCGATGTTTGGATTTTTCAATAACATGATTTAGTTCGTTCGATTGTTGTTCATTGAATTCTCTCTTTTCAAATTCGAACGTCAATAAGACACATTTTTGGCATCGATTCCATTTTATCATGGATTTCAATGAAACGTTAGCTATTATTATCACACATTTATCAAAAAAAAAAAAAAATCACAATGCAGGAGTCTCCACCTCAATGGACGATAATTTAGTTCATATCATCTTTTTCTAATTATTTTCCATATATGGAGTATGTGAAGTAGAAAACCGTTTTGAATAGAATTTTTTTTTTAACGGATATCACTGAGTTCAGAATTTTGCTTTGAAATGAGAAATGTAATCTGCATCTTCTATTATATGCATATTTATATAGAAACTTAACATCCTTACACAATCAATTTGAACCCAATATAAAAAAAATTATATGGTCAAGGTCACGAGAGCGTAAACCACGAGCGAAATTTATTTTTTTCAAATATGCCACTATCGTGCTCATTTCACGTATATATGTATGCTATAGCATCGGGCAACACAGTTATTGAACAAAGAAAATTATCAGAAAGTGGCGGTATGAAAATGGACGAAAAATCGCCATCCACAAAAAAGGTAATAAAATTAATATTATGCATAGATTCTTATTGTTATTTGATTCAATTCATCAGATTAAACATATTTTTAATTGACTTGATCAAAATATCACACATTTCTTTTATTGGTATGCACATTTGATGGCAATGAATTACGTCGCAAATTTAAGCGTCACGTTAGTTACCAAAAATTGATTTTTTTTTAAACCATGGTTTTAAACATTGTAAAGTTAGTTGAACAAATGTTTTATCAAGTATTTATCATTTATTATTTGATTCCATGCAAAACTCGTCACTTAATTCTTGCTTTGGTTGCTGATTTGGATTCAAACGTGCGTCACGTTAGTGACTTTTTTGCACGAAATTCTACTAGATATTTTTCGCTAACTTTTACATTGTTTTTCGTTCATAGCTGAAACTGAGCAGAGCTCAGATAGCCAAAAATTATAGAGAAAGGCTGAAATCAAAAGCAAAATATGACGATTACAAGAAAAAACAAGCAAAAATCATGAAAGAACAACGAGCAAAGTTGACAGCCAAAGAAAAAGAAATGGCGCTCTTGTTACCGGCTCAATACAAACAACACATTGACAATAAACGTCAAAAAGACAAAGAACGAAGTAAAAGATATAGACAACGGAAAAAAGCGCAAGCTGAAGAACGAAATAATTCGACGGCTAGTACAGGTGCATTTGTAGCTAAGAGCTACAGCAACCGTGCAACACTTGGAAAGGCTAAGAAAAGAGCTGAACGCGCACTTCCCGATTCTCCAACTAAAAAAAGGGCAGTTTTAGTTTCAATTTTCAAACAAATGGATGAAGTTGAATGAACTGAAATCGTCAACGTGATTTCATCAAAATTCAATGAAATTTCCAAAGATATTGGCCAAAAGTCCTGGTATCCGACTGCTTACTTCATTCCAAAGACACGATCGTCACATGCTTGTGTAAACTACTGGATAAACTCCCATCATCGCTGAAGATCTTAAAGATATGGAGTGACGGTCCCGCATCGCAATTTAAAAATAAATACATAGCCGCACTCATTCCACATTTGGAAAAACGTTACGATTTGAAAATCGTATGGAATTATTTCGCCACTGCGCATGGCAAAGGTTGCATTGATGGCATTGGAGCTACAGTTAAATGCGTGGTCCGGAAACACATCTTGGCTCGCGATTGCATTGTAAATAATGCATCGGATTTGGTTGCAGCATTTATTCGCACCGAATCACATATCATGATTGAAGAAATAACTGATGAAGATTTCAACAAACAAAACAAGGCTTTGAAAGTCACCAAAATATTCAGAGAGGCCAAAGATGTTCGTCCAATTGCATCCGCTCATCAAATCCAGTTCACCGATGGAAAAATTTATACTTTCACTACATCGGATGAAGGATATACTCAATGATTTTTTTTTACTTTTACTTTTCATTATTAACCTATTTTTCATTTGATTTAATTATGAAACACGAAACAGACTGTGAAAAAGATTTATTTCTAGATATAATGACCAAAACACTATAGATTACACTATCGATATGACCAAGTGATATTTGGATTAAGGTTACTGAAAACCATTAAAAAATCAAAACATTTAATAAAAATTTCTTAGATTTATCGTTAATGAATAGATTTCTACTCATTTTTATTTTCATTTTGTTGTCCTTTTGACAGGAACTTGAAACGTCACGTTAGTGATTTTTTCATTCGTCACGTTAGTGACCGTCCTTTTCGATGTTTTGAGAGACATAAAACTTTATTTTCTTCAAAGTTAGTGTTTTAAACTCATCTTTGATCCTTCAATTTTGAAGTCGAACCATAGGAAATGGAAATGCTCGGCTAGGAGAGCAGACTTTTTTGCAAATATGGAGTAACCTCGAAAGACACTTCCAAAATTTCGTCACGTTAGTTACCACTTTAACGTGCTGTATCTCCCAGAGTATAAATTTTAGACAGAAGTTCGAATGGGTAAAATGTGGTTCAGGTAGGAGATTAAATATACGTTACAGAGAACTACGGATTTTAACGCACGATTTCAGAGATATGAGCAAAAATGTCTGAAAATGCGTCACGTTAGTGACCGTGACCTTGACCATATATTAAATGCTTTTTTACTTTACTGTGCACTCATTCAGTCAATCTACAATATGTATTCATCTATCATGCATTGAATATTGTTCAATTATTTTCAAATATGTTGACTCTACAGCTTAATCGTCTACGGTTCACTGTATATACTTACATCAAAGCTAAGCAGTTCCGTTTCGATTGATTTCCTTTTTGTTTGTTTTTTGTTTTATAAATCATCTGAAATTGTGTCATATTTATTTGTGATTTCTTTTATTCGACGGAAGAATCTGAAGTATAGATTCTGAACAGTAAACATGTCGAAACATACATACATGGAATGGTCACATTCATATATGTTGCTCGAAGGCTAATTGACTAACTAAAAAGTTAAAAGTTCTTAAAGCTATAATTATACATTTATGTATAATGTCAAATGAAATGTTATTGAAATATGATTAAAATGGGTAGACATTTGAATACTAATCTATTGAGATATTGTCTTAAGCTAATTTCATTGAATCTAATTGGGATACTAATATTTTAAGATATCATGAATATTTTAATAAATATAAAACATATCCAAACATTTAACGGATTGACTTCAGAGAATATATGTGAAAGATGATTTTCGAAAAGAACAGTGTTTCAAAGTTATATCATTTTTGGACTGTCACTTGGTTTCTATGTAATTTGAAGTCTCATTTCCACTGAGACTCAGTGGCAGTCCAACTTGATAGTATATTCTTTTATATATAAACTCACATTTTCCAAATTCGTCTGGAATTTGATTTCAAATTTTTGGGCCACCGATAAATGTTTAGATTTTTTTGCTGGATTTTTTACTATTTATTTTGATTTATGTGATTATTTTGTGAATGTTGATGTAATTGTTTAAATACAATTTTTGCTTAAATTAGAAATCGTAAAGTTTAAAGTTAAGTTAACCACAAAATGTTATCACCATGAAATCCGCCTGAGTAAATCAATAGACTTTTTCACAGTATTTCAAATGAATTATGATTCATTTTTAAACACATGTTTGACTATCAAAATACATGCGATTTTATCTTGTAATGTATCACATTGTTTCTATCATTGTTAAACAAAAGAAAATGATAAATCAAATATAATATTCGCCAACATGAAATCGAATTTCGAAACTTCTAAATATAACTTTAAATTCAACCACATATACTTGAATTATATTTATTTATAGATTTTTTGGGGAAAGCGAACAAAAAAAAGTGGACCGAAAATTTTGGTCGATTGAATGCGTAGTTCAGTCACAAACACTTGGAATACAGCAAAGTGTTTAAATTAGAAAAAAAAATATATTTTTAAAAAGATTTTTTTTTATTTGAATCGATAGATTCGGTCAACATTTTTAAAATGTCTACAAATTTAGCAAAAAACCAAATTAATTTTGGAGCTTGGAAATAATTATAATTTAAACACTCTACTGTATTTTTTGCAATCATTTTGTTGTTCAATCGAAATGTCGTTGTTTTACAAACTTTTCGCAAATTTATTGAGTTTGCAGCTGTGTTCGATGTGTTCCACGTTAGTTTGGTTGGTGTTGAATACGATTCACTGGATACGAAGGAACAAAATCCCCGTATGCAGCACGAGCATCAGCATCGTTAGTATCAGTGATAGATACCCTTGAAAAATCCAAAATCCAGCCAATTTGATGCTATTGAGCGCAATTAAATATGATTACAAGCCATTCTAAATGATTTAATTGTTGGTATGCCACTCATCTCAAATGATTATCTATTTGCTTTTGAAGTAGTGAATCGTTTGTGTCACATGCCATAAAATGCCAATTGAATCAATGACATAACACTCATTTACCATTCGGTATGACGATTTAGTACCATCAATGCATTGTACTTTATTTTGTGCGTTGAGCTCGATAACGTGTGTTCACGATTTGACAAACAATAAAATTGAGAGCGAATGAGAGGAAAAATATAAAAAGAAGCAAAACAAAGAGAAATTGAATTGGTGTGTGAAAGATTTGAAAACGAGCGAAACAAGACAAACGGAACAATACATGACATAAAATATATGTACAATATATAAGTCATTTATCGTGTACAATTTGTCTCAGCAACGTGAGACGAAAACGAAAATGAAAGCTAAATACTAAATTGTACACACACGTAGATAGTACGTCGATCTCTGTCATGAAAATCCCTAAACTGATACTGTATATACTATGTTACTATTTATGTGCGTCGACGAATAAAAATAGAAATCAACACAAGCAATTTGGCTTCTATTTTCATACGGCGCATCCATATCGAAATCACTCTGACTTCATCTCTCATATATGCACACGCACAAACACACACACACACCAGCCAATTCCATGCGGTGGAAATGTCTTTCTCGATTAGTGACACTCTTGAAATGAATTAGTGCGAATTCGATCAATTCAAATCGGTGAAAATGTTCCAACTTGATGCTAACACAATTTTCCTTCACCTCTGTGAAAATTGTCGCCATGTTTTGTCGTTTGTTGCCATCGCATTGAACCATTTTGAAACATGATCTAATATTTTAATCGTATTAATTTTATATGCTGATTTTCATGAACAGGCTTTTTCCCATTTCACATATTATTTCTTCATATCTCCCATTTCACTATGTCGTCGTCATCGTCGTCCTGCCCTCTCTCTCTCTCTCTCTCTCTCTCTCTCTCTCTCTCTCTCTCTAACATTTTAGAATACTGACGTAACCACGCTTAACCTCAACAAATCAAATGAAATATAATCAAGTTACAAATAGCAAAGAGAAAAAAAAAACACACACATACACACATCGACAAAAAAAGAATCGTCATCACATCCGAAATAAAATTTTGTCATGCTCAACACGTAATGTCATTTGATGTTCGGTCGTAAATTGACGTTGTTTGTAACATCAACATCAAAATCATTTAAGATGATGATAAAGTGGCCACTGTGTCGTATATTGGTGGTGGCGACCAACATTTAGCAACAACAAAAAAAAAACAGAAAAACAACAACCAATCATTAACATCCGGTTTGAGTCAACAATCATTCGATCCCAATTAATGATTGATTTTTCAGCCCATGGGCCGAACAACACATCAAAATACATGAATATCATTTACCAAATTGTTCCTCTGCTCCCCCCAACTGAATTGTGCTGTACTGCATGGAAATGTGATTGAGTAAAATAAACGATTTGTAGAAGAAAATTGATAAATGATTTCAGCACTACACTTGCACAGCAATAGATTTTGTTGAATTAGTTTCATTGTTTTCATTGATTTTGTCTAATAAACCATAAAACATTGTTAGCTATACAAATTGATTGAAATACTAAACTCAATTGTATCACTCGGTGTGTCGTATTTAGATGCATTTAAATGCTTTGATTTGTTGGAAAACTCGAACAAAACCAAATTTGAAATCCATTTTTGGTCTGCTTACACGAGTTCAATGAAGATATGCGATTACAACATGACATAAATGCATTCAATCCAAACATTTTGCGTGAAAATAAAACCCTTGGAATAAGAAAAAGAAAAAAAAACAAAACAAAATACAAAAAAGAAAACAAAAGACGACCCGAAAAAAATCTACCTAGAAAATAATGGAAGAAATGGTTAGAATGTTGAAATTAGTAACGCCATTCATTAAAATAAGTGTCGCGGAAAAGACGACATCGGTTCGTTTCTTTTTATTATGTCAATTTACTGATTTTTCGCCCGTTTCATTTCCTTTTCATCATGTTTCTTTTTTTGTGTCCCGAAAATGAGATGCACGAGGACAGGCAAACCAAGCACAAATTTCATCTGTTAAAGATGCACGCACAATTGACTGTGTCAGTTCAGTGTTGCGAATGTTTGCTGGCAAACTCAAAGGCGAATGTGTTCGCTCTCTCTCTCTCTCTCTCTCTCTCTCTCTCTCTCTCTCTCTCTCTCTCTCTCTCTCTCTCTCTCTCTCTCTCTCTCTCTTTCTCACGCACACAGCCACACAGACAAAGTGTCCGGGTCGTTTATTATAATCTCGCTTGCATTCACTTTCTTCGTCGTATCATTTGTATGACATACGTTCACTCTCTTCACAAGAATGTTCGGACAAGAAATGAGTGAAAATAAAATCTAAATTTATCCAAATGAATAATGCCAATTTTTCTTCTGTTTTTTGTTTGTTTTGTTCCTTTCAATTAAACACACGAATTAAGAGGAAAAATAAAAAGCGAATAAAAAAGTAAGGCGAGAGAAAAAAAAGAGAAGAACGAATCCAAACTGAAAAGCAAATGAGACAATGGAAATTTGCGCTCAAGTGTGTGAAACAACAAAACGCATGCACAAGCTTACAAATCCAAGATTATTAAGGAAATAAAAATGGCAATCGACAACGCTCACAGCATCACGCACTCAATTGAAAACGACAACATTTTCGTAGGCCCAAATGGAAATTTTCACTCAATGACACAACACTACACACTCTCTCATTCTCTGTCTCTTTTTCACAGCTCTGTTTGATAACGATTGTTATTCGGTGGATGTCATCACACGCGCACATAAAATATTGTAACCGAAAATTTTGTTGTAAATTCGAGTTAAATGTGTTCGTTTGTCGTTCCATTTTGTTTTTTTTTAACCATTTATTCTTCTTAATTTGTTGTTGTTGTTGTTGTTGCTTCTTTGTGTGGTGTGAATCTTGTGATTTTTCATGTATTTTTATCGTGACACCAGATTATTGTCGTCAGCCCAATTAGAGTATACACACGGCGGCTAAAGATGCCGCGGTGGCAAACGACGTATAAAAAAAATGTGTGTGTGTTTTTTTTATTCTTACTTTGAAAATGATTATTTTGCATTTTGATTCGAATGAAAAGGGAAGAAGAAGAAGAATAAAAACATCATCACACTTTCTCTTCCGAAGGATTCTTTATCATCCAGTGTGTATGAATGCACAGCGCGGTGTTACATGTGGAGGAGAAAAATATTTGTGGTACGATGAGAGCTGTGCTTTGCTCAATTGTCGCATTGATGCAGAGACGAAGAAACAAGAATTGTATAATGTAATTGGAAAAAGAAAAAGAAAAAGAAAAAGAAAAACTGGAAATACGAAAGAGAGAGAAGAAAAAAAGAGAAACAGACCAAACAAAAATGCCAAATGAATGGAGTGAAGTGCATATAGAGATGAAAGGACAGCAAATTACGGCAACGTGTACATAGAAAAGGGCACATTTCAAGTGTTATTTAAGGAAAACCACTATCACACTGAGTTGTTGTTGGTTCGGTGTGCTGCTAATGCTGTCGCCACGGTATGCTGTTTGTGCCTTTCGCCTGTTTTCGAGAAATGGCTAAATGAATGAAATGCAGCACATTCATGAGTATGTTTGCGAGACACAGTTTTTATCCCTTTTTCCTTCACACCGCCCGCCCCCCCGACCATTGTGAATAAATGCCATCTTTTTCGCTCCAGCACGGAATTTACACAAAACCGAGTACTAATCAAATAAATGAATCGTGAGCCAAAACATTCCTAAACGGTTGTTGTGTTGTTGTGGTGTTGCCCTATCTAAAGACAGTAAAAATGCCACGGTACGAATAAAAAGACATGTTTGCGAATGAACGTTTCTTTTCTGTGTGTATTTTCAGCAACTACTTCATGCAAATTCATACACACAGACATTTGGTCGCAATCTCACACACACACACACACACACAGAAAGACGAAGACAGGCAGAAGGGTGGCAGGGGTAAAAAAAAGCTGTTGGAAAAAAAATTGGCAACCAAATGGATATGTTTGTGTGCAATTTTCACAATGTGCACGTAGATGTCGAGACCTTATTATGCTTTAGATTGTTCTCAGTGATAAAGCGTTTCCGTGATGTGTGTTTTTTTTTCTTGTGCTCTCTCGCACTCTCTGTCATCGTTTACTTCATCAGTTGTTGTTGTTTTGTAAAAATGCACACGTTTCACTAATAAATGCACACATCAAGCATTTATTCGGTAGAATAAAAAAAGAACACACACACACAGCAGAGTATTTGGTGAAGATGCTTTATGATTTTTTGCCCCGAAAAAAAAATATATATATATATGTGTACGCACATGTTTTCAACCATTTTCTTTATTGATGCTTTGCCTTAAACTTTATGATCTGGTTTTTAATACATTTTGGATTTTAATGCACATGCATGAAATAGCACCAGCACCAGTAAGAACAACATGCACAAAGATGTGCTTCGCTCCCGAAGAATCAAATCAACAGACACGCCACCAATTTGGAACTTTCATCATTTTAGGTCACATTGTGTGTCTCAGTTGTTTTTATTTTTTATATATGCCTTTACATTTCATGTAGTGCATAAAATAATACGAAAAACCAACAACATTAGAGTATATCACGGAGAACGGTAGTTCTCGCAGTGGCGCACCAAAAATTACACATTTTTTTTACGACACTATAATACGCCAATTTTTGGACTATGTGTTGCCGACCGATGTTCAATCGTGTAATAGGCGTTAGCGTGTAGCTTGAGACCAAAATAAACGAAAACCGTCACCAAAATGAAGAATTTTAAGATTATATAGACTACACTCCGAGGGTTAATCTTCACCACTGTTGTCGAGTAACCAGACGATAGTACTCTTCATTGAAGAGTCTTCAATACCTTTTCAACAATCGTTCAACCATCGAAATCGGTTGACCTGTTCAAAGGTTGTGTACGTTTTCCCAGAAATGGGGGTTTCCCTTGAAAATAGCGTTGGTATGTGTGTGACTTTGTACCTTGTCTCGATTTCTGTGATGTTTTTAGGGAGTGTGGGGGTGGGGGGCAGTTCAAACCCGTCGGCTAAATTTCCTTACTTATAAGTACCTACCAGCGCACTCTAGTTCAAATTTCCAGCATAATGGCATGTAGAAGTAGTTGAATTATTTGAAGAACTTTCGACCAAAAAGTATATTTCACTAGCGCCACGTAAAATGTGATATCAGTCATTTTATGGGCAGGACTTTAGAGTGCGCCACTCTGTTTATACCTCATTCAGAGTTATTTTCATCTTATAAAAATATTACGAGAATATGTTTTGTTGTGAAATGGGGTATAAGCTCAAAGTGGCAACGTGATTATGACAACGATTGTTGGCGGCTCACGGGGAAAATTCGCCGAATTACGTATGCGAGCATAATTTTCGCTTTTAAGCTTATTCCATTTGCGATGTAAAAAATAAACGCTCCAAAAAAAACACACACATAAATAGAAAGCATCAGCGGATAGAAAAAAAGAAGCAGCAGTGACAGAGACAGGAAACTGAAAGTGATGATGTCTTGCCTACATTTTATAGATTCCCTTCGACATAATATTTATTTTAAATGAACTCATGTACACATTGAAGCACATACAACGCAGACACACACGCATGCATTATTAGAAGATTACTAACACCTTACCCGTATTATACACCTGGGCTTAGGCTGCGGCTGTGGCTGCTGAAATTTATTTTGTGTTTTTCTTCTTCTTTTCCGCGCGCACAAATTACACAACGATGGAAAACAATGAGGAAAGGGCAAAACACAACCAAACTGATCTACGAAACAAGAAAACCATTTACCGAAAAATTGTTGAATCGCGCGCGTGATACCATTGCCACAGCCACTGGTTGGATGTGTTGGGTGCTGTGCGTCGTCACTCAAGAGAAATAAATTCAATTACTAAATCAAAATTTTATAATGTGCTCTGTATATTTTCATTTGGTACTTATTTTATTATTAAATAGATTGTGCGTGTACGGCGGGAGGGCAGGAGGAGGAAGCTGAGCAAAGAAGGGGGGGGGGGGTGTTAGAGGAAGATGTTTGAAGTGTGTTTCTGTGTCGCTTACGTGGGAAAAAAAACACAGAGCACCAATTGAACACAAACACACTTATTGACGACATATAAAAACGAAAGTATCGGTTTTATCATTGCGAAAAACGAAAAACACCGCAATCATGCAACCGAAACCCCGAATTGGTTAAGATGATTTTGGTTTTCATTCAACTTGTATAAAAAATCGAGTCAAATGTCAGTTTGAAATATTATAATACACATCGGCAGCACTAGCAACAAACAGCCACATTGAATGCATAGAGTGATGTTTCGGCTATTATATGGTTTGGCATTAGCAATGCTGCCACTTTTTTTTGTTCATTAAACTAATAATCCATTTATTTTTAATAATTTTGTTTAGACATGTGATGGTGGGCGCTTATTTATCTTGTTTCATTTTTCACTCGTTCTGTTGCTGTTGCTTTTGTGTTTTTTTTTTATTATTTGCCCATGCCCATTTCAGTTGCAGCACATCAACTTTCCCAACTTTATACAACAGTGTGCGGACGACCGACGAACGCGGTTTATTTTTTCACATTAAAACAACTCTCAACATTTCACTGGCACATGTTGTGTATTTTTCAAATAAACGCAAACGATTTTTCACATTTTTGTACGGCGTGTGTGTTATGTCGTTGTTGCTCTTCGCAACTCTCGCGTGCGTTAGACTTAGTGCGGCGTGCGTCGGGAGGGGAGGTGGCACGAAATTGGCGCTCTCTCATCTCTCAAAATAATAAAACAATAATATTGAACAGACGCTTAAAATAGCGGCGTTTCATGTGTCGCTAAAAGATTAAAGTTTCACTTTGGAATTTTTTCGCTTTCCAATGAATCCCGAGAAAGTAAAAAAAACAACAAACACACAACGAAAATGGAGGGAGGTAAAAAGAGGAAGAAGAAAAGCATCTGTGAAAACACTATACCCAGCCAAGCAGCCAAACCGGCTACTCTTTATGAAGCAAACAAATAGACTTGTAAGTGGCGGTGCAGGATTATCAATATTCATTTGAAATCCAAGTGTTTTCGATTTTGCAGCCAATTACAAAACTTTTGTACGTATGTATGGCAAGAGTAGCCGAGAAATCAAGCTCTCAGTCTCAGTAAACAGTGAGCGAAATTAATTTTTACCAAATTGTTGTGAAAAGTACAACAGATTGGTTTCATTTGGAAAGTCGAAATTGCGATTTATTGTTTTGGCTTTGCATAATGGCGTTTCGTGATAAATACGTTTGCATCATTTTTCATTTTGTGTGTTTTTGTGCGTTCGTTCGCTTTCGCCCGAAATTATTTTCATGCTATTTGCTTGCGTTGAACAATGAAAATGCATTTCGGTCGAAATTAGCAGCTGAATGCATGCAAATGGTATACATGAACACACACACACATATAAATCCAAACAAAACACAACACGACATAGCATTTACATACTAGAATAAGCATCGTCCAACGACTGACTTGTTGTCGTCTTCGTCGACAAACGAATTGTAACCATTTTGATCAAAAAACACAAAACAAAACAAAAATTAGATGGATTGTGAGCAGCCATCAAGTGTATGTATTCCATTGTGGATTTGTGGCAACGAAGCATGTCGCTCAACTGGATCCGAGTAATTAATCAGTCAAGTGATGATGAATGAAGGAGGAACTTCTACCGATGCTTGTTGAAACTGAAAATGAGAAACTTGCATTTAAAAAAAAAAAGAAAAAAGCTGTCACACGTAAATGCATCTTTAACTTGATCACCCAAGTGCGTACGGAATACGAGTATTTGTACGACCACAGCATAGTGAGAACAACTCGAAACAAAAATTAAGAATACAAAAATGGAGCATTAAAACAAAATACGTTGAAAAATTTCAAGAAATGTGCAAATTAAATTTCATTCCATAAATGCGAAAAGTTTTTTTTCGTACTATTTTTTGTATTTATTTTAGAATTGCTTGAACTTAAAAGCTTCCAATTAGTGAATTACATTTTTTTTCTCACTTTTTGTGTGTGTTGCATAAATGTCTGAAAAGGAAAAATCGAGACAAAATTCAAAAATATAAAACCAACACTAAAAATGAAAAGTCACAAGAAATGTTATGTTTTCACCATTCATTAACTATGCAAAAGTAAATATTGCTTGTTTGATATTATAAATAATTTTTTTTTACTTCTCGTTGCTTTTTGCGTATCGTCACAATTTGTATCCAACATTTTTCACAAATGACGCTTATATCGTTCAACAACAAACTTCATTTTTTAATTGGGCAACATTTATATTTAAAAAACGAATTCACTGCTCACTAATTTGTTTGTGCATTGGGTTTTTCTTTTAGTTTGTTGGACAGAGCGTCAGATCTAACTTTTCCAACATATATAATACAGTAGACGCTCGAAAATCTGAATGATCAAAAATCTTTTACTAAGACTTCTCGAACGCGCGTCTATTTTTCCATTCATCTTAAGGATTTCTTTATATTTCTGTGCAACAAATAAGTTAATCTAACATTAACAAGATAAACAGTCATTTCTACGTTAATTGAATTTTTTTTTATGTAAATTCTGAGAATTCCTGGTAAATTCATTGTTATTATTGATCGCTGATTCAGTTTTTACAGCTAAACATGACTTTAATGACGTACTACGGTTTTTTTAAAAACTGAAACGGTAAATACATTTCAATGCTTTTATCATTGCTTCAAGTGATTCTTTGAATGAATTTGATTCTTCCAGAAATCCTAATAATTTCAGATATCCAAAACGGCCTGTTAAGATTTTTGAGCGTCTTCTGTACATATAAATAGAGCAGCAGAAAAATGAATATAAAAAAAACATGCTTAAACGATGCAATTACAAAATGTCATACCGGTGAGAAATTTGTGTGAAATTACAAGTCCGCGAGCTATCCGAGGACAATCCATACTTCGTTGCGGATAATCGCAAAATTGTACTGTCGCCTACACTAAAGCCGATGTGAAGTTGGTTACGAGTTCGAACGAGAAACGAATTTTCGAACAAGTATTCGCAATGCGGTACTCATTCCTCAAGGTAAACGAATTGTGATATAGCCGCACATTTGATCACCGGGCTCACAAAAGCATTGCATCTAAAGCATGAGCAAAATAAGCATACATATATGCTGATTGTATAAAACTGCATTTGGTCAATTTGAACAGACACGAAAACTAGGTGAATGCTTTAGTACTCACTTGAATTTCACAAACAGTTGAATATTACTCTAAAGGGAAATGGTCTGTCACATGAATACCTAAGTCAAGGTGATGCAGTTCCTGAAACTGGACAGATTCAGTTACCACAACTAGCTAGAAGAAATCGATGCTATCGACTAAAGTTAGAACGAAACTATAATGAAATGAAACAACACGAACCTGGAATATATGTATAAGTAGTTAATTTATTATGATGATGTGTATTCCAGACTTGGGAGGCAGTCTATTCAAAAAAGCAGAAATAACTTTATGATAGCCCCGTAAGCCAAACGAACAAATTGAAATATCTTTATGGTTGATTTTTGTTTAAATTGTGATTCTAAATTCAAACTCTGTTTGAAAATATGGTGCATCCCATCTCTGATATATTCTAATGATATGCATGAAATAATTTGGTTGGTGAAGTAAGACAGTCGTAACCACTTCAAATAACCGAATGCAAATAGGAAATGGTCAAGTTGTTGGAAAATAATAACGAGTCGATTGAGAGAACGAAATGGATGATACCATGAGAGCCATCGACATCAGTACCAATAAATAAATAATAAAGTCTACAGCCAAAAGAACAACCAGAATAAAACTCTTCACAACAATCGGGAGAATCGAGAAAGTCGACGACTTGGTTGGGGAGGCAAAAAACGATGAACTCAAGCACCTTTTGAGTAGAATGACAAAGTCATCAAGAGATTTGGCTAATATACACGATAAACCGAAAATCAAACCATAGCTATTCTATGCTTAGACACAATTGTTCCACCAACTAAAATGAATAACGAACAATATTGACTGTGCGAATTTTGAAAAACCAAGAAAAAAACAAACGTCAAATTTATTCACTTTATGACATCAATTATAATATAATTCTATTGTATTACAACTATTACAATTTCATTTGTGTGCAATCTATCTTCATTTTTCACATCATTGGAGTAGAGCATTTTGAAAATGATTCCGTGGTTACAAAAGACTCGTTCGAAATCAGAGGAACAAAAAAAACAACAAAAACAAAAAACAAAATATGAATGCTACCAACAACAATAATAATATGGCAGCAAAAGTGCTTTGATGACTGTTTGAGTGGTTTGTGTTTGTAAATGAGCTAAGAGCTGCTTGTTGAATATGGTTTACCCGGTTTCAGTTACCGAACAACGAATGATGACAAAAACTGATAAGCCCTTGTATGGTATTCCATGAATAAATCGACAAATGCACTTTGAACACATAATGATCGCCGATTACTTCATACAACCGAATATTGTCAACCGCAAATGCAAATGTATCAAGCTCTTTATGAAGTGGAAGTTAATGACGAGGCAAAACAAATTACGAACATTCAAAGCAACAGCCAAAGAGAAGAAAATACAGCAAGCAACTAAATCAAACACACTTCAACGATGTACTTGAGTGTGCTTACATTTTAATAAAGAGTGAGTTTATATGGTAATGTTGCGATGGATTGCGAGAAAGAGAGAGAGTGAACGAATGAGACGAATGAGAATAGTTAGGTGCCGTTACGGCTAAGGTTTCAAATTGCACACACATACAGATTTGAAAGCTTAATTAATAGTTCAATTGAATGTGTAATTGTTAACATCCTTTGAATGGAAATCCATTTTAAATTGAGAAAATTTTCAGCGAATTTGATTTTTGAATGGATGACAACAGTTGATGAAATGTATGCTAAATGAAAATTTCACACAACTAAAATTCCAAGTAAATGCATTGTATTTTCAGTCCAATTTTCAATTTCATTGTCTCGATGTGCACAACATTGTACAAGTGTCAGCTCACACATGAACAACAAATCGGCAATATCTGTAGCTAGTTGCTTGAAAACCATCTGCAACTGAACCATTGGCACTCATTTTTGACACTCATTATTCAAACGTTTAATCGCTTCATTTGCAAAGTATTTATAAAATTTTCATCGTTCGAATTGTGCAGCAAAATAATCGGCTTCGCCTATAGTTTAAAACTTTCTCGAAATCGAAAGGATAAATCTTTCTCAATCGCGGTAAATTCACTTCACTTGACGTCAACATCAACAAAACAGATAATTGTGAATCTCTGTTGAAAATGTTAAATGAGTACAATATATATTCTAATGAAACTGTATTGTATGCTCACAATTCAAGTGAGCATGAGATAATTGTATTAAAGTTAATGAGAGTTAAATGAACAATAAAAAATATATTTGTCTGATTTGTCTGTTTGAAAAAATGAAATAATTGATCTCAAGAACATTTATCTCTAAGATGCTCTGAAATGTTGAACATTATTCACTTATCTCTCCATTGTTTGTATTTTTGTATTGATTTTTAAATCTCAAATCTCATTGAATTGGGATTGAGTCAGATCTCTCAACGGAAATTGAATAAAGTGAAAATGTTATGAAATATTTTCACAACTATATTCACTTGACGCACTTTAGCTTAACAGATGTGGAAAAGTTTTTTGTGTTTTTTTTTGGGAAAACGGTGCGAACCAAATTCACATAAATTTATTTGTGGATATGATGATTCAAATCGAGACTTACGTTTAGATCAACGCAACAAACAGAAAACTACCATACGAAAACGGATAGCCGTCTGATTTGAAAAGTTCTTAAGAAACTGACAACAATATCGAATGAAATTACAGCAATATATAGGAAACAGCACAAGCCACTGTTTGTGCCACGGCAACAGTAACAAAAGCTGCTTTTAAAATTAATAAATTTGAATAATTTATTCCCTAGGTTTTAATAACACTAGTTTTTCCTATAAAAAAAATATAGATCCGGTTGCTGATAATAAAACATTTCTGTCTTTTTTCACTCTAATTTGCATTCAATTCAAACATAGTTCGAAGAGCACGAGAAATGTCTGTCAACATAGCACACATGAAAAGAGGAAATCAAAAGAGTAACCTGAATTGATTTTGGAGAAAGAACTGTCGTCGGAAATCCCATTGAACGAAACACTTGAAGACCAAAACAACAATTTGAAGCTGAAGGAGCAAATTCAAGGACTCAATTTGATATTCATGCAAAAATACAGCTGCTTGGTGGTCCATTTACTTTTTAAACCTGTTAACCTTTTCGATAAATTAAATGCGAAACGAATTCAGAGCTGAAGTGATGAAAGCAATTCAGAATTGAAAATTATTCGCATTCAGATTCACTATTCGTTTCGTTGTTCCGTTGCATCAATGCACATTACACAATCATCATCATCATCATCATAGTAATAATCAATCGCACTTATCTTATTTCAAAAATCTTTTATGGCTTTCAATAAACGTCTGACAAATTCGAATTCAGATGCATTTCATGTTCACCAGACAAATGATCGAACCAATTGTTACGAACATTATCAATTACATGTGAAACTCAGGTAAAAATAAATCATAGTAATTCATTTAAAATCAATATACACTATACAGTCTCATTTTAAGTGCAGCTTTTCAACAATTGTTTCATTCAAAGGAAATGTTCAATAAATTGATTAAATTGATTAAACCACTTGTCATTTTTGAAAAATTAATAATATATTGGTCATTAACAAAAAAAACAGTAGTTCTTTTGTTCGCATTGTTTATAGCCACGAAGTCCACTAGTTATCTCTTTGCTTGTATATTGATTGTGTAATAGCAGATTTTTATCCCATTTTTCTGCTACTTTTATCATTTTTTATTTTATTTTGCTACTCTTATCACAGCGTATGACATCTGGATTTAAGACACGTGCTAACAAACTCAACCAATTAACGAATGACAATCAACAGATGCTGGAAAATGTTGCGCACTGCTTCGCTATTCGAACGCTCGCTGTGGATGGTCTGTTTCCCATCTGTTGATTGAAATGTATGTTAGGCGTCTGCCACCCAATGCGATGTGAAAATCACGAGATAGAAAATCATTTGGATTTTCCATGTTCTATTCGGTATTTGATTCGTGCTCCGTTTCGTCTTTGTTATGTATGTCTTTCACTCGCTCTCTCTCACTCGCTCTGGACTCCAATTTACTACTTCTGCTCGTCTGATAAAATGTAATCAATGAATGCATTGATCGAATCGACAAAGAAGCTAATCTCTTGTTTAGACAGTCATTTTATTCTATCGGGTGATAGAAACGGGTGAATCGATATTTAACATAAAATTAATAAAGATTTGTTTTCTTCTACACACAGGATATTTTCTCACAAAATACTGGAAAAAAGTATGTCATTTCATAATGCAATATAATTGTGTCACAACCAAAATACCAGCATACCAATTTGTGTGTCAAAATGGTTTGAACGGTCACTAGCATTCCATTCAAATAAAATGACGAAAATCGAATTTTGAAAACAGACATCAGACCGAACTTGAGCGAACACCATCATAATCTGACTGAATGGCATAATTTCAATGCACTCAATCATTTATGTTGGCTCAAATGTATTATGTCCGTTAGAAATGTTTGCTATATACTAATTGTTCAGCCCTGGTTGAGACGGTTTGATGCCGAGAATATACAAAGTTGTACTACTTCATCAAAATTCCCGAACCAATAACTTTCGTCTTCGTTCCGATTGGTTTTTCTATTTTTTGCACGTATTTTAACTACGTTTAATCCATAGATTTGTTGAAATGTTCAAGTCAACAAGTAAATTACATCGAACAAACTATGGATGTTGTGTGTTTTGATTTTCAAAATGGTTCGGTATTTTCACAAATGAAATATTTCCCATCCATACCCATCCGCCGTTATGGCGTATCGTATTCAATATTTTGTCATCGAAGAAAAATCGCCAATTTGATTTCTCACTCAACTTTTTTTTGTTTCCACGGGGCCAAACCATTGTTCGTATTGGCCATACTAACAACTAACTTTTATCCAAGGGGAAAATGACAACGTTTTGCCACCAGAAACGTCAAAAGTACCTTTAAATACCTTCCTAATGAAACTACAGAAAATGACTCGTATTTTTCCAGCACTATGATAATGTGCTGTATTGCTGGAGAAATACAATTCATTGGAAGGTACTTACCTTTAAGTTTTGACGTTTCTAATGGCAGAAAGGTTGTCATTCCCCCCTTGCTTTTATCACAAATTGCTTTAAATTGCTTACTTTTATCTATTTGAGCACTGTCTCATGATCGATGCCAGCATATACATATACATATACATATACATATCAATAGAATAGCACATATGCGGGGTATATCGAGTAGTAAAACCACACCATAGACCTGTTCACCTACATCTATTTCGCATTTTGTGTGTGACAGCCGTTCTACCATTAGCTTTATATGCATCTCTTAAGTCATTTATCAAAGTGATGTATGTGCAATGCAAGTATCTTTAGACTGGTATTCGACACAGTCGACATTATTTGTACCGTTTTACCAGTGTTTTACACTGTGCCGTGTGCGTACGTGTGTGTTGGTTTGCCCGCGCGGTGTCTATGTAAATTTTCCATTTCTTTTACTAGCAAATTTTCCATTCCTACCTCAATCACACATTGATAAAGAATAATGCTGTTCATATTTCATAAGTAGAAGTACATCGAATAGGAGTGTATAAGTTGGCGATGAAAATTCCATTCCACAATATGCTTCACTCAGTATATCTTGGCTTTCGATTTATTTTCCGATATTTTTTCTTCCATTTTTCTCAATCTTATCAACCGGAATGCCCGTTAACACGGACCATTCTACAAATTTCCATTGTTGAGTCGAATAAATCACGGGTGCTTTTTTCGTTAGTGGATTTGGTTTTTTTTTTGTTATTTTTGTTGGTGTTTTATCAAATAGCTGCATTATCATACAAAAAGCTTGTGATTTATTTATTTATTTTTTCCATGGAATTTGATAAACTTAATGAAAATTCTAAATCATGTTATCAACAGATTGTCCATTTTAGATGCGGGTGTCATTCGTTTCTGCTTCGTTATCTCATTACCACCATTCTTGTAACAAAAAGATTTGCAATGTGATTTCAAAAGCAAGTTCATAATTTCACAAATGTCTTTTACAAAATTTGATGAATGTCTTTTATTCAGTTTGGAGAATAATCAACGTAACCGACGGGATTAAGACATACGAATAAAAACTGTAATGAATTTTGTGAATATGAATGAAATAACGTATACTGCAATCGTTACCGTCGGACGGATGAACTTATGTAGAAGAAGAAGAAGAAAAAAAGTAGAGCAATAACTACATTTGATATGATTCCCATTTTCATCGCACATCCACATGCTCGTGCGATTGTTTCGTCTGATGGATTAGTGTTATAATTAATCTTTCCTTTCAATTATATCCATATCTTTCTGCCATTTTACTTTCTCTCTCCCTCTCTCTCTCTCTTTCTCTCTCTCGTGCAGCCCGATTAATTTTCCCATCCGCTGTATAAGAGATATAAAGTTTGATTGTGTAGCGTAATAAATATACATGATCGTCGTGTTTTTCGACGTAAGTTTTGCGGTGGCGCTAATTAATGGAATGTCACTACAATAATGTGAGTTTCATACAATTACGGGTGACGACAACGACGACGACGACGATGATGATGACAACAACACCAACAGGAAAACAACCGTTAATGGGAAGAGATATACCAAATGTGAAAAATAAATAATAAATTGCTTGTTAATTTCAATGATTTGTTCAACCGAGTCCGTATTATTTGATTATTTACAACACGCATTTAAAATCCGCTCACACAAACACACACACTCAATACCGAATAAATTTTGATTTTGATAAAAACATGACGGTCTGCGAATAAAATCGGTGATATTGCAGCAAACGTGCTTTTTTCATTCTAAATCCTGTTGTGTTTTTCATAGACAATCAAATGATAGATTACTTTTTTGTGTGGTTCATGTTTTCGTTCACTAGCGTATCGTCATTTTTATTCGCAGCGACTCATATTTACATAGGTGAAATATATATGCCGCAGACTACAATCAAGTGCGTGTATCTGTTAGAAGTGTTTGGTGTTGATGGTGATGTTCATGGGGCTGCATAAATTGAATTGAAGATTTTCCTAAGCAACAGCTTTCACAAAGCAATCTATTTTTTGTGTTTAAAACACAACAACTCTCTTCAACAATATTTTTTTAACATGATGAGAAGTTATTCGTTGAATAAAAGCTTTAAATTAACTTCAATTGATCATTTAAAATGCTTTTTTTTTATAAAATGTGTCTTACATTGTGGTACAGACACCACATTGACCGTATTTATATTCGCTTGAATTAGTTTTCATATATATTTTTTTTAAATTTCATCAATCATTTCTATTTTCAAATTCAATAGAGAGAGGGAGAGAGAGCGAGAAAAAAAATGTCATAATAACAAAAAGGTCGAATGTCACAGACATTTTAAATTGGCACTCATTCGATTGCGGTAAAGAAAGTTGATAAAATAATTAACGAAAAGGATATTTATCAATTGATTTAAAACTATTGACGACCGTTGAAACCATTAAATAAAAAATTTCTGTTACAAGAAGATGCAGCACGTGTAATGTGTTAAGAGACTTCAAAGGGTTTCATTATAACCACTTGAATGATTGAATGAATGGGACCTGTTTTTTGATATTTCGTTTTACCCATTGAAATATACATTAGACACAGAATCCCTATAGGTGAAATTGAATTAAAGATGAAAGGATACGGACGATATTGAATAACTAATATGAAAAAGTGGCAACTGTTCGGAAATAACTATTCGCCGGACCAATCGAATGGAGAAATAAAGGAGACAGCAAGAATTGACCTGATCATTTTTTGAAACGACCGTTCATCGTTGCTGTTGAAAGGTTGTATGGCTATACATACAACCGCAGATATGAATTCAATTACCGATGAATGAAAATTTTCGAATAAAACCATTCAAAAATATGACGAGTAAATAGCACACATTACACAGAACACCTCTGTCTGATGAGTTCCCGAACGAGGCCTGTCACTCTTGCAGACTGTTTTTTTTTTTTTTTTGGTAAAAAAAACTTTTCACCTGACTCGTCCAAATGCATTAAAAATATAACATCTAGACTAAATGTTAGTTTGGGCATAACGTCACCGAAGCCATGAACATTTTTTTATGAATCGAGCAAGAAGTCGAAAAAAATACACCAACAGTCAGAACATGCACATAACCGATACTTTATGATGGATGGATGATAAAGTGCACTACCTCAACTTCAATCATCTCCGACGAAAATGTGAACAAGCGAACAACAACAACAAATATAGAGAATGTGAAGAAAAAACACAAAAATTGATGGCATGTATCAACATCATGGCATATGCTAAACGAATATCTTAAGTGAATTAGCGTGATTTCTGTTTTCGACATATGAAATCCCAACGAACAACACACACACATCTTTACGTTTCGACATTGTGCACTTTTGATTTTTTGTTGTTGTTTAAAACGGTTTCATTTGGCCCGTGCTATGTGAGTTTGGGAGAATAATTTGCATAAATGTCTGCGGTTAAATTTATGGTTTTTGTATTAAATTTGTTAAAACTTGTGCGAAAATAGCGAGTTTGCCACTTTCAAATGGACAAACTGAAAGTGGCAAACACGATTCCTATGCCTTCGTCATTTTCAATTATGATTTGCGTTTTTTTTAAACGCATATTTGCCCCGTTATTTTTTAACCATTCGTTTTTTCGCTGAATTTAAATTCAGTGAATTACATAAATGCATTTTCAGCACTCGGACGTGTTTTATGCTCTTATTTTTCTTTTATATATATACACAGAGATGTCAATGGAGAAATATCAAAGTGTGCGTTTTGCTACTGAGCTGCGTGCCGAACATGCGTTTGTATGCGTGTGCCATTTTTTTGAAGAAGAAGCTAACAATGCTCAGTACTACTTTTCAGCTCTGGAGCACGTTTTACACTTTTTCAGACGTATTAAATTTTGTAAATACACGAATAATCATCAAAACGATGAGAGTTTCATAATTACTTTGTTTAAAAAAAAAAACAGACAAAAGTGATTAACAATTTCGAGAGACATTTGATTATTCCAATGGTACATTTTTAGAGGTTGGATAATGGATAGCCTTACGCTTAGCTTTTACTTTTCCGCACGAAGTGGGGAAAGTACAGTGGCTCACAAAATTGTCCGGACACCCCATTTTTTTATGAAATCCATAAAAAGTCATATTTTTTCATAAACTTTTCTCTATATAATTAAAAATGGAATAGTTTTGAACTATTTTGATTTATTTTAATTGAAGAAGTAATAATAATTTGGAGCCAAATTTGAGAAAAGGCCATTTTGGCCGTCACAAAATTGTCCGGACACTTTTTTAAAGTGGTTTTTGACCCACAAGGAGTGAAGTTTGAAAATTGATATATTCAGAGGATTTGCTCACCAACTCACCCGTATCATTTCCTCTACTCGTTTTGACAGTGGCTAACGCTAAAGTTGACTGAAATTGGCATTTTTGCTATATTCAACCCTCCACAGTTTTATGGGGAATGGTCGAAGGGAGTTGAAATTTTCAGGATTTGTTCAGCATTTCAAGGCCTACAACTTTGCTGAAGACATCAATATCAATTTCCGATTCGTTTCGGAGTTAGAAGGCCTTGAAAATTGACGAAAAATGCAAAAAATGTGTACTTTCCATAGAAAATGATGATTTTGGCCATGTTTTGAAGCCTTTTCTGGGCCTTATAAAAAAATGGGGTGGATTTCATAAAAAAAATGGGGTGTCCGGACAATTTTGTGAGCCACTGTATTTATTGTTGTATCCAATATTTTTCAGAGAGATGGAGAGAGAGGCAGTGGGAGAGTGAGATGGAAATAATCTACTGCAAAATTGTGTGCATACAATTGAAATTTGCGAAAAATTACCACATGCCAACCGAATCATAAATGCCATTTCACAACCACATTGAAAATATTTTACTCTTTCAGCGTTGAGTGTTTATTTTATGGATGTTTTTCAGTATTCGCATTTACAGAAATTTATTGTAATAACAAGTTAGTGTGTGTGTGTTTTTTTTTTTTTGGTTAGGAGGGGGAAATCTTGCATAGACACTGAGTTCGTCGTAGCTACGCGACAGTGTGCCGGATTCTTACCGACTAAAACCCGCCTCCCGGTCTCCTGCTGATCCTCCCCGGGACCACCGTTAGGTATTACTTCGGGGGGGCCTGCTGCGCTCACGCGCCCGTCGTTTCTGTTTCTTGTTCTTCTGCTGCTTGATCTTCGTTCCATTTTGTCCTTAGTCTGGACATAATTTTGGAAACTGCGTCTCCCACTGCGTTCCATATGTTCTCGTCTGCGCACATTCTCTGTACCACGTTCTCCGCTATTGTGTTTTGCCCCGCCAGGGTCAGTATTTCCGCTCGTTCCGATTCAAATCGGGGGCAGGAAAAGACTACGTGGTCGACCGTTTCTTCGGTTTGCTCACAGTTAGGGCAGAAGGGTGATCTTGCATGCCCAAATCTGTGGAGGTACTTTCTGAAACACCCGTGGCCTGAGAGGAACTGCGTCAGATCGAAATTTATTTCGCAGTGTTTTCTGTTTGTCCAGGCTGCTATGTTTGGGATCAGTTGGTGGGTTCATCTGCCCTTCTCCGAGGCGTCCCACTCCGTCTGCCATCTTCGCATCGACTCCTCTTTTGCTTGCTTCCGTGCTTGTCTAGCACTCAACGCGTCTATCTTTCTCAGGTTGTAGCACTGGTTGTCCTCGCCTATCATTATGGTGATAGGAGTCATGCCCGCTAGTACGCAGACCGCATCGTAAGATATGGTCCTGTACGCGCTCGCTACTCTCATCGCTGATAATCTGTGTACTCTGTTGAACAGAAACTGATTTCTCTTTGTCTCTAGCGCGTTTGACCATGCTGGGCCGCCATATCTCAACTGAGACGTGGTGACGCTTGCTAGGAGGCGCCTTCTGCTGCTTCTTGGGCCGTACGTGTTCGGCATTATTCTCGCTATTGCTGTGTGGGCCTTGGCTGCCCTTTCACAGATGTACTCAACGTGTTCGTTGAAATTCAGACGGTCGTCCAACATTACTCCGAGGTACTTCAGATGTCTTTCTGATGCTATTTCATGTTCTCCGACTGTGATTTTTGCTGACACCGGTTTCTTGCAATTACTTACTAGCATTACTTCGGTTTTGTGGTGAGCTAGCTGTAGTTTGACAGTGCTCATCCATTTTCCCACTTCTTCTATCGCCTCTGAGGCAAGGGTCTCTACCTCCTCAGGAGATTTTCCCATTACTATGATGACTATGTCATCTGCGAATCCAACAATTTCTACCCCTCTAGGTAGATTCAATTTCAGCACTCCATTGTACATTATGTTCCACAGTGTCGGTCCCAGAATGGAACCCTGTGGTACGCCTGCAGTGATTTTGTACTCCTTTCGGCCTTCATCGGTGTCATACAGAAGAAGCCGGTGTTCGAAATAGCTTCCCAGTATTTTGTTCAGAGAGCAGGGCACACCGATACTCTGCAGTGCTCCGGCTATGGCTCCCCAACTTGCGCTGTTGAAGGCATTTTTGACGTCTAGTGTGGTTATTCCGCAGAAGCGGAAACCTTGTCTCTTCTTTGTTCGTGCTTTGTCTGCACTCTCTACAACTTTCATGATGGCTTCTACAGTTGATTTGCCTTTTCGGAAACCGAACTGCATGTCAGACAGTCCGTTGTTGCCTTCCGCGTATTCCCTCAACCTGTTCAGGATTATTGTTTCTAGCAGCTTTCCCAGGGTGTCCAGTAGGCATATAGGCCTATAGGACGATGGATCTCCCGGTGGCTTTCCTGGTTTCGGTAGGAGAACCAGTTTCTGCCTTTTCCATGTGTTTGGGAAGTGGCTCTCATCGAGGCACTTCTGCATTGTCGCCCTAACCATTTCTGGGTACGCTTGTATCGCCGTTTTCAGAGCTATATTTGGGATCCCATCAGGGCCCGGCGCTTTGTTTGCTTTCATCTTTTTGGCTGCTGCTAGAAGCTCTTCCGTGGACACTGGATGTATGATGGCATCCTCTTGGTCGCGTTGTTGTTGCGGCCAAGTCGTAGGTTCGTGTTGCGGAAAGAGACCCCTGACTATAGCGTTTAGTTTCTCCGGGCACTTTTCGATCGGCATTGATGGGCCGCGAAGCCTCTTCATTGCCATTCGGTAGGCACTCCCCCATGGGTTATCGTCTGCTTCCTTGCATAACTCCTTATGGCATTTTCTCTTACTCGCTTTAATACTGCGATTGAGATCATGTTTTGCCTCATTGAGCTCTTCTCTCCGCTCTAATCTTGAGCTTTCGTCCTTGGCTCTTTGCATCTGCCTCCTGATTTTGAGGCATTTAGCCCGCAGGGAGCTGATTTCCTCATTCCACCAGTATGCTGGTCGTCTCCAGTTCTTCGGCTCGAGTTTCCTCGGCATCGTCATGTCACATGCCCTCATCAGGGCTTTCGTCAGCTGATCTGGTGTCAAGTCTCTACGACCACCGTCTTCGCGGAGAGCTTCTACGAAGAGTTCCTTTTCGAACATCTTGGTTTTCCACTTCCGGTCGTTCGATTTTTTCTCCAGTCTCGTCTTTTTTGATGTCCTGTTGATGGTGAACTCTATCGCCATATGGTCACTATGGGTATAGCTTTCACATACCCTCCAGCCCAGGTTCTGCATCAGGTTCGGACTACAGAATGTCACGTCTATTATCGATTCGCGGCCGTTTCTATGGAACGTGCTCGTTGTGCCCACGTTGGCAAGACTTACGTCAAGCTTTGCAAGGGCTTCAAGCAGGCTGAAGCCTCTCGGATTTGTGGTTCTGCTACCCCATTCTCTCGCCCATGCATTAAAATCTCCGCCGACGACGACCGCTGGTTTCGCGATCAGTTTTTCTGTAAGCCCGTCGAGCATTCTATTGAACTGTTCAATGGGCCAACTCGGAGGCGCGTAGCAGCTGCAAATGACGGTGCCGTTTATTACTGCTATCACGAAGCCCTCTTCGTCACATGAAACAATTTCCTGGATGGGGAATTTCCCCATCACGGTTATTGCGGCCTTTCCGGATTTGTCAGCTATCCATTTACCGTTCCCCTCGGGTACTTGGTAGGGTTCAGCGATAATCGCTACGTCATAGCTGGATTCTATCGAGGATTGATAGAGAAGCTGTTGTGCTGTGTCACAGTGATTGAGGTTTATTTGTGTAATCCTCATGTTCATTTCTTTGTTGCTGCCTCCTTATAAGCTGGGCAGTTTCGTCCCCCTGTCACGTGTTTGTTATTTTCTCCTGTGCACAACAGGCACTTGGCTTCGTTTTTGCAGGTCTTGGCAAAGTGATCCTCCTGGCCGCACTTTCTGCAGCACTTTGATCTATCTTCTCCCTGGCAGTTTTTCGCCAGGTGCCCGAAGCCCATGCATTTGTAGCATCTCTGCACTTCGACTTGCTCAGGTCTCTGACCTGGACTGTGACCACGTGTGACAGCGCTCTCACTTTTGTTCCCTCACCCAGGGCCTTCTCCAGCATTTCTTTGAAGGCTGCGCTTTTGACTTTTGGGTCTTTCTGCAGCTCGATCAGCATGTCGCCTTTTTGTGTACGTCGGATTCTGGTCGCTTTTTCACCAAGGTCTTTGAGGTTTCCGTCCTGCCTCAATTTCCTAATGATGTCGGCGTGCGATCCTTCTTCGCCCACTTCTACTATGAGGGCCTCCGCTTTCGCCCTCTTTTTTTCCTTCGGTTTTTGTTTCTCCGTAGGTTTGCTTTGGCTCCTGGTGTTTTTGGGGGCATCTGCCTTTTTGGCATTGCTACGGCCCACGACCTTGCTCCACTCCATGGACTTGGCGTCTCCAGTCCTCGTCATTTTACGTGGCCTGGTGCTTTCTCCCGACGGGCTTTTTGGGGTCTCCGATTTGGATCTATTCCTCTTCGGTGTGGCGAATGGCCGCAATGATGAGGAGGTTACTTTCCTCTTCTCTTCTTCGAGTGCCTTTTCGGCCTCTTCCGCCCGTTTTTGCCAATGCTGTTGTTCTTTCAACACGGCAGCCATTTGCTTCCTCAACTCCGTTGTCTTCCTAGCTATCGCTCTATGGAGGTTCGTCTTTGTCTTTACAAAGTCGTCCAGAGCTTTGGCCATCTCCTCGGCCTTCTCAGCTTCTGTCAGACAGGCTTTTGTGCTGCTTTTTCCTCCTATGGGCTGCTCTTCTGCTGCTGTCGGCCTTATTATCAGCTGTGGCGACCTCATTACAGCTCCTTTCTTTGCGAAGATGTTAGCGACATCTTTTTCTCCGGTGGGTGTTGTTGTTATTGGCATCGTTGTGGTTTGGGTCCCTCCTCCAGGCCGCTATCTCCCCCTAAACTCGTAGTTGCCTTTTAGATCCCATGGTTATCTATCCAAGCAGGTAGGCCATGCGAGGGTTGGCACCATCCCTTATGGGGTATGGTTGCTCAGAGCCGGATCAGCATTAGCCGGGAATGTTACATCCGAGCCTACGACACCAGGTGAGCTGTCTGGTGTTAGGGTTTGAACGTACCCGAAGACCTGCCAAGGTTTTATCGGGACGGGGACAGCGCAAGCATTAGCCCGTTCGCCATTTGGAGCGGTTTTCACCCGCTTTACTCAGGGAACAGAATGCTGCGACCGCCAGCCCTTTGCCATCAAATCCGTCGCGTGTATGGTACTCGTAATCCGTGTATTCCGTCCTTTGTGTTTTGGTCCGCCCCGAGTATTTTATTTCCCCGGTACCCTCTCTGTGAGCGAGCTTTCCCCCATCCGCCACCTGGGGAGGCGCCCGGTCGGAGAACAAATTTTCAAAACAAACTTCCCCTTTGATTTGACAGAGGAAAAACAGACAGAGAGATGGAGAGAGAAAGAGGGAGAAAGAGATAGAGAGAGAGAGAGAAAGATGTAAATCAAGACTGTACTGCAAATGCAGCACCATTCAGGATATTTCCACAATTTTGTTTTTTCAAACCTCAAATATTTGCTGTGCACCAGAAATTGGATCTTCAAATTCAGTAAAACATTTACATTTCATTTGAATGTGGTTTCTTCAAAGATGTAAAGTAGCATTGCACTGAAACCACTAACTAAATTGTAAACTGTAAACGCACATATACGAAAATCAATAAATATTATTAATAAAACAATGTTCTGGTGCCAAAATAGAAATGAAAATAAATCCAATCAATTATTTCAAATTAATAATTTACTCTTTCTTTTCACTGTTGCAAATGTTCAATCCGCTTTAATTTAATCCAAATACATAAAATATGCGATTTTATTGAAACATGATTGCACCTCGACAGCAAGGGTGCACTCCTGAATCAAGAACTTAAACTCAATCCAAAGTCGCTATTCATGAAATATAATTAAATAAAATGCCATCTATGGCCGCGACGTTTAAACTTCGGTGTTTTGATGCGTTAATGGTTCGATGCTTTGATGATTTCATCATTGAACCTCAATGTCTAACGCTGCTAAGTACTGCAATAATTATTAATTTTCATTCGCGCGACTAGATGGCACCAGTAGTAAATTTTTAATGTTTTTGGCTTACAAACCTTATATGTAATTCAAGTTTGCTCAATCAAAAGATAGATTGTAGCTCAGCAAAAAGAATCCAATTTGTTTTTTGATGTTTTACAAATTATCAGTGATGGCAGATATACCGCACATTATACCGACTCTGCACACACACAGTATATACAGTGGAGGAAAAAAGGATACCTGCAACCGTACTTTTCAAAATATCTATCATATACGTGAAGATTTCGATTATTTTTTTTTTACTTATTTTATTAGAAACTTATCATGCACACATTCCAGAAAAAAGTATTCTAAATTATTTCATATTATTGTACTTTTTCAGACTTTTTTGGTTTTTTACCTATTTCAAGGAGGAAATAAGATTAGCCGCACTGGCAGTTTTAGGCATAAAAATTACATTTTTATCACGAATTTCTATCAATATTTGTTTGTACAGTTTATTGCAGTATTTAACAGGATTTAACACATTTGGTTCCAAAAATGTGATAGGATTTTGGCCTAGCCGGCCTATTACCAAACTGCCACCGCGGCTTTTGTTAATTCGCCAATATTGGCAATATTTTGGCCCGAATTGCGATTTTTTAAAAATATAAATCGACCTTTTATTTTCACTGACTTTTCATGACTTTCTTTTAGCCTGAAATGCTTAGAAAATTTCGAGATTGTACAAAGACGTTTACACATGCACACAAAGAAGAAATGAAATGACTGTACACTACCTATAGCCTACACAGATCTAAGATGCGCGCCCAGTGAATGTTGTAGCGTTTTAAGAAAGGGGATGCCGAGAACGAAAAAGGAGAAATGTGCCCTGATAAGTTGACATCAGATCAAACGGCATAGAAGACAGCTGAAATTTGCTCCTTACTCTAACATTATGAATACCGTCAGTCTATTTCTTCTTTGTGTACATGCGCACAAGTGTACGTTATTCAACGGTACATGGTTTGCATATGCAGGTATTTGGTATATATATGTAGTATACTACAAACCCTGCAAATCACAAGCAAAACTACCAACAACAACAACGACAACAACAACAAAACAAATTATTGGAAATATTCACTAAGGGAATCTGTCGAACAATGTTGATGAATTTTTCATCAAAGAAAATTTATGAATACTAAAAATGTTCACTTCTGGCAGTTCTGTAAAATATGCATAAAAAACTGTTCTGATTTGAATAAAGTATTAAGTATTGGTAAAAATTAATGGCAAATAAAACAAACATCAACCAAAATCCCATTGGCTTGAATATTTGAATGTGAAAAAAAAATAATTCAAATGTGAATTGTTCATAATTCATTGAACGACAAAATTATACAGTCATAAATTATTATTCGAATTTAATTGAATGTCACAAATACAAAGATGAAACAGTGAAAAAAAATTGTTTTGCAAATGGAAAAAATGGATTTTTTTGCCTCGTTTTAATTCATTCGTCGTGTGTAGTCGGATATCATGAGTGCTTTGTTACAAACTGGGTTATACGCTGGTGCAAACTGTATATGCACGAATGTAGACAGACGAACTATATGTAGAAAAAAAAGAGGCTTGAAAATACTTGTTTTTTTTTATTGAATAGTCTCGATGAGATTCAATCGAAAATTGTTCAGTTGATTGGAAAACATTTTGCCACATATGAATATTCTAATACAATTTGCAATGTGGTAGCTATAAGAGATATTGTGCATAAAACTCAACACATCGATGCAATATTTTCTCATTGTTGTGTATTGAAATATTCCAGTGAGATTGGAGCAGGAAAAAAAATGCACACGCCGAACACCCCAATGCGTTGTCATTATGATGTTATCGCTCCGGACGTTGAAGCTAATACTTCAAACGGAAATCATGTTTACGCAGCTTCACTGTAAGTGCTTTGGCATACAAACAGCATCCTTAAGAGCTATCATTGACAGCATATTGACATTCAAAGTATTGCTCTTATATCGAGATCAATATTTTTTTTTTTATCTCTCTGTTGTCTTCGTTTTCTTTGGTTGTTCGCATGACTTGAAGAAAATTGAAAATGCCAATGAAAACTTGCAATAAGCACCTGAGCGTAGTTTTATCAGAAATATTCACTCGAAAATGCTTAGTATTGTGTATGATTTTTGTATATAACTATATATATTTTTTTTTGTGTTTCGACGAAAAAAAATTCTGAAATCAAAGACACAACCAAATTAATTTTTTATTGCATTTTTTCCGAAATTTCCGAAAACGATTGAAGATGAGTACAAAAATTTCTTATTCGTTTTTGAAGACCATTTCAAAAATTATAACGAACTTGAGCAATTTTGCTGTGAAATATTATGTTCTGTTTTGTTTTGTTTTTTGTTTTTATTTTTTTTTGTATCAGGCGTTCAAATAAGAATGCACGGCATTCAATCAATAAAGAAGAATGCGAGTTAATGTTTCGACGAAAAGCAAGGAGCAATCATGTTCATGTGCTCGATTGTAACGTGGTTGAAAATTAAATCGGTGAATTCATGTGAATGGTTGATTTTATCAACTTGATAATCACGTGTGTCGAATGAATAGAGAGAATAAAAGCGACAATAAAAGTGACCGTTTGCAATGAGCTTTTTCAGTCGACTACCTGATATAACATAATAAATATGGGACAAAAGTGGAAATGCACAAAATATCAAAGCTATTGACGCATAAATGGCCCGGTTTTGCGAAATTTGTTTGCCATTCGGGGCTGTAAAATAAATATGCACACTCAGTTCATATTCATGGAGCAAGTGTGGTTTATAGGTTATGTGGCAACGAACGGAACCGTCGTTATATGTATATTGTATATATATATATCTATATTCATCCATATTCCCCATATATATAGTTAGATACGATGTGAACCAAGCGTTTGAAACAAACGAGCGAAATGTGTCAACATTATTAAATACTTGATGTTTTATGCAAAAATCCCTCGAACAACGAGCTTAATATGCATGCACTACATAAGCGAGAACAGGATGCGTTTTCAGCATTTGAACATCATCGCTATAATTGTAGATGGGTTAAAACAATTTATTTTCGGCACACAAATAGCCATGAGGTTTGACCAAATACTATATGTATTATTGGTGAGAAAAAGAGAGAGAAAAAGAAAAAAAGAGAGAGAGAGAGAGCAACAGAATGAGAAAGCTGAATACATCAATAAACGCTTAAATATGCAGTGTGTGCAATGAGCAATGTGCATGGCGGACACATCCGACCAATTCGCATGAAAACACCTGTACAAATTACTTTGAGCAATATTGCATTTAATTGCCACATCAAAACCAAATGTTCGCATACGGAATCTGCATTGTCACTGTCTCCACTCATTTGGCTCTGTCGACTGATGAAACTGGCCAAATCTTACAATTTAACAACCAAATTTGCTAGATGTTCGTTTTTGTTTTTGGTTCAGCTGCTTCTCTCGCCATTTAATGCGACAAGAATAATGCCATAAATTGTATCTTACAAAAATACTGATCTGCATTAAAACGATCAAGTTCCATATGTGAATATGCGTGTGTCGATTTCCATGTGGGGTGGTGTGGTTCACGAAGAATTACGAAAAAAAATTTGTTGCTTGTTGCAAAAATTATAAGATTCCTAACCCCATGAAATGGGTGACTTTATTTACACTCGCGTTGACTCTCACAAACGTGTTCTGAAGTCTGATTGAGTGTTGTGATTTGTGAACTGTGAAAATTGAGCATAAAATTGTTCGGAATGTTCAATGTTCATGCCACACACACACACACACACACACACACACACACCCCAACACATCCTTATCAGGTTTACATTTAAAATGGTAGATTTATCAATTCCCGGAGCCCACTGATTGGCTATAATCAAATCCGTAATATCCGCGTGTACCGTTCAAATGGATCGTGGCATCATTTATTTCAATGGACATTGTTTCCCTTTTTTTCGTTTTTTTTTCTTTTCTTCCGTGTGTCTGTGTTTTTATATTCGATGACAACATCTATTCATTTTGGTTTGTGTATGTTGCTTTTGTTCACAAATGATCAATATGTGTGTTCTGTTTGGTTGGCAAGTGACGTCGATTGCTTCTTGGAGCAAAAACAACAACAACAAAAAACAAACAACATAAACTTGGAAGAAATATATATAAAAAGACAAAACGGCAAATCTATGGTCAAGCAAAATATCTTGGTGACTGATATCAGGCCGCGTCTGAGCATACTGAAATGGCATAAGAAAAACGAGATAGAAAAAAATAACGCTTATCGTATTCCATTAAATATAGGAAATGTATTTGATTTACAATAGCTGCCGACTGCTAAGCCTAATGTGTAGTGGTGTATTTCCACTATTTTCACTATTTCAACCAGGCGAACTGTGTGGGTGTGAGTATCCGTATCCGTATCCTTTTTTTCTATTCCCGGCCAAACTATGGGTCGGTTTGGCAATCAACGACCGTCAACATTGCGAACCAAACAATCGTACACTGAATGCTACAAAGTGAAATAAGCGAGCGCGTGCACACAAATAATGCCGTCGATGAAGTCTAATCTTGTCATCTAGCAATTACGTTTGTCATACGAATTTTATTTTACGTGTGTGTGTGGGGGGGGAGGGGGGAGGGTGTTGTTGTTGTTGTGTTGCCTTTGCTCGATTCACCATTGTTCGCTTATGACGATGTCTTTTTATTGCTTGAACGGCTTTGAAAATTTCGGTTGCTTGCATAGTGTCTGCTTCTGTGATAATTCGTTGTGTGTGTGTGAGTGTTTCTTTTTTCCATTTTTTTCTGTCATTTTCATTCCTGACATCTTCCTTTGCATTTGGTTTCATTTATTTATTGTTGTGTGTCAGTCTTCGATGTGCTGTCAATCGGTGCCTTAATGCTTAAGAACGAATACCGTTTCGTTTATTTCAGTCAATTCCATTTGATTGGATATGGATGTGTGCGTTGTGTATGCTTCCCATCTGGTCGTTTTGTTGTTGCTGTTGGTTCATCTCTGTCTCGTTCAAACAACTGATACGGTGCTTCGTCCATAAAATATTGCAGTCAACATCAGAAATATGTTGTCTTGCTCTCTATCTCCATGTCTCTTCTCCTCGGTTTCTTACTACCAACAACAACAACCATGGGGGTAGACATAATAAGAATATTAGCAATATTAGCAATGATGGAGGACATAATAGCGATAATAGCAATATTAAAACGAAAATAGCTAAAATAAAAATAACAAAATATGCACTGAAACCTCTGCTTTTGTGTAGTGTACATCAGAAGGGGGCGCACGCGGACAAGAAGTACGCATATTTTGTTCTCTGAGTATTTCTTATGGGAGATTTGTGTGTATATAGAGCATTAACAATCAAAAGAGCAATATTAGAAGGATAATAGGAAATAATAGAATATTTAAAAACAAAATTGCAATATTGAAACAAAAGTAGCCTTATTAGAAGCCTGTGTCTAACCCCATGACAACAACAAAAGCGCTTGTTTCGAGTGTATTTTATCTTCATTGGAGCGTTGATAAATAGGGAACACGACTAACGAATTCGGCGACGAAGTGTATGCACATGAAAGAGATGATTCAAATAGAATCGAAGATGATTGCGTTTATATGGTTGAATTCATTTTTAAGTTCGTTGGCATTCAAAGTCAGTGTGGCAATACCCACAGCGTATACTGAATGAATGCGATGCGAACGCAAAACAATAAAGAATTGGTTGTGGTTGTTATTGTTGTTGGTTTTGCCATTGGACTTTAACCCATTGGAATATTTTCCCCATTTGTGCCATTGTTCAATTTGCATATTGTCACGGCTTTGATGCACAACATCTAACATATACACGAAAAGGATTCGTTATCAAAAGAAGCGTTTATGTGTGAATATCAATGTCGAAATACGTTTGTCATATTCCATTAAACTTTTATTACAACTCAAAGCAATCAAAATGGTGATCTTGATTCTCAAAGATCTGGTCTCTCTCTCTCTCTCTTTTTCTCTATCTCACTTTCTGCGCGCGTGCAGTTTATTGTGTGAGCGCTCATTTTCCTCCAGTGGAAGACCTCCACATAAGCGCTTACCATTGAACAGTTTGTGAAGTGGAAGGTTGACCAAAATTTGTTAGTTGTCAGGACATTTACACAACATTCACAAAACATTCACAACGATTTATGTTTGAGCTTGAGTTAGGCACAACATAAACGGTTAGCACAAACACCCACACATCCACATATCCACACACACACACACACACACACACACATACACACACATTTTTGAGCTGGTTAAAAATTTCTTGGCCTTGAGTGTTTTTGGGGCCAACAAATGAGAAAGAGAACAAAGAGAAAAAAAACCGAGAGAAAAATAACCGTACAACAGAGAGCACAATCGTTACGATTTCGGAATGGTATTCTCTATGCTTCGTCACAATGTGCAGCACAACTTACATCACATGAGCTATGCAAAGATACATAATTCAATAACAATTCACATGAAAGTGCATGGTGTACCGTATAAACCACTACCTCAAACCGAAAGCTACAAATCGTACGAAGCGTTAAACATTTAACTCGGTATAGTTATGATACCGTCATCGTTTTCTTGCTACGGGAATTCGAGAGATATATGTGTCGAGCCATAGCGCCAACACATGCAATCCATTTTCGAAGACGATCGAAATGATAAAAGCAAAGGCATGTACTATGAAGGATGCAATGTATGACAATGATATAGGGCAAATTCGAAAGCATTTATTGGTTGGTATCTTGAATGTAATTTTATATGGTTTTGGTTTGCAATATTGATTAAACCTTCAATAGTGACCAATCAAACCTTGACACAATATAGTCAATCGGTGACATAAACCATTAGTTCAGTGGAATCAAGAGCTCCAACTCTACGTGCACCCGTTAAAACATCCCATAGTAATTCATCTATAGTATGAACACTTGAACACAGCAAGCAAAGAATACGATGTATAGAACTAAATGAGAAGAAAAGAACAAGAGTATGTGCTATACATTCTACACCGTACAACTATACATTGTACTGTGCTGTGCTGTACAATGTGTGCTGTTTACACTTTACAGTGCATACACAGCTCAGCGAATATTTGGGAGACGAGGCCATGGGCTCAACGCCAAGAAATGCCAAAATCGCTTAAAACATGAAATCGTACCTTTGGTTAAGGATGTAATCAATTCACTAGATACAAAAAACACACATATGATGTGCACATCTTCCGAATGACTGAATGAGCGCTCTCTCTCTCCCTCCCTCTCTCTCTCTCTCTCTCTCTCTCTCGCTCTCTCTCTCTCGCTCTCTCTCTCTCTCTCTCTCTGGATTTTCGCTCACAAAAGACACCAGACATTGAATCGTGAATTCAAAAACACTTTCGCAAATGCGTACACCCCCATAATAGCATCAACATTATACCATCCATAGACATGTAGGGTATATCATTTATAGAAGCGTGTTTTCAAAATTATGGTATTCCGGATACGCAGCCAGCATTAGACAGTTAAAAATAAAAACACTGTAAATATTAAAAACAATATGTACCCGAGCTCTTGGAATGATGAGGAATTGGTTTGAGTCTCACTTTTGTTGTTGCTGCTCTTTGTTCTGTCACAGAACTTCTGTGTCTTATTTCGTCCCTGTTCAAAGCTGTCTCGCATTCCTTTTTATATTTGTAAACTGAGTAAAAACAATTTTTCATTGCACTATTTCGAAGGTGATGGCATGTGCGCTGAAAATTCACCAATTCCTGGTTATACACTGAATGAAAATGTCAGCGAAATAGAGAAACAAATGAATCAGAGATACAATTTTAACCATTATCTTTTTCGTGAAGTAATTTTTTTTTGAATTCTTCATTTCATTTCGGTGATTTTTCTCGTCATTTTTTTCTTATCCAATTACTTTGAGATTCATTTAATTCATATGGCACACAGTTTGTACTCCAGTGTTGCACAATGTGAGACTATTTAGCGCACAGCTTGCTTGATTAGCAGTAAGGCATTGCCAATCTCACTGTGTTTGTGTTTATATAATTGTTGTTTGTGCACAATATGCCAAAGTGTATCAGTGAACGCTAGCAGCCATTGCCAAACCTACACACTTTCGATTCAACACTTTTAACCATTACCATCGATATCCAGATTCCTCATGTGTGTGTGTGTGTGTGTGTGTTTTTTTTTTCTTTTTTTTTTGGTTAGGAGGGGGAAATCTTGCATAGACACTGAGTTCGTCGTAGCTACGCGACAGTGTGCCGGATTCTTACCGACTAAAACCCGCCTCCCGGTCTCCTGCTGATCCTCCCCGGGACCACCGTTAGGTATTACTTCGGGGGGGCCTGCTGCGCTCACGCGCCCGTCGTTTCTGTTTCTTGTTCTTCTGCTGCTTGATCTTCGTTCCATTTTGTCCTTAGTCTGGACATAATTTTGGAAACAGCGTTTCCTACTGCATTCCATATGTTCTCGTCTGCGCACATTCTCTGTACCACGTTCTCCGCTATTGTGTTTTGCCCCGCCTGGGTCAGTATTTCCGCTCGTTCCGATTCAAATCGGGGGCAGGAAAAGACTACGTGGTCGACCGTTTCTTCGGTTTGCTCACAGTTAGGGCAGAAGGGTGATCTTGCATGCCCAAATCTGTGGAGGTACTTTCTGAAACACCCGTGGCCTGAGAGGAACTGCGTCAGATCGAAATTTATTTCGCCGTGTTTTCTGTTTGTCCAGGCTGCTATGTTTGGGATCAGTTGGTGGGTCCATCTGCCCTTCTCCGAGGCGTCCCACTCCGTCTGCCATCTTCGCATCGACTCCTCTTTTGCTTGCTTCCGTGCTTGTCTAGCACTCAGCGCGTCTGTCTTTCTCAGGTTGTAGCACTGGTTGTCCTCGCCTATCGTTATGATGATAGGAGTCATGCCCGCTAGTACACAGACCGCATCGTAGGATATGGTCCTGTACGCGCTCGTTACTCTCATCGCTGATAATCTGTGTACTCTGTTGAACAGTACCTGATTTCTCTTTGTCTCTAGCGCGTTTGACCATGCAGGGCCGCCGTATCTCAACTGAGACGTGGTGACGCTTGCTAGGAGACGCCTTCTGCTGCTTCTTGGGCCGTACGTGTTCGGCATTATTCTCGCTATTGCTGTGTGGGCCTTGGCTGCCCTTTCACAGATGTACTCAACGTGTTCGTTGAAGTTCAGACGGTCGTCCAACATTACTCCGAGGTACTTCAGATGTCTTTCTGATGCTATTTCATGTTCTCCGACTTTGATTTTTGCTGACACCGGTTTTTTGCAGTTACTTACTAGCATCACTTCGGTTTTATGGTGAGCCAGCTGCAATTTGACTGTGCTCATCCATTTTCCCACTGCTTCTATCGCCTCTGCGGCAAGGATCTCTACTTCTTCTTGGGATTGCCCCCTTACTATTATGACAATGTCGTCCGCGAAACCGACAATTTCTACCCCTCTGGGTAGGTTCAATTTCAGCACCTTGTTGTACATTATGTTCCACAGTGTCGGTCCCAGAATGGAACCCTGTGGTACTCCTGCAGTGACTTTATACTCCTTTCGGCCTTCATCGGTGTCATACAGAAGAAGCCGGTGTTCGAAATAGCTCCCCAGTATTTGGTTCAGAGAGCTGGGCACTCCGATACTCTGCAATGCTCCGGCTATGGCTTCCCAGCTTGCGCTGTTGAAGGCATTCTTGACGTCGAGTGTGATTATCCCGCAGAAGCGTAGTCCCTGTCTCTTCTTTGTTCGTGCTTCGTCTGCGCGCTCTACTACTTTTATAACGGCTTCTACCGTTGATTTGCCTTTTCGCAAACCGAACTGCCTGTCAGACAGTCCGTTGTTGCCTTCCGCGTATTCCCTCAACCTGTTCAGGATTATTGTTTCTAGCAGCTTTCCCAGGGTGTCTAGTAGGCATATAGGCCTATAGGACGATGGATCTCTCGGTGGCTTTCCTGGTTTCGGTAGGAGAACCAGTTTCTGCCTTTTCCATGTGTTTGGGAAGTGGCTCTCGTCGAGAGCTTCCACGAAGAGTTCTCTACTGAACATCTTGGTTTTCCACTTCCGGTCGTTCGATTTTTTCTCCTGTCTTGTTGTTAATGGCGTCTTGCTGATGGTGTACTCTATGGCCCTATGGTCACTATGGGTGTAGTTCCCACATACCCTCCAGCCCAGGTTCTGCATCAGGTTTGGACTACAGAATGTCACGTCTATTATGGATTCGCGGCCATTTCTGTGAAACGTGCTCGTGGTTCCCACGTTGGCTAGACTTACATCCAGCTTTGCAAGGGCTTCAAGCAAACTGAAGCCTCTCGTGTTTGTGACTCTGCTACCCCATTCTTTCGCCCATGCGTTGAAATCACCGCCAATGACTACCGATGGTTTTGCAATCAGTTCTCCTGTAAGCCCGTCGAGCATTCTATCGAACTGTTCAATGGACCAACTCGGGGGTGCGTAGCAGCTACAAATGACGGTGCCGTTTATTACTGCTATCACGAAGCCCTCTTCGTCACATGAAATAATTTCCTGGATGGGAAATTTCCCCATCACGGTTATTGCTGCCTTTCCGGATTTGTCTGCTATCCATTTACCGTTCCCCTCGGGTACTTGGTATGGTTCGGCGATAATCGCCACGTCATAGCTGGATTCTATCGTGGATTGATAGAATAATTGTTGAGCTGTGTCACAATGATTGAGGTTAATTTGCGTAACTCTCATGTTCCTTTCTTTTTTGCTGCCTCCTTATAAGCTGGGCAGTTTCGTCCCCCTGTCTCGTGTTTGTTTCCCTCGCCTGTGCACAGCAAGCACTTAGCTTCGTTTTGGCAGTCCTTGGCTATGTGACCCACTTGGCCGCATTTTCTACAGCACTTTGACCTATCTTCTCCCTTGCAGTTTTTCGCCAGATGTCCGAAGCCCATGCATTTGTAGCATCTCTGAACTTCAGAACGCTCAGTGACTTGGATCGCGCTCACGATCCAGCCCACCTTGATTTTTCCCCTCTCCAGTAGCTTTTGTGCATCCTCCGCTTGGAGTCTGAACTGCGCCGTCTGGGTTTCCCCAAAGGCTTTCCGTAGGCGAATGCTGGTCGCCTTGACCTCCTCGCTCAGCTGGAACTGGGCTTTTAGCGCCGCGCTTAGCTCCTCCACTGTTGTGACCTCGTCCAGGTCTCTGATTTGGACTGTCACCACGTGTGACAGTGCCCTCACTTTTATTCCCTCGCCCAGAGCATTCTCCAGTATTCCTTTGAAAGCTGCACTTTTGACTTTCGAGTCTTTCTGCAGCTCGATCAGCATATCGCCCCTCTGAGTTCGCCGGATTCTTGCCGCTTTCTCACCTAGGTCCCTGAGGTTTTCATCTTGCCTCAGTTTCCGTATGATGTCGGCGTGTGATCCCCCTTCGACCACTTCTACTAAGAGGGCCTCCGCCTTCTTCGTGTCCTTCGGTTTCGGCTTCTCCGTCGGCTTGCCTTGGCTCCTGGTGTCTTTGACAGCCCTCGCCCTATTGGCATTCTTTCGGCCCACGACCTTGCTCCACTCCATGGGCATGGAATTTCCGGTCTTCGGCAATTTGTGTGCCCTAACGGTTTCTCCAGTCGGACTTTTCGGGGTTTCCGAGGCCGCCCTTCCTCTTTTAGCACCTGCCGGGGTGGCGGTGACTACTTGTGGGAGGGTTTCTTTCCTCCTCTCTCCTCCAAGTGCCTTTTCGGCCTCCTCCGCCCTTTTTTGCCACCGCTGCTGTTCCTTCACCACGGCTGACATTTGCTTTCTCAGCTCCAATGTCATTGTCAGTAACTCCTTATGGAGGTTCTTCTTTGAATTCACAAAGCTGTCCAAAGCTTTGGCCATCTCCTTGGCCTTCTCAGCTTCTGTCGGACAGTCTTTTGTGCTGCTTTTTTCTCCTATGGGCTGCTCTACAGCTGCGGCCGTCCCTGAGGTCAATTTTGGTGACCTCAGGAGTCTTTCTCTTCTTCCGAAGATGCTAGCGACATCCTTTTCTCCGGTGGGTGTTGTTGTTATTGGCATCGTTGTGGTTGGGTCCCTCCTCCAGGCCGCTATCTCCCCCTAAACTCGTAGTTGCCTTTTAGATCCCATGGTTATCTATCCAAGCAGGTAGGCCATGCGAGGGTTGGCACCATCCCTTATGGGGTATGGTGCTCAGAGCCGGATCAGCATTAGTCGGGAATGTTACATCCGAGCCTACGACACCAGGTGAGCTGCCTGGTGTTAGGGTTTGAACGTACCCGAAGACCTGCCAAGGTTTTATCGGGACGGGGACAGCGCAAGCATTAGCCCGTTCGCCATTTGGAGCGGTTTTCACCCGCTTTACTCAGGGAACAGAATGCTGCGACCGCCAGCCCTTTGCCATCAAATCCGTCGCGTGTATGGTACTCGTAATCCGTGTATTCCGTCCTTTGTGTTTTGGTCCGCCCCGAGTATTTTATTTCCCCGGTACCCTCTCTGTGAGCGAGCTTTCCCCCATCCGCCACCTGGGGAGGCGCCCGGTCGGAGAACAAATTCGCAAAACAAACTCCCCCGGGTGTGTGTGTGTGTGACTTGATGCATGAAATTTAGTAAATATCAGTATCGTGTCAGCTGCTCGAAACAGTTGCAATTCAACCAAGTTTAAGCCACAGCGGTGCACTGACAAGACTACGCGCCCAAACTACGCTATGTAAATCACACTGCGTAGCCTACTACGCGCCCTAGCGTGTTTGTATGGTCAGTGTACCGCTCTGGTTTAATCTTCACACCAATTTTCCCATTCGGTATCTGAATATAATGAAATCACAACATTTCAAAAAAAAAGAAAAAATACCAGAGACATTATGCAAGACGTATTTCACTCTTATGTGTCGCTCATTCTGGTGACTTTTTATGTGAATTATACGTGAAGTAATTTAATTCGACAAAATAATTTATGGTGAAAGCGGACGAAGTGCCATTGTTGAGCTTTGCATGGCTTTTGGTCGATTGCTTGATAAATGCACCCAAATTTAAACGGATTCAAATGGGATTGAGCAACGGGTGAAAAAAATTACAGCGGTTTAAAGGCCATTACATGAACACATGGACTTGTTACTCTGTCCACGCACCCCGTCGACTGGCTAATGAAACCAGTGATCCAACTCATCGCAGGAATGAGGAGAATCAAATGCCAAATGTCTGCTTCTCAATACTTCTGTTTAAAAAAGACTGGCACAATATATACGTTACGAAGTACCCACTGCTGGCGTAGCATCGAGATATCGCGTATTCGTTTTATGGTGGTGAGTCGTTAGATTGCGGCGCCCCAGATAGAGGGTCACATACTATATCTTGTTCTTGCATGAACAATGGCATTGAACCATGATTTCAGTAACCCTACGGTTTTTAGACGAAGTCTGCTTAATCTAGTTACCATTTGTGTCGAAGTCGGAGTAACAGCCCGCGCCATGTCGTGGTAAACTTGCTTGTGTTGAGTGACGGTACTTCTATCCAGTAGTGGTCCAAGTGTTAGGCCATGTGTTCTTACAGTTTAATACGCCTGCTTAGGATCCCAATTGTATCCCATGTCGTAAAATTAATGCTATGCAATTGACACAATAATACATGCTGATTTGCATACTATAGGATTTACTTTTATATTACTGGGGGGGATCCGATTAATAACAAGCGCACGATAGCACGTTCACCACCTGTTGATGGTTCTTCCGCCCCTGGTTATCTATTTTTGCTCCCGAAAAAAAATAACAACTAAGTATTCCAGTGAAAAATTCTACAAAAAAAAATAAAAACAAAACGTTTTTCACCCCCACTTTCAACAATGCTATTATTGATTTCGAGATCGAATATGTGTTGGGACATTTCATGTCCGGGAATAATTTGATCGAAATGAATTTCCCATGGTCATGAAACTAATGAAAAAACAGGACCGCACTCACCGGCACACGCCCCAACGCCATCACGCAAACACGCACACCGCACACAAAATCCAACTACCACCACGCGCACCCACCCCGCACAGCGCCCCCCCCGCCCGATCGCACAACGCCACGCACATATCCGCACACCGGCCTCACCGCCCACCGCAACGCACCCCGCTCAAACCGGGGCTCCCAGCACCACACTAGCAGCTCCTCTTCACGCATACACCACCGCCCCAGGCTCACCGGCAACGACTATAACCCCGCATGCATACACGATCCATCCCGAATCAGACGCATCGCCCCCAGTACTCCCGCAACGCATACAGATCAATTTCTACCGCTCGCGACAACTCGAGAACCGATACTTAAAGCTTCAGGACTCAAGCTATAACATAGATCACTTTAAGATCGACTAGGCATCAGATAGAAACTATAATCTTTAACGCAAGCAATATAAATTTATTTGGCCATATCTTGGGTATTGGGTTGAGGTCACCCCGGCCTGAGGAAATCATAAACTACGTCGCGCTCTTGGGCGTGCGGAGTAGTGATTAGGAGGCTGGATTACAGGATGCCATCTGAAGACCAACCTGACGAAATGCAAGACAAGTGTAAACAAATAGTCGATTGTTAGTTAATCCTCCCAAAAAGGGTAGGGGGATTGGGGGGGGGAGGGGTGCCAGCTGTCGGGACATCCTACTTGCCCGGAACAGGGTACTGTAACTCCAAGCGCTTTAATTCCTTTCTGTTTATATTCCCGCCATCACTTTATATTCGAATAAATGCACCTTATACAGTTCATAGTTCAAATTCCGTTGTCTTCGACTCTGTTCGCTTGTGTTGCTGTGCTGTGCTCGCCATTGCTGTGTCCTGCTCGCTGTGCTATGTAGTTGTGCTGTTTTTTTGCTTTGTGTGTCTGTCGCTTTGGCTGTGATGGTGCTTTTCTGCTGGTTCGATTTGTGCTACGCGTCACGAGTGCTCTCTCATCGATTTGCTCTGCCTATTGCGGCATGTTAGATGGCCTGCTTGTGCTGCTCTCAGCTTCAGGTCTGTTTTGATCTGCTTATTGAGCGATTTCATGATCCGATGCCTGTCTCTGCTTTTTGTGTCATGGTTCTGGGGGGTGCTGTCTATGGCTTCCAGCTAGCTGCTATCCTTTTCCCCTGTTGGCTTTGGTGTTGCTGTCTTTCTGCCTGTGATTTGCTAGCATGTTGCCATAGCTTTGTCCGCTCTGTGTGCCTGTGCCTATTCTCTGTCGAGCTCTCATCCAACCAGAGATTTTCTATATCTACATTTATATGGTCGTGTTTATGTACGCTCAAATTCGGATCGGAGCCCACACCAAACCACCTTTAATTTTTACTTTTTTTTTTTTTCTCTTTATTTTATGGCAGCCCCACAAAACATACACCTCTTTTTCAATTTAATGCTCATTCCTTCTTGTTTCTTGCACATTGACACACTGTTCCATTTCATTGTGTCTTATAGCCTTGTACCTTGTGTCCGTTTTGGTTTATCAAATTTAGGTGGTTAAAGTATCGCGCTGGAACACGGGACGTGGTACTAGTACTCTCCACTAGATCTTTCTATACCTGCTTACCTCACGCTTTGGACTAATCCGCTATATGGCACACCCTTCAATACTCTTACTACATCACTGCCTCCTATCCTAGATCCGTGTGCATGCCGCCAGTTCCAGTCCAAATAAACAGTCTCGTCCACTGATCTCACATGTTGCCCCGTACAAGAGTTGTTTTACGATATGCTATTCATAGGGGGTTGACGTGTCTTGTGGGTTTAGCGTTGCGCTACACCGTGGGAAACCTGGGTTACATCTCTAGACTAATAGTTAGTGATTCAATCTTTCCATCACTAATATCACTAGTTTTTGCGTTTTATACTTTTGTTGGCCTTTGAATTTTTGCCTTGCACATCCATGATACCAGTTTGCCTGTTCGACCAATTATCTCGACACTCTGGATTGTGAAATCGGTGCAATCTATATTTACGGACACAAAGGTTGATAGTTTTTGCAGTCTACCCCTCTATACCAGCGATTTGCACTTGCTTGCTATTCCGTATTCGATATTTGCAGGAGAAGTGTAGGCTTCAGTTTTAAGCCTATTTGCTAATGTTGTTGTAATGTATTTTGGTTCTTTTTTTTTTGGCAGTAGTCGACCCATAGTTAGTTTCAGTGTTCCAGTTGAGTAGAATGTTTTTGGATGACCTTTTTTTTATTTTGTTTGCAGCTGTTTGCACAGTGATTACCGTTTATTTGATCGCACCTTCGTTCAAGGTTGAAAAGTGAAAATCCGTTCAATTTCTTTTTCCAGCCCCGTATACAAAATATTGCCTCCTTCTTGGCACATGTGAACCGGCATCCAAACCAGTTGCTGTGGCAGGGGCAAACAATTTTTATTTTTACGTTGTTATTTCTTACTTAGTATATTTATTTGATAATATTTTCCACAATCAGTTAAAAAACTTCGAATAATAAGGTGATTTATTTGCTCATATAGGCGAGCGGAGCGGGACGGCGGGACGGGGGTCCGGGCCGGATCGGGCGGCAAACCGGAACGCTTTTCTGTTCTTAGAATATCCGCGGGAGGGGAACGGTCGGACACGGAGAACGCGTCGGAGAGGGACGGCAGTGCGGACGGCAGCGGGACGCGGCGGCCGGGGGGGACACGGACGCGCGGACGGGGCAAACCGGAACGCTTTTTTCCTGTTTTCTACGAATATTTTGTCGGACAATCCCCTCCGCCCCATTCAGATTTGAATTTTGATTCAAGTCGGGTGGTGATCAATATGATACCTATTCACGCAAATAATGCATTGCGCCTATGCACCAATTTTCGATATAAGATACCTTATGTTATGCTAACTACCCAGCAGGGAAAAAGTTGCTCAAATGGAATTTTAAAAAATGGTTCCATTTTTTCTGAGCTTCTAAATTTATTTCTTGGCGGGGGTGTAAACCGGGCGACACTACCGCGCGGGCAAACCGGGAACACCATTGGTAGGGCCATACCGGAAAATACACCCCCATTTTCACTGCACTCAGTCTTTCCACTCACCAAAAATGAAGCAAACCAAAAATATTTTTTATTATGGTTTTTTTAAACTGTTGTTTTTCTATTCTAAAATGACTTCGCATAAAATTTTTTATTATTAAGAAAATTATTAAAAATGGGCGGGTAAAACTAGAGAGCAAGAACTAGCTGACTAATTGATCAAAAAAACTCATTCTTGATTCCGGACTTGATTCTTGATCCACTGTAGGTTCACAGGACAAATGTAACTGTTTTAAGACCGCAGGTGGATGATTCGTTTTGGACCGCCGATTCCTTTTGTTTCTTTGTTGCTTTTTTTTTATTGCACGACGGCCCCCAGGCTTCTTTGACGGCCCCGCCAAGCTTCTTTCTTTTGCCTCTGCCTAGCGTTTCTGCTTTTCTGGCCCTTTGCAACGGCCGCTATTTTAGCATCGAGCTTGCCTTTTCTTGTTCGGTTTGCACACTCTTTAAAATTATTATCACGTCCGCAGTCCCAAAATGGTTTGGTTGTCCCGGGTTTTTTTTGCCTGTTGGTGGAGCTTTGTGAAAATGGCTTTTTTTAGCCGTCTGTAACACTATCGCGTCTCTGGTCTCAAGTAATTTACAGGATTTTTTTGTTCTATATTTTGCTTAATTGTTTTTCCAGATAACTATGCGTGCCTTAAGGTTCGACATCAACCATGTATTAGTTGTATATTGAGAATGGCACGCAAAAATGAGGTGGCTGGCATGGAGTGCATGGGGGATGGTGCCGGTTGGGTTGCCACCACTGTAGGTCCATCGGGGAACCCCGAAAGTGTGCATTTCCGTCAACAAGACACCCGCCACCCCCCCTCGTAACTTAGTAGCCCTTTTAAACCTCTGTGCCCTATAGCTATCCTGCCCACACCCCCCGGCCACCGCTCCCACATGTCCCCGGTCTCCTAACCTCCCGACCGCCTCCCCCCCCCCGGGTCATTACTAATAGGTATTAGGAGACATGGACTTTATTAAACAGTGATTTTGACGGGGGGATTGACCCCCCCCAGCCACGTCGGGAAGATGGTTTGTTTGAGTGTTGGCATAGTGTTGGGAGTTTGATTGCATGTATGGGAATGATATATTAGGACCACTCTTAATTTTGCTCAATGGATGTTGTGGCTAGTCTTGCCCTCTGACAAGACTAGGAGCTCCTAGGCGATCCTTCTTCTGAACCTATCCTTGGCGAGAGACCGCAAATCGAACGCATAGAAGTAATGTAATGATGACGATTTATGGTTGGCTATGTGATGTTAATACATGCAACAAAAAGTAACAAACATTGATCGGTTGAATTTGATCATACATGTTTGCCAAAAAACGACACGAAGAACTTATGGAGGGGATTTCGGGGCTCCGTGGCCGAGGTAACCTTTGAAGCATGTGTCTCCACGGAGCGCAAAATGTTGAAGGCTAATGGAATCGGCTCAAGGTGCATCGGAGTACATGCCGAATGATTAAAGGATGTCAAAAGTAGAAGTTGCTCACGACTAACAGTTGATGATTGAGATTCTGCAATGTTTTCCATTTGAGTTGCAGAATCCTTTCACATCGGTGTCTCGCCCGGAAGGAAAGTCTTTAAACTTATGTCCCTTATCGCATTTTACATGTGTGTGTCTCAACCTCGTACAGGATATCAGACGGGCACCACAATAACATAATGTGATAATAGAGTTAAGAAACAAGCTATTTAATACTTCGACAATAATAATAATTTATTACAGAGGTGGATAGTTCCTCTCAATGAATAATACATTCTAGCAGCGGAAAATAAAAACAAAAAAACCCACACCCCGGCATTAAAAAAATAATATAAAATATACCAGCAAAACTTAGGCAGTAGTGCTTATGGCGACTGCACTCCCACAACTCGGATTATGATAAAAGGTTAATCGCCACTATGGAACGACAATGCTGCTGATTCTAGCTAAACCATGTTTGAGTCAGACCCTGCCTCTGTAATGGGGGACATGTATATTACCAAGATTGTTAGGTAGATGGTCACATACTGCTAACAAGCAATGCACCAGCAAAAATGGGAAAGTGGGCACACAGGATGTACATAAACGTATTCGGTCCACTATAAAGCTGCATTTGGCATAAACATCATGACGTTAATAAATATTTTAGGAGAATAGTATTAAAACGTCTGAATATAATTAAGCCCATTACAGTATTAAACATAAACGACCATACAACAACACGTGCTTTGATGACACTAGGCCCAAACCTCATACTGGATACAAACCATACACCCTGGGGATTGCACTCACATTGGATCAAATCTTACCCATCTCTTTAACAAGGATTATACCAATTCCCCAATACCGAACCATTTAGTGTTACTACAAAAAGGTGTCTACTAGTAATTTAGACACATATTTCCGCCTTGATATGAGTAGCTGCTCCCAAAACAACCGAAAGAAGGCCAAAACAAACGACATAGTACAAAAAAATAAGAAAAACCCTAATAAACGAAATTTGAGACAATAGAATCAATTCACGAAAAATATCTTTGCCCAACATCGCGAAGATTGTATGTTGATAACTCGCAGAGAACACGAGCGGAAAATCAAAAGAAAAAAAAAGAAAAGTCCCCGGGACCGCCGCACGGCTATTTTTATAGTTTTACTATGATCACGAGGTGTCCATTGTACCCACATAGGAGAGACACATAATATCCCCACAATATGTCACCTAGCGCAAACGCTCCAGCTCCACCACGGAAGGAAATACCATCAGAGG